>OZ030024.1:16280000-16842500 GCA_964023405.1 Apodemus agrarius
GATAGATACTAAGCCCCAACAACTGAGTAACGTGAGAAGCGGAAGCGGAAGCGGAAGCGGAAGCGGAAGCGGAAGCGGAAGCGAGCACTCTGCTCTGAAGACAGGGCTCAGTCCCTGGCAGGCCTTCAGACTTGTTTCCCTCGCTATTATTAATGGTATCAACCTAACAGAGCCACCAAGTTTTGAAGCCTGACTTTGCTTCTGTGAGTATCTGCCTTGATTCTCTCTGACTTTAGTCTTTCTCAGTATCCACAAAGTGAAGACTTTCTGGACGGTTGGCAGTTGCCATGTCGACATTTCTCAAGCACTAGCATTAGCTTCTTTCTGTAGTAGGAAAGAATCTGTACATGGCTCGGCCTCTAGATGTAACAGCAGTCTTTGACTTCCATTCCTCTGCTTGTTTGAACCGAGCATTCTGCTCACAACATTTCTTTGCATGTGTGTGAAAAAAAAAAAACCTAGAGGAACCATGTCCAGGTAGCTGAGTTTTCCCATCACCACAACTTTAACAAGGACAATGATTTTCTAAAATTTCATTTTATTTTAAGGATTCAAGATCTGCCATCATTTTTCACCCTGAATGACTTTACATCCATATCCATGCAGAGTGGGGGGGGGTTGCTTTGTTTTTATGTTTCTTTATCCATTTATTATTTATTGTCAGCATGCCCTTGGTTCTGTGAAATCACTCACTCTCTATTGAAGTTAATATAGTGTATGAAGGGAAAACATTACTGGTTTTTATAATTACTCATCTGTTTAGATCTTCTGGTGATCTCATAATGCTGTATCTGTTCCCTAGCTTTGCAGCTTTGATGATTCTTACTATAAATGTTTTTTTTTATCTTCGCCATCCACATTTGGAAGAAAAATGTTTTTCCTCTAAACAAATAATACTTTAATTGCCAGCAAACAAAATGGAAGATATCATCACCTTGCTGATCTGCGAGTCAATATCCAGTAGGCATCTGAGCCAGAACACACAGCTCAGTTGGATTCTGCCCGAGGAAAAGGGTGAGATTTAGGGAAAATTTTAGCATTTAAAATCCCAGAGCAGAAGTTCAGCTGATGTTAATAACAAGCTAGCATATCAGACCAAACTCCATCCTGAGGATTACTAATATAAACTGGGTGACATTTGAGTGAATGACCCCCCCCACTCATACATACACTCAAAAACACATATATGTACATTCACGAACACATGCATGTACGCATGCTGACACACACTCACATACTCATGCATGCACATACCCACACGATCTCATACTCTCTCTCTCTCTTACACATAGACACACAAACACACACACACACACACCTGGAGACACTGGAGAGTTGCTTTTAAAGCAGTGGATATTAGTGGAGCTAACTAACATCTAGGAAAAGAGAAAAGCTATTATACTTGGTCCCGGCATTTGGTTCTGTTCTTCAGATGAGGCCGTGGCAACATTAAAAGTTGCAAAGAGATCAGGAAGAACAGGTATTTCCACAATTACATAAGATTAGGAGAAAAAAAACCACTGAGATATATATCCACGGAGAAGTGTCCCAGTAACTCCTTTTTTGGGTGGGTGGGGGTGGGGTGGGGGTGGTTTCTGATGTTTCCACACAAGGTCACACCAGAAGGCTCCTATAACCAACGCTGAAATGCCTACTTTGAAATGAACACAATTCCTCATTAGAGTCAGGAGTTCTACTTGTAGCTAGTTTTCTGCTTAAAATAGAAATCCTTATGTCATACCTCTGGTATAGCACTTAAAATTCAAATGAATTGTAACCTGACATAAAGGAAGAATAAGAAAAACCAGATGCAAAAGCGAATTAGTCCAAATAGGTACTCTGCACCTTGAAACAATGATACCGTTGGAAGTAGTACATGGCAGGACAGAATTTGGCAGGAAGCAAAAGCCTTCAGTAAAGTGTCAGATGAAACTTCTAGAAATGCAGCCACAAAACTGAGCCCAGCTGTTACTTGGAGAGATGAGGGCAGTTTTGACACAGCGAGAGAAATCACATAACAGAACAGATGAGAATAGAAGACCAAGCGTGAAGAGAAGAGCAAAACCAACACTTAAAATACTGAAAGTCATTTAAACAGAAGAGTCATGGGCATGAGGCTGAGGTAAGTGCAGCTGTAGTCCCAGAAGAGAAGAAACACACAAAGGCACAGAAGCAATGTGTGGCTAAGTGAAGTCAGATACATTGGCAGAGTTAATAAAAGATACAGAACCACAAGCTTATGAAGGGCTAACAAATGCCACACAGAAATATAATTAGTAGAAGCCCACAGATAAAGACTAATAAAAAATAAAGTAGATAAAGTAATCTCAAAAATCAACCAGAAAATAATAGATATTAATATTACCATGAAAATGATAGGACTGGTAACTAGCCTATAAAAGGAAGCACCTAGGGGTAGAGACTTGGATCATTGACCAAGACCACTTGCTATTTTTGAAGAAGATACAAGTTTGGTTCCCAGAACCCACATAGCAGCTCATACACTTTTCTGGTTTCTTGGACTACAGACATAAATGTAATACATATACTATAAAGCAGGTAAATACAGACATACACACACACACACACACACACACATATACACATAGAGACAGAAAGGGGGAGAGGATAAATCTTTAATTATAAAAATAAATAATAAAGGGCAAACTGTAGCTGTCTTTCATCATTTAAAAGTAATGAAAGAAATTATAATCAATATAGAGTTCAATACATAATAAAGTATTTATCATTAAAATGGAGGCAAAGCATCAAAATAAACACAATTTGAGAGCATCTCTCACCCCAACACTTTATGCAGATTGTCCTTAGTAGCTGGCAATGGTATGAGTAAAACCCATAGAGGTCAGAAGAGGGCAGCATCTTTCCTGGAACTGACTTACAGATGTTCTGAGCTATCATGTGGGTGCTGTGACCCAAACCCAAGTCCTATGCAACAAGAGGAAGCTCTCTTAAGTCCTCACTCAACTCTCCCCAGCCACCAGAGGAACCTTTTAAAACAAGCAGGGTATTCTTTAGTTTGTAGGCTAATAAAGATGTAAAGAGGATAATTATCAAACAAGGCTTCCTTAACCCTTCTGAAAAGAAAAGCTTTTTGAGTTCATAGTTTTGGAGAGATGCGATCCTAGTTGGGGGGGGGCATTAACGTTTTCAATAGGAAGGAAAGAATGTTAATGGAGCGCTGTGTGTGCTACGTAGCTGCCATGATGGGCTGCCAGGACAGACCATCTAGTACTGCCTGGGTGTGTTTGATGAAGGAGCTGGCAGAGATGAATGTCTGAGAACGGGCTAGGGGAATATTGGCCTATCTATTGTCCACTGCTATGGCCCCATGGGCATTACCTTCCTGGCACACATGGGCCTTTAAGAGTGTCACAGTTTGAGAGCATCCTCCTCTGTATTTGTCAAGCATGGGCAGGGCCTCTCAGGAGACAGCTATACCAGGCTCCTTTCAGCAAGCACTTGTTGGCTTGTTGGCATCCACAATCGTGTCTGGGTTTGGTAACTGTCAGTAGACCATTGAACTGAGCACAGGGTCCACAATGGAGGAGAAGAGAAAGGACCCAAGGAGCTGAAGGGGTTTGCAGCCCCATAGGAGGGACAACAATATGAACCAACCAGTACCCCCTAGAGCTCCCAGGGACTTAATCCCAACCAAAGAGTACATACGGAGGGACCCATGGATCTAGCTACATGTGTAGCAGAGGATGGACTTGTTGGACATCGATGAGAGGAGAAGCCCTTGGACCTATGAAGGCTTGTTGCCCTGGTGTAGGGGAATGCCAGGATAGGGAAGTGGGAGTGGGTGGGTTTGTGGCAGGGGGAGGGGGATAGGATAGGGGGTTTTCAGAGGGGAAACAAGGAAAGGGGATAACATTTGAAATGTAAATAAAGAAAATCTCTAATGAAAATTTTAAAACAAAAACACAAAGAACATCACAATCTAAAGCATTAAGTGACTCCTGTTTAGGTTTGAGACAATGTATAGATAGAGTCAAGGTAACCAGTCTCTCCTAGCAATGTCCACAAAAGGGGCCCAATTCTGCATGAAACTGCCACCCAAAATCATGGTTAGAGGAATAAGTGGGACTGCTCATGTTTTCCAGCTAGTGTGTCAGAGACCTAGCAAGATCTGGCTTCTTGGTCCTGTGGATGATGTAGCTCAGTTCTTCAGACAGATTCTTCGAGTCTCCCAATTTTCTCACAATAAATCCTGAGTTTACATAAGTGACCCAGTATATCTTAGCCCTGTAAGCAACTGAGAATACTGGCTGGTAGAAAGTAGAACACTAAGTATCTGGGCACAATCTTTGACTTCAAAGAACCAAATATTTGCATTTACATCTTCAAGGAACCATTAGTATCTCTGAGAACAGAAAACATAGCGGAATGTAGCTCGTAAATGAGGCATGGACTTCATGTGCAATAGCACAGTGGTTCTAAACCTGTGGGTTCAGACCCCTTTTGGAGGTCAAATGGCCCCTTCACAGGGGTCACATATCAGATATCCTGCATCAGATATTTACATCATAATGGTAGCAAAATTACAGCCATGAAGTAGTAACACAAATAACTGTATGGTTGGGGGTCACCACAATATAAGGAGCTGTATTAAGGGGTTGCAGAATTAGGGAGATTGAAAAACCACTGCAATATCTGGATCATCAGAGATACCATGAGAATTCTAGTAAAGAGAAAGAGATACCAAGAAAGGCAAAGCCTTTGAAGAGGGAGTCATGCAACCTGAGACAATAAAAGACTGGTGCAGATATGAAAGAGTTCGAAGAAACAGGCAGAAGCTAAAGAAGGAGGAGGCTCAAAGCTGTAGGAACAGGATTACAGAATCTCCACCAGGATATATCCCAGATTCAATGTTGTGTCCAAATGCAAGAGAAACTCTTAAAAGTTGTTCTATACAAAATGATTACTATGAAAAATAAACACTTGACTCAAGGCAGAAATAATAAAAGTGGTTTAACACTATCAAGGTACACAGTCACCCTTAATTTGTCCTTTTCAATTTCAATAATCATAAATTAATCTGTAATATAGAAATGTGAGAGATTTAGTATACAAGGAAACAATGAGATATAAGTCCTTTGGTATTTAACAATAACTTATTTTTAATAAATTTGTAAAACAGTAATCCCAGGTATTCGTCTAAAAGAATTCAGAGGAGCTTGAGAGATGGGTCAGATGTTAAGAGCACTTGTGCAATCATGACAACCTGAGTTCAGGTCTCAGGACCCAAGCTAAGCATCCTGAAGATGCTGGTAACTCCAGCTCTGAGAGATATACCACCATCTTCTGATGTAACAAGAACACATACCACACATATATATACACACACACACATGCACATGCACATACACACACACACACATACATATATATACACACAGACAGAGGCACATGCATATGTATGTGCACTCATACACACAGGCATGACAAACACACATACACACACACACTTTTTAACAAAAAGACCTAGTCAGGTTATATTGATATTAATTGATGGGGAAATATCTTCTGTTAGACAGATGCTAGGTAGAATCTTCCTGTGGTGTAACTGTTTCCTCTGAATGAAAACGTTCATTCCTGAAGAAGGATTAAAAATTTGTAAGGTCAGAAAGTGAGCAAAATCTATTAAGGCAGTACTATCTTGAAGCTTACAAAGTACACGAAACCCTTCCTCAAGGTCATATACGCAGGAATGTTTGATGAACATAGGAGCGTCTCTGATTAGCCATGTTGTTTGCAATCTGTGCAGGGGGCACCAGAAGTGCAGTCTCTGTGAGTCCTCACCCATGCTGGGGTGGGACACTTGTGGACACAGCTGCCTCCGAGCCACCAAAGTCCCTGTGATTCACACACCCTCCGTACTACTGCAAGGGATGCCAATCAACTCACTGGGTCATGCAGCTAGCCCTGGGTAGGACCAATGCTTTGATGCTCTAACTGGAATGGACAGATGTTTATTTAGGTCTCCCTTGGAAGACACTCCAAAAGCACAGCTCACCCAAGGCCACGAATAAGCAAAGTTAGGTCATTTGAGGAGCTGACGGCATTTAGGTTACAGAACGTAAACCTAGAGACCGTGTATGCACAGCCTAGAGTCAAGAACACATGTAAAAGAGCTCTTCAAATATCTGTAAGGTTGCCATGTTCCACAGTGTAAGATAAATCCTTCTGACTGAATTTCGAAGACTCTGTGTATCTTCTTGCCATCCAAGTTACATCAGAGTGTAGTACCTTTTCTAAAGATCTTTTGTGTGTGTGTGTGTGTGTGTGTGTGTGTGTGTGTGTGTGTGAGAGAGAGAGAGAGAGAGAGAGAGAGAGAGAGAGAGAGAGAGAGAGAGAGCGTGCGCGCGTGCATGTGCATAGCTGCCTGAGAAGGGCCTTTCTTATATATTCTTCTCTTCAGTTTAGTCTCTTCTACTTAGAGGTTGGGACTTCCTCAGCAAGCAGATCGATACAGTAATGATCTTCTAGTTTTCTCATACCGCAAGGCTGACAAACAGAAGGACACGCATGTGTGACCCAAGATACTGCCTGGGGAACGGGCAATCGTGTTTCCTTTCATAGACTAATATCAAACCCCATGAGAACCAGAGGACAATTTCCAGAGTAAAAACATGTACCATTTAAAATACCTCAAAAATATCCCTAACTGGTGACACTCCTACCCTTTAAAATATTTGCATTCTTCAAAAGTTTCATACACCACATCCATTCAATACCACCTCCCTCCAGTTCCCTCTAGTGTCTTCAGCCCATTTCCTTTCCAATTTCATATCCTTTTTTAATTGTTATTAATAACCTCCTGAGTCCAACTAGTGCTGCCTAACTGCTTATGAGTGTGCGGCTTACCACTGGAGCATGACCCGCCTACCAGCAACCCAGCAACCCTGTCCCTATAGGAGGGTGACTCTGCCCCCATCAGCAACTATCAAACATAAGTACTCCCAATGAAAGAGGGCATTTGGGGGCTCCTCCCCCATCCACCCAGGAATGCCCAGGGAACTTCATGGAAGAGGGGTCAGGGGCAGACAGAATGTAAGAGCTGGCACCTGGGGAGGAGAGCTATGGGATGCCGATGTTTGGACAAGACATGGCTGGTGCACTCATCCATTCACAGCGGCTCTTGGCTACCAATCGAAGAAATCTCCTTAGGCCCCTGTAATCCACCTTCTCCATCGATTCTGGAATTTGACACCCACTGCCCTGTGCACTAAGCCATGTCTTTCTTAGACAGGAAGTAGGCCATCCACAGCAGGGCAAAGGGCCTTTCTGAAGTAAATGAGATCCCAGTCCTTTAAGCAGATCTCCAAGGCTCCCTTAGCCATTTGCATTGCTTGCCTGCATTCTATGTTCTCTGTTGGATTTTCTTTTTTTTCCTATACCATGCCAGTCGTAGCCTGTGATTCATGCAGCATGCTAATTTAATTTAACTGGACGTAGATTCCTCTGTTGGAATTTCTCAATGGATGGTTTGCTTTAATTAGCCAGAGAACTGAATATATGACAAGGGGCCAGCCCAGCTAGCCTAAGCCATTCAAAGGATAACTCACTCGACTGTAAGACTGCCATTTCTACTGCTCAGAGTAGAGGTCTTCGGGCAATTGTAAATATGTTTGACCTCCAAATGACATACTTCGGAAATGGCTTAGTCTACTTTGTTCCAGAAATGGAATAAAACAGAAATATAATTAACCTAGGTAGACTTGTTTGTATGACTTTTAAAATCCTCATATACATTTGATTCTTTAATTTTATATGAGTCATATACTTTTAAAGGTACTTACCTTTACCCTTATTGTAGAAAATGAGTATTTTCATGAGCAAGAAGTGTGTTCTGTGACTGAGGAAATACTTTATTGGAGTAGAGAAAGCAGTGGAGTGTGCTCAGGTACCTGAGCCTGGAGCCAGCTTGCCTCCACTGGAAATTAGGCTGCTCACCAACTGTGTGACCTCAGGAAAGCAAGGTGAACCCTGTCTCCGTTTGCTTCTTCTTAAAATGCATATAATATTAATAGCCTACCTTTCTCTACAGCGGAGTATAATCATGCAGGTGAAATGTTTAGAATGAAAAATCCAATGCTGATTATTTTCCCTAAAAAAAATTCTCAGACAGATATTTATACAATCATGTTCATGGCAGCTTTGCTTAGAATACTCAAAAGGCAGAAACAAACATATCTGTCGAATCTATCAATCAAATCCATCATCTATCTACCTATCTGTTTATCTATCAATCATCTATCATCTATCTATCAGCTATCTATTACTTATCATCTATTAGCTATCATCTACCATCATTTTATCTACCTATCGACCATCTATCATCTATCAGCTATCTATTACTTATCATCTATCAGCTATCAGCTATCATCCTCTATCTATCTATCTATCTATCTATCTATCTATCTATCTACCTATCTCTTCCATTGTTTACATGACTTGAAGATAGTGTGCCAAGTGAAATAAGCCAGTTTTTTTATCATATGAGTTTACTTTATGAGGATGCTATAGTCTAAATGGAAAGCTGAGTGGTGGTTGCCAAGGAAGCAGAGACTAGACAGTTGTTGGTTTGCATGGCCAGTGTTTTAAAGCTGGAATGGTGAGTTCTCCAGACACATAACAGTGAAGGTGGCACAGTGAAAAAAGACAGCTCGCCCTACTAACCTGGAGCTGGAAACGGTTAAAGTGGTAAAGAGTGTAGAATAGATGCATTTTTTACATTTATTTATTTATTTATTTATTTATTTATTTACTCGTGTGTGTTTGTGTGCATGTGTGTGTGAGCATGTGTAGAGGTCAGATGACAACTTCAAGGAGTCAGTTCTGCTTCCCATCAGAAAGTCCCAAGGGTCAAACTCATGTCCTCAAGCATGTTGGCCCTTTCTGGATGTGCCATGTCACTGGCTATATGGGTATGTTTTTAACAGTAAATAATGCTTTCAATAAACTGCAAAGAGTAGTTCTCAAGTTTTGTATCTAGACCAAGAGCCTTAGCATCCCATGGGATTTAGGAAAAACAACAGGAATCCTCAGACCTATAGGCTAGAAGGGTAACACATGGTAGAGCAGCCAGTCAGGTCCTGCAGGTGACTCTGATGTGTATGCAATGCTAAAGACTGGCAAAGGAGAAGCCAATGGGTTAAGAAGCTTATGGACAGTAGCTTCGGTCACGTCTCTGGCCTTTCATTTCCACCCCATTATTTAAGCTTCTAGAAAACACTGGTGTTTTGAATTAGCTCATCATTTCCTTTCCAACACCACCTCAAAATTTCACTTTGTTCAAATAGTTAGAAAGGAAAGATATTTGGGGGGAAAAACCTTCACCACGCTATCTGATGGGAAAGTATAATCTCACACCTTATCTTTCATGTGTTTGAGTAACAGATAGACAGGAGGTCGTTTCCATAGTAACACACATCCTGCCATTTATACCTTGCAATATAGTGAGAAGGGAATCATTGGAAAAGGCTGTGGAAATGGCAACGTTTTAGAAGAGATGTTTGTAATTCCTAAAAATTGGCAGGTTCCCCCTCGTGATAAACACAGAGGTTATGGGTTATTTAAATGCTGCTGTAAGTGTCCTCGGGGCATTGTGATCCTCATTAAACTCCCAGTAACCATAAAGACCTCTTCATTCTTCAAATGAACACGCTGTGAAGGAAGTCATTGCAGAATACCCAGACTGTGGCACACATTAACCTCCTGCGTCACGAGCATCTCCTTCTACACAAGTCCAATAAAACCCAGGAATTCTCAACTGGAAGCACTTCCCTTTCTGCAGACAAGTTGGCTATCTGGAAATCTATCAGTCAAGTCAATTTCCCTTTTCAGAAGGAAACTGCATTCTTCCCTCCCAGTTCGTCAGGCTCTAAAATGTGGATGAATGCTCTATCATTGGTAATTCATGACCGTTTATTGGAGAATCCTGTTAAGTTTGCTTCCCGTTGCTGTGATAAACACCATGACTCCAAGCAACTTGGGGAGGAAACCATTTGTTTGGCTTGTAAGGCAGGAGCTAAAGCAGAGAAGAAGGAAAAACATTCCTCACTGGCTTACTCCCCATCTATAGCCAGATACGTTCAGGGATGGAGACTTAGGGTTTCTATTGCTGTGACAATGAAACACCATAACCAAACACAAGCTGGTGAAGAAAGGGTTAATTTGGCTTACACTTTCGGATCATAGTCCATCACTGGAGGATGCCTGGGCAAGAACTCAAGCAGGGCTGGAACCTGGAGGTGGGAGCTGATGCCATGGACGGGTGCTGCTTACTGGCTTGCTTCTCAGCTGGCTTTCTTACAGGACTCAGGACTATCAGCTCAGGGATGGCACCACCCACCATGGGCTGGCTCCTCCCCCATTGATCGCTAATTGAGAAAATGCCTTACATCTGAATCTCATGGAGGCATTTACTCAAGTGAGGCTCCTTTCTTTCTTATGGCTCTCACTTGTGTCAAGTTGACACACAAAAATAGGCAGTACAGATGATATTACCCCAAGTGTTCTGGGCCTTCCTTCATCAATTAACTGCCAAGAAAACACCCCCAATGGACATGTCTACAGTCCAATCTTGATGGAGGCAATTCTTTAATTAAGGTTCCTTCTTCCCAGGTGTGTCAAATTCCCAACCAAGATCAACCACAGCAAATTCAAATGCACAGCAAAGACAAACAACCCTGTTCGAAATGCTTTCAGTGGGAACAGATGTAGGATCAACATCTGTGGGTGTTTACCTTCTGGAATGGGTATCTCTATCCAGAAGGCCATGCCTCATGGTGAAGCTGGAAGTGTGCTGGATATACTTTTAGGCTTCCTCCAAACATGTACCCCAATTTGTTGAGTTCTGGACTGGAATCAGAAGGGTGTACCACTCAGTAGTAAATGGTGACAGCGAATAGTAAAAAAAAAAAAAAAAAAAAAAAGAAAGAAAGAAAGAAAAAAGAAAAAAATGCAATTACTAACCACCCAGTCACAGTCCAGGTATAAAACTAAACTACAAGATGGGGCTAGAGAGAGCTCTCAGTCAGTAAAGTGTTTGCCCAAGCAGAAAGACCCGAATTCAATTCCTAGCCCCATGTTAAAATGGCAGACTTGTTGCATGTATTAGAAAACCCCAGTGCTAGGGAGACAGATATAGAGAGATCTATAGGCATGGGTGATCATGGAAGTTTTAACTTCACAGCCAGTTTCAGGTCAGTGGGATACACTATCAGAAACCTAAAGGTCGATACCACCTACGGAAAGACACCAGAGCTTGACTTCTGGCTTCCAAGAAATAATAGGTATACATGTAAACGAACACTTATATATAAACATGCATGCACACAATTAAATAAGAATCTTTCTAAAGTTCTTTGGAAGGTCCAAGATCCTATGGTCTTATACTTATTCCCACAAGGGAAGTGATGGGAGGGAAGAATACTGTACAAAATCAACGACTAGTAATTTGGTGATAAAAATAAAAATAAACAACCCCTGATTGACAATCATCATTCGCCAAGCAGTGGTCATACTGTAGGAAGCAAAATGATTCCAACTCGAATCTCTGTTGGAGGATCTCTGAGGATCATTTGTGTTGAACTTTGGGTACTGGTTCTACAGTTAGAAATCCATCTTTAGATGCTTCAAAGTGACCATTATAGGCTCTCTATATAAACAGTAAGACTCTACAGAACTGTCAAATATCTGCCGGGGAAGAGGAAATAAAAGTTTCAGGTGTTACCAAATTAATGCAATATTTGCACTAATGCTTTGAGAATTTCACACATGAACATAAGATATTTTAATCCTACTTGCTCCATACTCTCTTCTAACTCCTCTGAGTTCACCGCCCATCCCAATTCTGTGTTTTCTTTCTTTCCTTTGGTTTTTTTTTTTTAAAGTAGCCCCAATCCAACATGTACTCCTCACATACTCATGAATTTGGGACCATTTAATGGAGTATAATCAACCTACCAGTCATCTATTGTTTACAGTTTCTGAACTAGAGATGGGAATTCTCGAGCCTGTTCCCTTCCAAGCTGAAATGCTGACTGGCTTGATCTTGTGCAGGTCTTGTACAGGCCATCAGGTTTACATGAGCTCATGAGAATAGTGGTTCTATCATGTTGGGAATATATGATAGTACCCCAGTCCTCTATGACTTCTTACATTGGTTGCTAAATCTTGAGGGAAAGGGTGTGATGTAAAAGGCCCATGTATGGCTGTGTAGTCCCCAGATCTCTTTTCTTTGCATTTCTGACCAGCTGTGAATTTCTGCATTAACTGCTATCCACTGCAGAGAGAAAGTCTCTGCTGAGTGTTGAGAGCTTCACTAACCTATACCTAGAGAGATATGAATTTACATGGCAGTTTGATGCTATGTACATTCTGCAAAATAATGGTAGTATGTTCAGCCCTGGGGCTGATGAGTGACCAACCATGGTTTCTTATCTAGACTTATAGCACCATGCATGTTTCCTCCTATAAAATGGACCAATCAGGAAGAAGTCGGTATTGCATAATATTTGAGTCACTATTGCACCCATGGGCACATCTTTTCAATCTGGTTGTGATTGTAACTACACAAGATTTATACCTGAGTAAGACTGCCACTGAGCCCCCTCCCCAAGATACCTGCATAGCCCCTTCTAATACCATCCAATTTGGACAACAGGGAGGGAGCTTCCTGATCAGTATCAACTTGATTTTTCCATGTCCCATGACCAAAGCGTGTGGTGTTACTGGGAATAGGATCTTTTTAAAAAGTCCCGGGAACCAATGACAATAGCAATATCTCATGTTGTTGGAGTTCTCTAGGACCAACAATCTGGGAGGAAGTATGTCGTACCTGGCACTGGGCTATTAAGCTTACAACTTATGGCTTCTGGGAGGAGAATCTTTCCCTCCCTGGGTATGGTAACTCCAATAAACTTTTTAAAATATGAATATAAATATTCATACACATATATGAAACTTATAAAATAATAGGTTTTCATTTGTCTTTTCTAGATACTTTTAGTGTTAGTTATCTCTTCCCCATCCTCCTACTCCCCTCCCATTCTACCCCTCTACCCAATTAAAGTTCCATTCATTATTCCTCTTCCCTGATTCATATTACTGATGTTATAGTTTCCTCCTTTCTTCAGATATTTTTCTCCTCCCTCCTCACAGATGTCCCCTTCCTAGTTTCCTGATCAGGTTTAATCCCACTAAAGCAAGAACGATGCAGTCGTCCCAAAGGTTCTGAGACAACTCTTGCCAATAAAAACCCATGGCAAAGACATGGGGAACTCACAGCCCCAACATAAACAAACCAATTTGAGTCCACGGTTTCCTAACACAAAGCTCTATTAAGCCCGGGCTCACTGGGAGAAAGTGCCTGCAAAGTTTAAGGCCCGTTTCATGGCTGTCTCTCTCTAGTCTAAGCCTTTTTGTTTTCCTCCTTATTCCCAAGTAGGCTGTTGTGTGAAGACTGGAAAATCTTAATGATGTGTGTGAAGTCCTTCACAGTCCCCATAGCTGCCTCTCTTAAGTTAGTGTTCTGGAGAAGTCTTAGGCTCACTACATGGGGTCTTTCTTACAGAGCTAATCATGCCAGCTGTTGATGAGGATGGACATTGTGGTATCCAGGTGTCCACTGATGTTTCCAGCTGCATATGTGCAATGAAAAGTTTCAATGCTGCCACCTCCTCGTTCTACTGGGGGGGGGTCTACGCTGTCACTGGATGAATCTGTCCATGGATATATTCTGCTTTTGAGCACAGAGGACCACTATATCTGTGAAAGACAGCAGTATCCCTGCCTGTGGGGCATTAGACTGAGGCATAGACTCAGAGACCAGCCTCACTCTGTGGCTTGTGTGGCTTCTAGGTAATAATGAGCAGTGCTCTCATCAAAGGATTCTGGGAAATTTTCTTGTTGGTCAAATCTCAAGGATGTGGATTATTCTGGAGCCTGCCTTAAGATCCAGACTGGGATACTGCTTCTCTCTTGTCATTCAAGGACAGCTCTTTGTGTTTTGTACCTAGATAATGGAGATTTCCCATATACATTACTCATTTTCCATAAGATATTCTACCCCATGTCCTAATTCCCTGTCCTAATTCTCCTCCCTGAAAACAAGTAATGGTTAATCTCTGAAAATATAGAAGCAATATCTAGGATTTAATGAAGAAAGCCCATACATAGTTCTGTCTCCTCCAAGTGTCCTCCAAAAACCTAGCTTCAAGTCCAGTGTAGAATATTACCACTGGCTTTTCTCCTGTAGAGACAAAAGAAAGCCCCAGGAGACAGTCACAATCCCTTCATGCTACAGATGCATTTGATTGAAAGGACAATACAACAGTTGTACCCACAAGCCTAGCTTCTAAGCATGTCATATATTGGCTCAGTTGATTCTACCAGGAATCCTAGGAGATCTACAATGGTAACAGCCCCCATTTGCAGAGGCTAAATAGTTTGGCCATCAGTACATATCAATCAGGTAGAAAATTCATTTTTTCTTGGGAAAAAGGCAAATGATACCAGCCATGGCCAAAGGATCCCACTTTCCCTGTGTATATATGTATATATAACTTGTTGAATGTTAAATGATTGAGTCCTTAATTGGATTATTATTCTCCTCATTTGGCTTTCATTCTTTTGAATAAAAAAGGCTCTTCTTTTTTTTTTTAAAGTCCTGGATAATAAGCCATGGAAAAACTGCTCATTTTCAACTAAAAAATGGAAAAGGTAGGTTACTGAAGAAGATGGAAAAGCAGGTCCATTTATCTCTCCAAATACAGTTCTGTTAAATCTCAACTATTATCAGTATTCTGTGTGATTAACCTTTTCCTGTGGGCAGCCTTCTCATTCTTGAAGCTGGCCTTATAGCTTGTGTATCAACTTCAGAGTAAGACGGTAGCACTCAATTGATGAGCTTTTGACTCTACGGGGCCATGACAGGAGGAACTTGAGAAGTGATCTCCAATCTCATCCCTCTTGGTTTGGTCCATTTGTACAGACCCCTGGAGACCTCTCAGAGAAATGGGTGCCACAGATAAGAAAGGTCCACCTTCTGTCCCACTGGTGTGCTGTGTTGGCTGGTCTTATGTCTTTATAGTTTGTTTTCTTTTTTGTAAAAATGATGTTGCCTGTCAGAGCTTTTCTGTCCAGCTATGACCTACAATCATTTCCTTATAACATTAAAATTAGGGTAACTCCACATACACATACTAGGCTAGAAGGAGGGATACCTTGTGTTGTTCCCTTATGTATTCTTAGCATGTTGCACACTACTTAAGATAGAGAAAGCGTATAATATGCTTTTGTTGTTTTATTTGGTTGTATGATTGTTTATTGAGACAATGTCTCACTATGTAACCCCCATTGGCCTTGGACTTACTATATCGCCCAAGCAGGCCAGGAATTCACAATTCTCTTGTCTCAGCCTCCAAAGTTCTGAGATTGCAGGCACGCACCACTACATTCGATAAAGTGATTTTTTTAAGTTATTAAGTAACTTGTGAGACTACCTTATAAGCCTAGCAATTGATTTAATTGTCAATATATTAATTATGGTGAAGGACCAGATGGGGTTATGTTCTTACTTTATAAAAAGGAAACTTTTTGAATATATTGTGAATTTTGTTTCTAAATCATAAAATTATAGCAGTAGACCAGAGGGATTTAGTGATTTGATGAGCCATGGAATTAATTGCTTGCTCTGCCCACTTTCAATTACTCTCCCCCTTATTCAGTCTGTTAAAGATGCTCGTGGTAGCTTGGACAGTTTGTTTTACATTTTAAATAGCAGGTCAAATCACCTTTCAGTGTAAACAGGGAACTGTAATCATTCAATTTGGTAGGCGAAACATAGTAACCAAGGCAGGGGATGAAAAAAAAAAACTCCCATATACAAATTTGGAGCAAACATGCAACCTAGAAAATATCCAAGCATTCCATATTTTCTGATACAGCTCCCTAAAGACAAAGACAATGTCTTTGCCATTATTTTATGATCATTATCAGTACCAGTGACATTCTGACAAACTTCTTTAGGCCTTCTGGGAAATCTGAAGAAGTTCACTAAACAACTCTCACAGAATACAGCTCTTTTAAAACTAAAAATGCAACTATTTCATTTATTTTTTTATTATTTTTTAGCGTGCCTACTTATTACTGACAATAGAAGTTTATGAGCCTGGTGCTCCCTTTCAATGGTGGGGAAAATATGGGCTTGGTAGTGCATGCTTGAAACACTGGACTTAAGAGGTAGGACATGGTAGAAAGATCTCAAGTTGAAGCAGGCTTGGATTATATAATGTGACCCTGTTTTAAAACAAATAGAATAAACAAGGGGTGGGAATGTAGCTCACTGGTAGAATTATTTCCTAGTACATGCCAGGCTCTGGCTTTGTGCTTAGCACTACTAAAACATTTTGGAAAGAGAGAAAGAGAGATAGAGACAGAGACAGAGACAGAGACAGAGACATACAGAGAGACAGAGGAACATACAGAGACAGAGTAAGAGAGACAGAGACAGAGAGACCAAGAAAGAACACAATGTTCCTGACCATGTTAATATTATAGTAAATAATACCTCCATCCAGTCTTTAAATAACTTCAAATTATCAAGATATTAAGTACAAAACAAAACAAAACAAAAAACAGTTCCAAGTCATGTTCAACTTTTCTACAATCCAAAATTTATCTTCCTTTTCATGGCAATGTCCTTGAATATCATCAAAGAAAGCTGATTGTATGAGCACATATAGGGTTGGTGCCATGTCTCAGTACATAAAGGGCTTTCCGCATGAGTTCCTGAATTCAATCCCTAACAGCTACATAAAAAGATAGGTGAATTGCAGTGCTGGAGAGGTAGAGAAGGAGGATCCCTGGAGCTTGCAGGCCTGACAATATAGCCGAATTGGTGAGCTCAAGGTTTAGCAAGAGACCTCATTTTAAGAAAAATGATGGAAAGAGATTCAATCGGACAACTTAATGCTATCCTCTGGCCTCCATATACATGCATATATATGTATGTATCTGTATACATATATACATATATATGTATCTGTATACATATATACATACATATATATGCATATACATATATACACATATACATATACATACATACTCACATATCTATCTATCTATCTATCTATCTATCTATCTATCTATCTATCTGTATATCCACACCAAAACCCCAACTAGATGATAAAACTAAATAGAATAGTGGCATACATGAGCTATCTGGACCTTACGATTGTTTGGTATCAGAGCCATGTAAAATAAGACATCACTGTAAGAGAAAACAACATCTAATGGCAGTATCTATTTGACAAACTTATCATTCAGCTCTGTATTTTCTAGGTCCCGAGCCTTATTTCTCCAACAGTATTCAGTTTCTGAGCTAACGACCTGGGACTAGACATGACAACAATTAAATCCAACTTCTGCACATCCTTACCTGGCCAAAGGGCAAGCAAGAGGCTGAACTCAGAGTCCAAGCAGGCTGTTGGGAATCTGGACTCTGTGCCTTTTTCTCTTTGCTCCCTTGACCTCTACACCCACACTGCTAACTCTGTTTGGTTTAGTCATGTTGCTGGCAAATTGTACATTAGACAAACAGCACAGGCTGGAGCGTTTTGCCACTTAGTGGCTGCACTAAATTCCACAAGATGGCTGCATTCCTTATACAATGACCATTCCCACGTGTCCTAGTTAGCGTTAACAGTCAACTTGACATAGCCTGAAATCACCTGAAGAGGCCCTCAGTGGAGTATTTGTCTTTAATCAGGTTGGCCTGTGGACAATTTTTGACAATCTCACTGTGGGCAAAGCCATTTCCTGGGCAGGTGGGCCTGGACTGTAGGGAAAGCATGAGCAAGCCAGCAGATACCATTCATTCAAGGTCTCCGACTTTTCTCAGTAATGGGCTGAGTGCTAGAGGTGTAAGAAAAAATAATTGAACCCTCTCCTGTCATAGTTGCTTTTGGTCAGTCTTTTATCACAGTAACAGAACAAAACCACAAAAACATTAGCATCTCAATTTCCGAGATTCATTTAGGGTTCACCCCTGGGAAAGGTGTCATACATATTCTGTGAAAAACTATGAAGTTTGGGGTGTGCCACTGCCTTTCTGAGAAAAGTTTTACAAAGCAGAAAAAAAATAAGACTGTCAAAAAAAAGCACCACTTCCTGCTCTGAGTTATAGTCTCCCTTAATTATTTTTAGTGCTGTACAGCCTCATTGGAACATTTAAATGCCTTCCTAAAAGTCCAAGTTCCTTGAAATGCCATACTGAGAGCTGCTTTTATTTTGTGTGTTCTGAGGATACTGAATAAATGAATCTGGTAGGCTGGGAGTCAGTTTCATTTAGGGATGTGGTCTCAGAGATGCTACATATGCTTCAGTGGATGGTTCTACACTTCTGCACATGAAGGCAGCATCAAGGGGACAAAGTGGGTTGAGAAACAAAACAGAGGACTCTGGGAGGAACAGTGGTGGAGAGATAACGGGAAAGTTGGACTGGAGGAATTTGAGTGTGGGTTGTATCACGACACATCATATGCATGTATAAGCCTCAAACAATAAAAATAATTTTGTAGAGCCCACTTCCAGCAGAAAGGCAGGGCATCAATTGAGGGATGGGGTTGTCATTCCCAGTCAAAAACTCTGACCCATAATTGTTCCTGTTTGAACGAATTGCAGGAACAAAAATAGAGAAGAGCCTGAGGAAAGGAGGTCCAGAGACAGGCCTGAATTAAGCTCAGGGGGAGGCCCCAAGGCCTGACATTATTACTGAGGCTATGGTGTGCTCACAAAAAGGAGCCAATCCCACCTTGCTGAAAGCAATCTACAGATTCAACGCAATCCCTATCAAAATTCCAACTCAATTCTCCATTGAGTTAGAAAGAGAATTTCTCAAATTCATTTGGAATAACAAAAACCCCAAGATAGTGAAAACTATTCACAATAATAAAAGAACATATGGGAGAATCACCATTCCTGATCTCAAGTGTACTACAGAGCAATTGTGTTAAAAACTGCACGGTATTGGTATAGTGACAGGCAGGTAGATCAATGGAATAGAATTGAAGACCCAGAAATGAACCCACACACTTATGGTCACTTGATCTTTGACAAAGAAGATAAAATCATCCAGTGGAGGAGAAAAACAGCATTTTCAACAAATGGTGCTGGTCCAACTGTTGGCCAACATGTAGTAGAATGCACATTGATCCATTCTTATTTCTCTGTACAAAGCTCAAGTCCAAGTGGATCAAGGACCTCCACATAAAACCAAATATACTGAATCTAACAGAAGAGAAATTGGGAAAAGCCTTGAACATATGGACACAGGGGAAATTTTTCTGAATAGAACACCAATGGCTTATGCTGTAAGATTAAGAACTGATGAAAGGAACCTCATGAACTTGTAAAGATTCTATAAAGGAAAGGACATTGTCAATAGGACAAAAAGGCAACCAACAGATTGGGAAAAGATCTTTACCAATCCTACATTTGACAGAGGACTAATATATACAGAGAACTCAAGAAGTTAGACTCCAGAGAACCAAATATTAAACATTATGGAACAGAGCTAAACAGAAAAATTTTCAACTGAGGAAACTTGAATGGCCAAGAAGCAACTAAAGAAATGTCAACATCCTTAGTCATCATGGAAATGCAAATCAAAACAACCCTAAAATTCCACCTCACACTAGTCAGAATGGCTAAGATCATAAACTCAGGTGACAGCAGATGCTGGAGAAGATATGGAGAAAGAGGAACACTCCTCCATTGCTGGTGGGACTGCGAGCTAGTACAACCACTGTACTGGTGGTTCCTCAGAAAACTGGACATACCTGATGACCCTGCTATACCACCCCTGGGCATATATCCAAAAGATGCTCTAACATATAACAAGAATATATGCTCCATTATGTTCATAGCAGCCATATTTATAACAGCCAGTAGCTGGAAACAACCCAGATGTTCCTCAACAGAGGAATGGATATGGAAAATATACATTTACATAATGGAATACTATTTAGTTACTAAAGAAAATGACTTCATGAAATTTGCAGGCAAATGGATGAATTTAGAAAATATCCTGAATGAGGTAACTCAGTCACAAAAGAACACACATGATATGTACTCACTGATAAGTAGATATTAGGCAAAGAGCATGGAATACCCAAGATACAAACTCATGGACCACATGAAGCTCAAGAGGAAGGAAGACCAAAGAGTGAATGCTTCAGTCCTTCTTAGAAGGGGGAACAAAATAATCAAGGGAAGTAGAGGGGAGGAGGGCCTTGGGAGAAGAGAAAAGGGGGAGGGGAAGAATCAGGTATGGGAAGAGATGGAGGAGATGTACAGAGGGTCGGGAAATTGAACAGAGGTGTGTAGCAATGGGGGATGGGGAGCTAGGGGTAGTAACCAGAAAGTCCCAGATACCAGGAAAGCAAGAGCCTCCCAGGACCCCATGGAGATGATATTAGCTAAAATACCCACAAAGGGGAAGGAGAACCTGTCTAGACCATATCCAGAGGTTAGGCATGGCCTCCAATTGAAGAATGGGGTGACTCACCCATCTCCAAAATTTTACCCCAGAATTGCTCCTGTCAAAAGGAAATACAGAAACAAAGAATGGGGAAGGGACTGAAGGAAAGGCCATCCAGAGATTGCCGCACCTAGGAATCCATCCCACATGCAGACACCAAACCCAGACACTATTGTGGATGCTAAGAAGTGCTTGATGAGACAGCTGTCTCCTAGAGGCTCGGCCAGATGCTGACCAATACAGATGCAGAAGCTCGCAGCCAACCATTGGACTGTGCACAGGGATCCCAAAGGAGGAGTTAGGGGAAGGACTGAAGGAGATGAAGGAGCCTTATCTGGCAACAACTGGAGGGGAGGCCCTTGGTCCTGTGAAGGCTTGATGCCCCAGTGTAGAGGAATGCTAGGGCAGTGAGGTGGGAGTGGGTGGGTGAAAAAGCACTCTCATAGAAGCAGTGTAAGGGGGGATGAGATGGGGGATTGCAGTGAGGAAACTGGGAAAGGGGATAGATAACATTTGAAATGTAAATAAGGTACAAAATTAAAAAAATAAAAGTTATAAGAGTGAGCAGGAGCTCTTCTTTAAAAAGGAGGAGGGAGCTATCATGACTGCCCTCTGAAAGACCCAACAAGCAGCTGAAAGAATCAGATAAAGAGATCTACACCCAACCAATGGACAGAAGCTGCTGACCCCTGTGGTTGAATTATGGAAAAGCTGAAAGAAGCTGAGGAGGCGGCTAACCCTGTAGGAGGACCACCATTCTCAACTAACCTGGACCCCAAGGATCTCTCAGACACTGGGCCACCAACCAAGCAGCATACACCAGCTGATATGAAGCCCCCAACCTATATATAGCAGTGGACCGCCATGTCTGGACTCAGTCGGAGAAGATGCACCTAACCCTCAAGTGATTGGAGGCCCCAGGGATTGGGGAGGTCTGCTGGGGTGGGAGTTGGGAGGAGTGGAGACATCCTCGACAAGGTATGGGTTGTGGAACAGTCAGAGGGTGAACTGGGAGGGGGATAAAATCAGGACTGTAAAAAGAGATTTTAAAAAAGTGAAAAGACTAAAACAGTATTGTCAGTGATAGGCCTGACGTCGTGGCACAAACTTGTTTGTTCCTCTATGGCCAACTTTCTCTATGGTCTAGATTAGCCATCTTGTACAAGGGGTGAAATGGAAACTTCTGGTTTCTTTGGAAAGTCACTTATGTCAAAGGACAGTTCACCGAAGCAGGCACAAGTAAAAGGATGTTTTGTTAAAGCAAAGACGTAAAAGTTCCGCATGATGAAGGATTCTTTGTTGATGGCACACCACATGTATTGGTTCGCCTTACATTGTGCTGTGGATCTCCTCTTGTCATGACTCCAGAGGGGAAAAAGATGCACCAAAAAACTTCTAGTGGTGTTCCAGTGGCTTCTTGCCACTTCCTTGGACTTGGGTGGATTGGCAAGTGATGTCAGCTGATACAGACTCACATGGAGTTTTGCTACAACAGATTCACATGGTGAGGCAAGACCTGTGGGAGCACATGTGATGTCTGGAGGCAGTATAGGACTCAAGAGAAAGTGACAGAGGCGTGCTCACATAGCTAGCTTTGCAACACCTCATTGGTCTCACATCCTTGCAGAAAGTCACAGCTGAGAATGTTTCCTGGCATCCCTGGTGATCCTAGTTGCTCCTGTTGACTTGTGCAGATTTAGCTGTGTCCTGGCTATGTCTGCTGGGCTGTGCCACCGCTGCTGATCTGTGTCTGCTAGCCCAACACTACTGAACTGGACTGCTGGTGTACTCATGAAGCCTTTGGGAATGGGTCAAGCTGCCCCTGTTGAATCCTGTGAACTCCTGATTTCCCAACAACACAGACTGGAGTTGCCCCAAAGAACAATTTCTATACAGGACCATGTCTCCCAGATCCCAATAACCTTTCTTTTCCACTACCTCTGGTGGGTGGTGAGCTAGAAGGGAGGTTAAAGCATTTAGAACCCTTACTAAAACTAGGATATGAGAAAAATGTAAGCCTATAAAGGGGTTCCATGAAACTAGATTTATTCCTTTTATTTATTGTTTTTCTTTTCTCTTCTCTTCTCTTCTCTTCTCTTCTCTTCTCTTCTCTTCTCTTCTCTTCTCTTCTCTTCTCTCCTCTCCTCTCCTCTCCTCTCCTCTCCTCTCCTCTCCTCTCCTCTCCTCTCTTCTCTTCTCTTCTCTTCTCTTCTCTTCTTTTTTGAGACAGGGTTTCTCTGTGTAGCCTTGACTGTCCTGGAACTCACTCTCTAGACCAGGCTGGCCTCAAACTCAGATATCCGCCTGCCTCTGCCTCCCAAGTGCTGGGATTAAAGGCGTGTGCCACCACCACCCAGCCTATTGTTTTTCTTAAAATTGTCCCTGAAGTGTTATTTTTTCCATGAAGCTTTACATAAGCCTAGCAGTTACATATAGGTCTGCTGACCCTGGAGTAGCATCCCTCTTACATGTAGATCAACTGTCATTAACAGTGAAGACTTCCCTGTCTGCTTCCACAGATAGAATGGAAGCTCACAGTAGGAAGCTCTCTCTCTGTGTCAGCCCCCTATCGCTTGTGTTGTTATCATCTTCTTTTTTCTCCTGAGACAAGGTTTTCCACTGAAGTCCAGGCAGGTCTGGGATGCACAGCAACCCAACCAGTTTCAGCCTCTTCAGTGCTGGGAACATAGGCATTTAATTAGCTCAGAACTCAAAGATGAAATCCGTCATTATGCTGTGAGGCCCGTGCCATAGAGCTGTGAGGTGTGTATCCTCACCCTTTTACTGGAAGATAAGGAATAGACCCACAGTAAATATTAATGACTGAGGGGAACATGGACTCTACACACTGTCACTGCATTCACTCAGACCCAGATGGCATTGCATTGGAATACGGGAGTGTGTTGAAGATGGGCGCTACTGACAGCTGGACCGGATGGTTACCTGGAAAGGGTTAGGTGAGCAGAAGTGCTGTAGGAACAGGGCCATCCCATCCATTACAGGATATTTAACAGCATCCTTAGCTTAGCCTCTCTCTGCTGGATTCCCTTAACTCCTCCCTAGTCTTATCAATCAAAAATGAGTCTAATGCTACCAGATATGGTATTTAGTATCAAAACTGCTTCCTCAAGAAAAATTGAGGATCCTCATTTCTGAGCATCATATTGCCAGTCACACTGCCAGTGATAAAGGTTTTGTTGGTAATTTTTTTTTTTTAGAATAAAAATTCCAGCAGTGTTTCTGTTATCCTAATACTTTTAAACTAAGTCCTTGTGTCTACAGAATTTATAATTTGCACTGTAAATAATGACATTGTAGAAAGAAGTCCTGGCCATCTTGGCTCCTGTGGCCAAGCAGCCAGCTCAGCTGGCTGTGCAGGGAACACCAGGGTGGGGGATCGCTTGGGACGCAGCCTGCCTGGGTTCCTTCTGCGCTCGGGAGCTGGGCAGCTCTACAGCTG
Source organism: Apodemus agrarius (assembly GCA_964023405.1). NCBI lineage: Eukaryota > Metazoa > Chordata > Mammalia > Rodentia > Muridae > Apodemus > Apodemus agrarius. The sequence continues at coordinate 16,304,036 of OZ030024.1, forward strand.
TCTTGGCACATATCCTGCAGGGGAGCATCTGATCTGCATGGAATCCTGCGGTTAAAGGGAGCCCTGTGGTCTGAGGTCGCCATCCTGGTTCCTGTGATCAAGAAGCCAGCTCAGCCAGAGACCTGTGCCACATCTGACATGGGGAAGATCCCACTTCCTAATACTCTCTAGAGAACCAGCAGGATCATGTTAATCACCACTGCCCCTTTCCATTGGATGTGGTAGACCTGTGCCACATCTAATACTGGGAAGATCCTACTTCCTGATACTCTCTCGAAGAATGGACAGGAGCAGGTTATTCATTAGAAGTGGGGCATTTGAGAACAAGCATCAGTATAGCACTTGAAATCCGGCAGCAAGCCCTGTCCTAGGCTGTTTGCCAGGAAGAGTGATCAGTGCTTGGAGGGGGTCCCCACTGCATCCACCATCTTCACTACCTGTGGACCAGACAGGCAACAACAGGTACACAGAGACAACCTGAGTATAGCATTGCTTGGGACAAGGCACACCAGAGCTCCAACAACACCCAAGAGTAGGGCAGTACATCAGCAACCTGTTCCAGGGGAAACTCAGTCATCCAGGAGTGTGGGAATAGCCTTACAGGCCCACAGGAGGTTCAAGCACCAGCCAGCGACAGTAGGACCAACTAATGCCAGAGATAACCTGATGGCAAAAGGTAAAAACAGGAACATTACTAACAGACGTCTAGGCAATATGGCAGCATCTGAACCCAATTCAAAAACAACAAGTCCTGGATACCCCAACACACCAGAAAAACAAGATTTGGATTTAAAATCACTGGTCATGATGTTGTTAGAGGAAAACAAAAAGGACATAAATAAATCTATTAAAGAAATACAGGGGAACATGAATAAGTTAGAAGCCCTTACAATGGACACACAAAAATCACTTAAAGAAATTCAGGAGAATATGGGTCAACAGATAGAAGCCAATAAAGAGGAAATGCAAAAATCACTTAAAGAAATGCAGGTGATATTGAGTCAACAGGTAGAAGTCATGAAAGAGGAAACACAAAAATCTATTAAAGAAATACAGGAAAACACAAACAAACAAGTGAAGGAACTGAGCAAAACCATTTAGGATCTAAAAACAGAAGTAGAAACAACTAAGAAATCACAAAGGGAGACAACTTTGGAGATAGAAAATCTTGGGAAGAAATCAGGAGCCATAGATGCAAATATCAAAAACAGAATACAAGAGATAGAAGAAAGAATCTCAGATGCCGAAGATACCATAGAAACCATTGACTCAACAGTCAAAGAAAATGCAAAAAGCAAAATGCCTGTAGCCCAAAACATCCAGGAAATCCAGGACACAATAAGAAGACCAAACCTAAGGATTATAGGTATAGATGAGAGTGAAGATTTACAATTTAAAGGGCCAGCAAATATCTTCCACAAAATTATGGAAGAAAACTTTCCTAACCTAAAGAGAAAGTTGCCCATGAATATACAAGAAACCTACAGAATTCCAAACAGACTGGACCAGAACAGAAACACCTCCTGTCACATAATAATCAAAACCCAAAAAACCCAAAATGTGCTAAACAAAGAAAGAATATTAAGAGCAGTAAGAGAAAAAGGCCAAGTAACACATAAAGGAAGAACTATCAGCATCACACCAGACTTCTCACCAGAGACCATGAAAGCTAAAAGATCCTGGGCAGATCTCATACAGACTCTAAGAGAACACAAATGCCTGCCAAGACTACTATACCCAGCAAAACTCTCAATCACCATAGATGGAAAAACCAAGATATTCCATGATAATATCAAATTTACACAATATCTTTCCACAAACCCAGCCCTACAAAGGATAATAGGTGGAAAAACACCAATACAAGGAAGGAAACACCCTGGAAAAAGCAAGATAGTAACCTTCTTTCATCAAACCCAAAAGAAGATAGTCACTCAAATATAAAAATAACATTTATAACTAATAATCACTATTCCTTAATATCTCTTAACATCATGGATTCAATTTCCCAATATAAAGACAGACTAACAGACTAGATACTTAAACAGGACCCTACATTTTGCTGCTTACAGGAAAAACACCTCAGTGTCAAAGACAAACACTACCTCAGAGTAAAAAACTGGAAAGTAATTTTACAAGTAAATGGTCTTAGGAAACAAGCTGGAGTAGCCATTCTAATATCAGATAAAACTGAGTTTCAACCTAAAGTCATCAAAAGAGACACGGAAGGACACTTCTTAATGTTCAAGGGGAAAATCCACTAAGAAGAACTCTCAATTCTGAACATCTATGCTCCAAATGCAAGGCCACCCTCATTTGTAAAAGTAACTTTACTAAAGCTCAAAGCACACATTGCACCTAACACAATAATTGTGGGTGACTCCAACACTCCAGTCTCCTCAATGGACCAATCAGGAAAACAGAAACTAGACAGGAACACAGTGAAACTAATTGAATCTTTAGGCCAATTGGATTTAACATATACATACATACATATATACATATGTGTGTGTGTGTGTGTGTGTGTGTGTGTATACATTACATATAAAGCATTTCATCCTAAAGCAAAAGAATATACCTTTTTCTCAGCACCTTCTCCAAAATTGACCATATAAGTGATCACAAGACGGACTTCAACAAATATAAGATTGAACTAATCCTATACCTCTTATCAGATCACTATGGAGTAAGAATGGTCTTCAATAGCAAGAAAAACAACAGAAAGCCCACATACACATGGAGGCTCAACAATACTCTACTCAATGATATCTTGGCCAAAGAAGACATAAAGAAAGAAATCAAAGACTTTTTAGAATTTAATGAAAATGAAGGCACAACATACCCCAATCTATGGGACACAATGAAAGCAGTGCTAAGAGGAAAACTCATAGCCCTGAGTGCCTCCAAAAAGAAACTGGAGAGAGCATACACTAGCAACTTAACGGTACACCTTAAAGTCCTGGAACAAAACAAGTTAATTCACCCAGGAGGAGTAGAAGACAAGAAATCATCAAAGTCAGGGCTGAAATCAATCAAGTAGAAACAAAGAGAACCATACAAAGAATCAACAAAACCAGGTGCTGGTTCTTTGAGAAAATCAACAAGATAGATAAACCCTTAGCCAGACTAACCAAAGGACAAAGAGACAGTATCCAAATTAACAAAATTAGAAATGAAAAGGGGGATATAACAACAGAAACTGAGGAAATTAAAAAAATAATTAGATCCTACTAAAAAAGCCTATACTCAACACAACTGGGAAATCTGAAGGAAATGGACAATTTCCTAGACACATACCAAATACCAAAATTAAATCAGGATCAAATAGATCATCTAAACAGTCCCATAACCCCTAAAGAAATAGAAGGTGTCATAGAAAGTCTTCCAACCAAAAAAAGCACAGGGCTAGTTGGTTTTAGTGTGGAATTCTATCAGAACTTCAAAGAAGACTAAACTCCAATACTCTTCAAATTATTCCACAAAAGAGAAACAGAAGGAACACTAACCAGTTTGTTCTACGAAGCCACAATTACGCTGATACCAAAACCACACAAAGATCCAACAAAGGAGAACTACAGGCCATTTTCCCTTATGAATACCGATGCAAAAATACTCAATAAAATTCTTACCAATCAAATCCAAGAACACATCAAAACGATCGTTCACTATGATCAAGTAGGCTCCATTCCAGGGATACAGGGATGGTTCAATATATGGAAATCTATCAATGCAATCCACTACATAAACAAACTCAAAGAAAAAAACCACATGGTCATTTCATTAGATGCTGAAAAAGCATTTGTCAAAATTCGGCATCCTTTCATGCTAAAAGTCTTGGCAAGAACAGGAATTCAAGGCCCATACCTAAACATAGTAAAAGCAATATACAGCAAACCAGTAGCCAACCTCAAACTAAATGGAGAGAAACTTGAAGCAATCCCACTAAAATCAGGGACTAGACAAGGCTGCCCCCTCTCTCCATATGTTTTCAACATAGTACTTGAAGTTCTAGCAAGAGCAATTAGACAACATAAGGAGTTCTAAGGGATACAAATTGGAAAGGAAGAATTCAAACTATCACTATTCGCAGATGATATGATAGTATACTTAAGTGACCCAAAAAAACTCCACCAGAGAACTCCTACAGCTGATACACAACTTCAGCAAAGTGGCTGGTTACAAAATCAACTCAAGCAAATCAGTAGCCTTCATATATTCAAAGGATAAACAGTCTGAGAAAGAAATTAGGGAAATGACACCCTTCACAATAGCCACAGCAATATAAAGTATCTTGGGGTGATTCTAACCAAACAAGTGAAAGATCTGTATGACAAGAACTTCAGGTCTCTGAAGAAAGAAACTGAAGTAGACCTCAGAAAATGGAAAAATATTCTTTCCTCATGGATTAGTAGGATTAATATAGTAAAAATGGTCATCTTGCCAAAAGTAATCTACAGATTCAATGCAATCCCCATCAAAATCCCAACTCAGTTCTTCATAAAGTTAGAAAGAGCAATTCTCACATTCATCTGGAACAATAAATAAACCAGGTTAGCTAAAACTATTTTCAACAGTAAAAGGACTTCTGCGGGAATCAGTATCCCAGACCTCAATCATTACTACAGAGTAACAGTGTTAAAAACTGCATGGTATTGGTACAGTGACAGGCAGGTAGATCAATGGAATAGTATCGAAGACCCAGAAATGAACCCACACACCTATGGTTACTTGATCTCTGACAAAGGAGCTGAAATCATCCCGTGAAAAAAAGATAGCCTTTTCAACAAATGGTGCTGGCTCAACTGGAGATCAGCATGCAGAAGAATGCTAATTGATCCACTCTTATCTCCTTGTACTAAACTCAACTCCAAGTGGATCAAGGACCTCCACATAAAACCAAACACACTGAAACTAATAGGAAAGAAACTGGGGAAGACCCTTGAGGACATGGGCACAGTGGAAAAGTTCCTGAACAGAACACCAATAGCTTATGCTCTAAGATCAAGAATTGACAAATGGGACCTCATAAAATTAAAAAGTTTCTGTAAGGCAAAGGACACTGTCAATTGGACAAAACGGCAACCAACAAATTAGGAAAAGATCTTCACCAACCCTACATCCAACAGAGGGCTAATATCTAATAGATACAAAGAACTCAAGAAGTTAGACTCCCGAGACCCAAATAACCCTATTAAAAATGGGGTACAGAGCTAAACAAAGAATTTTCACCTGAAGAACTTCAAATGGCTGGGAAGCACCTTAAGAAATGTTCAGCATCCTTAGTCATTAGGGAAATGCAAATCAAAAGAACCCTGAGATTTCACCTCACACCAGTCAGAATGGCTAAGATTAAAAACTCAGGCGACAGTAGGTGCTGGTGAGGATGTGGAGAAAGAGGAACACTTCCCCACTGCTGGTGGGAATGCAAGTTGGTACAAGTACCCTGGAAATCAGTCTGGCTGTTCCTCAGAAAACTGGGCATGACACTTCCAGAGGACCCTGCTATACCACTTCTGGTTATATACCCAGAGGATTCCCTGGCATGCAATAAAGATGCATGCTCCACTATGTTTATAGCCGCCTTATTTATAATAGCCAGTAGCTGGAAAGAACCCAGATGTCCCTCAATGGAGGAATGGATACAGAAAATGTGGTATATTTACACAATGGAATACTACTCAGCAATTAAAAACAATGAATTCATGAAATTCTTAGGCAAATGGTTGGATCTGGAAAATATCATCCTAAGTGAGGTAACCCAATCACAAATGAACACACATGGAATGCAGTCACTGATAAATGGATATTAGCCCAGAAGTTCTGAATACCCAAGACACAATTCACATATCAAAACATTCCCAAGAAGATGGAAGGAGAGGGCCCTGGTCCTGGAAAGGCTTGATGCAGCACTGAAGGTGATGACCAGGACAGGGAAGTAGGAGGAGGTTGATTGGGGAATGGGTGGAGGGAAGAGGGCTTATGGGACTTATGGGAAGGGGGGAACTGGGAAAGGGAAAATCATTTGGAATGTAAACAAAGAATATAGAAAATAAAAAGAAATTTAAAAAAAGAAAGAAGTCCTGAGATATTTGCATCATACTGGTTCTGCCAAGAAGTGCCACTCTGGCCTCAGTTAATGAGTTGACCTCCCTGGATTCCTAGTCCTTGATTTCAACAGCCTGACTAAATGATTTACAGCCCTCTTCTTATTCACAGCCTGGACTTCGTTGTACAGTCCAGTTATTCATGCAGATTTGCAGAGACTGTCTTTATGCTTAGTGCTATATTCAGGCCAAAGCTATTTTTTGAAATATTTAAGACATCATATCCATCTGGTCTGCAGCGCTTTCTAGGAATCAGCATTTAAGCAAATGTCCTTCCTCTGCGGTGACATGACGCCCTGGGCTAACTTCCCACATCACAGTACTTGGATATAAAGTTCGTTCTTTTTCCAGCAGTCTAAAGACTGTGCTGTTTCATCCCATTTTGTTTTTAATGAGATTGTGGGGCTAGAGAGATGGCTCAGCAGCTTCGAGCACTGGCTCCTCTTCCAGAAGACTTGGGTTCTGTCTGTAACACACATGCTGGGTAGCTCACAACGACCTGTAACTTGAGGTTCAGAAAATCTCAAACCCTCTTCTGGCTTCCTTGGGTCTATTCACTCATACACACACACATGAGACTAAAAGATACCTTTAAAAATCGGGATCCTAAATCTTATTAATTTACTATTTGCTGATCATTAAAATTAGTAAATTTTTCAAAACCTAAACCCAGTGTATAGCTTAGAAATAATAATACATCTTCCAAAATAAAATATAATGTTTAGCACCATTCCTATGGTTCATAAGTATGCAAGCACTTTTTAGAAACAAGTGCAGTTCTGTGAGAAGATTCTTCTTTAGGTATATACAAGAATGGGGTTTCTTACCATTATCTGTGGCCTAGATCAGAGGGATTGTAGTACTCTGGACTTTGCAATGCAAAAAAAAAAAAAATTAGCACCCTGACATAAATGTCAAACTAGTCATAGCTGGCACATACAGGCTTCAGAGACATACTCACATTTTTTTTTTTTTTTTTTTTTTTTTTTTTTTTTACTTAATGGAAACGGGCTCCCTTGACCTACATGTAAACCAACACATTTACTTCTTCAACATGATCTAGATTAAGTCAAGAAATAGAAATTTCTCTTAATTTGCCTAATTTGCATATAGTGTCCTTTAGTTGTAGCATTTAATTAATATCTTAACTCATCAAAAGTGCCGAATAATAATATTTGGACAATCCCTAATGGCCACATGTTAATTCAGATTTTTCACACCAGAGAAATTAAGGCTTGAAGTTGTTGTGTTAGAACCTAAGGGTATCTATGGTTGCTATTATTCCCCAAGCTGCTAATTATGCCTCTTAATATATGTTAAGTAAAGGCAACTTGAATGCAAGACACATCTTATCATGTGACACCTTTACATTCTTGTCATGCAAACGCTCAGCTCAAATAACCTAATAACACATTACCATTAAAGCCAATCTGTGCACACAAGAGAACGGCAAATGAGATGAGTTAAAATGTTTTCTTGCATCCATGGATGAAACTGATATTATTGACAATTAAATACAATTTAACAAAAGAGGTACTCAGAGAATGGCTGGAAGTTGGACTGGCAATGATCAGAGATTAACACAGCAGCGGCCTCACCTTAGCCCACTAGAAGCTGGATATAAGAGAACATGTTGACTTTAGCACTCCTTTTTGAAATGTTTTAGTTTTTGCTCTTTCTTTCTTTCTTTCTTTCTTTCTTTCTTTCTTTCTTTCTTTCTCCTCTCTTTCTTTCTCTCTTTCTCTCTTTCTCTCTTTCTCTTTCTCTCTTTCTCTCTTTCTCTCTTTCTCTCTCTCTCTTTCTCTCTCTCTCTCTCTCTTCCTTCTTCCTTCTTCCTTCTTCCTTCTTCCTTCTTCCTTCCTTCCTTCCTTCCTTCCTTCCTTCCTTCCTTCCTTCCTTCCTCCTCCTCCTCCTCTTCTTCTTCTTCTTCAATAAAAATAGATTCTTTTCTCATACAATACATCCTGATTATGGTTTCCCCTCCCCATGCTGCCCTCAGGTCCTCCACACCTCTCCTCTCATCAAGATCCCATTCCTGTCTCATTAAAAAGTAAACAGGCTTCTTAGGGATAATAGAATATATATATATATATATATATATATATATATATATATATATATATATATAACATCAGAGTTGGACAAGACAGACAGACAGAAGAAAAAGAGCCCAAGAGAAGGCACAAGACTCAAGAGAGCCAATCATTCACATACTCAGGAATCCATGAAAACACAAACTGGAAGCCATAATATAAGGGCAGAGGGCCTGGTTCAGACCCGTGCAGACGCTCTGCATACTGTTTCAGTCTCCATGAGTTCATATGAGCTTTGATCATGTTGATTTAAATGGCTTGCTTTTTGGGGTCCTCCATCTCCTCTGGCTCTTATACTCTTTCTACCTCCCCTTTCTTGGGGGTTCCCTAAGCCCTGTGGGGAGGGATTTGATAGAAATGTCCCAGTTAGGGTTGAGTGTTCCAAGGTCTCACTCTCTGCGTGTCCCGCTGTGGGTGCCTGTAACTGTTGTCATCTGCTGCAGGAGGAGCTTCTCTGATGATGGCTGAGCAAGGCACTGGTCTATGAGTGTAGCAGAATGCCATTAGGAGTCATCTCATTGCTGTCATTTTTGTTTATTTCTTTGTTAGAACAGTAGTATTTGGTTTTATCCTCGGTCCCTGGGCTAGCTAGTCTCTTGTCCTTGCCACCCAGACGGTTTTCGGGTATGAGTTCCATCTTTATTTTGAATTCTGTATATGTGTATGTCTGGACACATGTGTGAAGGTGCCCTCCGAGGCCAGATGCACTGGAGCTGTAGCTACAAGTGGTTGTGAGTGGCCTAATATGGGTGCTGGAAACTGAAGTCAGGTCCTCTTGGAAGAGCAAGCACTGGTGAGAACTGAATCAGCACCGCCTGGCGATAGCCCTTGAGAACTGCCCATGTGTTTCTGATGCTTAGCCAGAATGGATAAATAGCTGTCATCAGAGATGGGGGTTTTAGAAATCCAGTAAACATACTGAAACTACATAAAAGAACCTAGTTGAGGTACCTAAGGTGCTTAAATCCTCAGGGTTAGGTGCTTAGGTAGACATATTGATATGATTGTGGAGATGGAGGGAACTTTGGTTTCAACACTTTTGGTAATTCTTAAAAAGAATCATCTCTTAAAATCCCCTGAGGAATGACAGAGCCATAACTTCTGGTAATAATATTCACGTCACCACATTCCCAATAGCTTCCAACATCAAAAAATGAGCACCACACATTAGTGGGCTCTCAAGACACAGATATCTGGATTTTGATTATATGTTAGTATGGTTTTATTAGAAATCCTCTATTGTTTTGCTATGGGAAAAGTCAAAGTGAGGAATTTTATTATAATTGATACGATTTCCATTCAGAATACAGAGAATGGGGTCCTAAAGTAAGGAACCAGGGGACCCAGAACAATATTTATATAACAGTGATCATAGACCTTTTGTAAAGGTTGTATTTTAGTTTTAATCATGTGTATGTCTCTGTGTGGGTATGCATACGTGAGCACACGTACCCTCAGAGGCTAATATAGTCCATGGACAGATTCTCCTGCTACCAGGGTTACAGGTGTTGTGAACAGCCAGGTGTGGATGCTGGGAGCCATTTCAAGAATAGTGCATCCTTTAACTTCACAGCCATCTTTCCATGTCCAGAAAACATCTCTCCCTCTCCCCCTTCCCTCCCTCCCTCCCTCCCTCCTTCCCTCTCTCTCTCTTTCTCTCTCTCTCTCTTTCTCTGTCTCTCTCACCCCTCCCCCTATCCCTCTTTCCCCCCTCCCCCCTCCCCCTTCCCCCTCTTTCTCTCCTCTTTTTGGATCCAGTTGGAACCCACCTAACTCGCAGTGTTTCATTATATACTTCAGGTTGGCTGTTTCCAAGACTATGAAGGTATTAAACTATTTTGCCAATTTTTATTCCCCATTAGAATAAAATACGGATACAAAAGTTTCTGTGAGAAATGATTTAGGAGCATTGGGATGATTTGAAGCATTGACGTGCTTAGGGTCATTTTCTATCAGGCCAAAAGAAAAACAAAGGTGATCAGTTCTTTCTTTTTTTAAAAGTACTTATTTATCTTTGTTTTCTAATCCTGAGGCTATATGTACACCTGTGTGTGGACATGTGCCTATGTGTGCATGTGGCTACACTGTACAGAAGAGGGAATTAGATTCCCTGGAGATGTTATTTTAGGTAAGGGTAACCTGGATGGCCCTCATCTGCAAGAGCAGCACATATTCTGAACTGCTGAGCCATCTCTACAGCCCCTAAGCCTGGTCATCTCTGCAAAGGGCATAAAGTGACAGACATAAGACTTTTTTCATTCCCTCTTCCTCTCCTTCTCCCTCCCCCTGTCTCTCTCTCGCAAAGCATGAAAGGGAATCTTTGCATACATTTCTCTAGTAAGCTAGGTATATCTTGAAGACATTTCCTTTAGCAATCATTTAGCTTGATTACGTACACAAGCATATACTGTATTTGTTTGCTTGTTTGGGCACAGCTCTTTGAAGTACAGAGTCTGCATTGCTCTTTGTGCCATATTTATACTTTTGCTTAATTAGATAGATAATTAGCCTAACATGTTAAAAAAAAAATCTGGTGGAGCAATGCGACTTTCACCTGACCTCAACCCCATTGCTACATGGATGCTTACACCCTGTGGTCCTGCCTGCTGCCTTCGCAGCTATATGTGTGTGCCATGCCATGGCTGACACTGAAGCATTTGAACTTGCTAGCCTGCCCACCTCCTTGGGCTAGTTCTTGCCTTTTGAGCACTCAGGTCAGAGGCAAGCTCTGCCGACCAGCTTTCTCTGCTTCCCAGCCTCCGTACCGAGCTGTTGTTTCTGTTTCTCTTCAGCGCGTATCCTCTAATGATCTTATTGATTCCTTTTCTTGCCCGTCCTCTTGCTTCCTCTACCAGCATGAGGCCTTCAAGGAGGCAGGTGTTTCGTCTGTCAGGCTCACAGTTGAGCTCCTAACTGGACACTTCCTGGTGTGTGGCATGTATCCACACATCATTTTCTGGATAAACAAATGAAAGCAACTCCTCCTACCATGCTCAATGGAGAACTGGGCTGCCAAGCTTCCCTCACTTTCTCCACACTCCGTCTCACCATGCTTTTATGGGCCTTCCTCCATGCAAAGTAGGCAGGACGTGAGTAACCCAATCTTCTCAGTCTTTGCTAGGTTCTTGCAACTAATTTCTAAACTTTGTTTCTATCTGCTTTCCAGTGTTACATAGAAATTTGCTATGGTGGGATCTCATATCTAAATACCACTTTACCATAGACAGTCACTTTAAAATTTAGCAATCCAAAATGAATGAATGAATGAATGAATGAATGAATAAAAAATAAATAAATAAAGTAAGCAAGCAATGGATTATGGTTCTGTTGATACAGAGCTTGTCTGGCTTGCACAAGACAACGGCTTCCATCCCTAGTACCACATGGGGGACATGGTAGTACAGACCTGTAATCCCAGGACTCAGGAGGTGGATGCAGGAAAATCAGAAGCACAAGGTCATCCTTGGCTACATAGGGAATTCTAGGTCACCCTGGGCTACATGAGAACCTGTACTATCCCCTTCCCCCCAAAAAGAGGAAAACAATGAAATTAGTTTCATTCTTCTACATCCTTCCTCACTGTGAATTTACAGGCCTTCCCCTTTCAGAAATAAAGTTATTTCTCCTATGCTTGATTCTCTGCTTGTCTGAGGATGTGTGTTGACCGGTGGAAGTCAGAGAGGATGGTGAGTCTGTTACCATGCAACTGTTTCTCTTAGAAACTCATGGCCACCTTGAGGAAGAGTCTTGGGAACCTGACTCACGGTCAATTTAAAGGGGTCAGAATCCAGGTTGGATCATACTGCTTACCTGACTCACTGAGTTAGCATAGATACAGTAGTATTGTTATCTTGGGGGGGAGGAGGGACTTGTAGAGCCCAGAGTAGCTTCAAAATCCCTAAGTAGCTCAGTATGACCTTGAACCTCAGGTTCTCTTGTCTTTATTCCCGAAGTGCTAGGAATATAAGCATGTGGCATAATACCACTGTGTGTGTGTGTGTGTGTGTGTGTGTGTGTGTGTAAGCTGGGGATGAATCCCTAGCTCTTTTGCATACTAAGCAGGCACTCTACCAGCTGAGCCACGTCCCCAGCCTTAATGTTTCAATGGATACATGTTAAGGTGATTCCCTGCATAGATAGATGCCTGATAAAGAATATAGTATCTAGATGTGAGATGGTGCCATAGAGAAATATGTAAAATGCAGAGAAGTAGCTGAGAAAACAAAGAGATGGAAAATAAATTTATGAGACCCTTAACAAAACCTGGAAAATAACATTTGATCAGTTCCGGAAATAAGAGCTTTATCGTAACAAGCAACGGCCCAAAGTGCTGCTCATGGGTGGAAAATAGAAACATCACATTTAAGGAATGCTAAGCTCTGAAAAGACATCCTCCAGTTATAGAGTAAGAGTCAAAGGCTGGTGGTACATTAAGTACACCTTACTGAAAAAGCAGACTCTAGATCAAATTCACACACACACACACACACACACACACACACACACACAGAGACAGAGACATTGATATACAGAGACCCAGACAGACAGACAAAAAGAGAGAGGCAGAAAGAGACAGAGAGAGACAGAGAGATGGAGAGAGAGAGAGACCAAAACAGTCAGAGAGAGACAGAGAGAGGCAGATGGAGAGATGGAGAGACAGAGACCCAGACAGACAGACAGATAGATACACAGACAGATAAGACAGAGACAGAGAGAGAAAAGGAGAGAGAGAGAGAGAGAGAGAGAGAGAGAGAGAGAGAGAGAGAGAGAGAGAGAGAGAATGGGAGGGGGGAGAGAACCACAATCCATTTAGTATTGCTCATACATGTATGTGTTTAGGGTTGACCATCTGAGATGGGCTAACCTGACGTCCCTGGAGAAAACCGACTCTCATTCTCTCAGCCGTCATTGATTAAGTCTCTCAGTCTCAGTAGATCTCTTCATGTGTTAGCATCAGTGGAGGGAGAGGGTGACTTACGAAACCTCTGAGGTCCATGTTGGCACGTCAGCTGGTGCTGTCAGGGCAGAGCTCTTTATCTGCAAGCCGACTGTTGAGACCACACGGCTACAGCTTCCCTGTCATGGCTAGATGATGTTGCGTAGCAGCACACATCCTGTTCGTCTGGCTTTGACACTCTTTGCCTTCCATGTTCTATGATCTTAGATATAGGAGTTGGGTTGCAGGTATATTAACTGTGGCTGGGCACCCCATAGCCAATTGCTGTCTGTGATAGATCCCATTCAGTGTGAAAAAAAAAAGCTGTTTTTTTGTTTGTTTGTTTTGTGTTGATGAAAGATGAGAGCTGCACTCACCTGTGGCTGTAATTTAGAATGTTGCCTAAACTTACATTGGTCTCAGAAAATGGCATTCTTGTTTTTGTAAGGTCTATCAATTTATCAAGGAGGAAGTTTACCTGCTGCTTAACGAAGCTGATCGCAGCACACACGGTACTCTTACTCACTTTTGAAAGCAGCCCATTTTCCACCTAGCACTTCTGGGTTGTTTATTTGCTTTTAAGTATGCTCTTTTCTAAGTAGCATTAATAGTACCAATTATTAATTCCCAAGCAGTCTGATGACCTTTGTTGTTGTTTTTTCCTCCTTTTTCTATTCATCTTTACTTCTTTTGCTACTTAGTGGTCTTTCATCTGAAGATTCTGCCCTGCTGTGGTGTTCTTGTTAACTTAGCAGTTATTTGTATCTGGACGAAATCCACCCTGCTGATGATCTTCCCACCTATTCATTTTACATACAATCTGTAACACTAACAAGTTCTGTGAACTGTTAAGTTTCCCTATGGAATCAGAGAAGGAGCAATTCCTTCATTTCCTGGCTTGCCGCAGTGTGTGCTTTCCACTTCTAACATAGGAGCAGGGCTTGATGTGTGTCTGAGGGTTGCATGTCCTCTCACGTCCTCTCCCTCCCATTTTCTTTTCATTTTTTTTTTTTTACCACATAGACAGGTACTGCTTTAGTCAAGAGTCACCAGCCTAGCAGAAAGAATAGAAAATGCATATGTGGACTGTGTTTATTGCAGGCAACAGTTTAGTTGGAGGAAATAACGCAACTAATACAATAGAACAATCACACATTATTAAAAAATGATTTGGGGATATTTGCCTTAACATACAGGGGATGAGTGAATGATTAATACAGACATACTGTATTCTTAAATTATTCATCTGGGACAATTTCCATGTAGAAAAGCAATGAGACTAAACCTATTCTCTTGTCTTCTTCCTTCAGCCACGGGGATCTCTGTGTCCTATACTGCTGTGTGATCTGACTTTGTACAAATGAAATGGATTTTTTATTAATGCCCTCATTGGCATCGGTTGTGCCTGTTTCCTTGGGCCTGCCAGTGGACAGATGGCTGTTTCCCACTGCAGATGTTTATGGATGCTTGTATTTTCATGAATTCACATCCGAGCTCAATGGGGAATGCAGCTTCAGGTTCTAATAAGGACCTGGACCTATCAGAAAACACGATGAGTGGCAGTGGTTAGCACACCCTGCTCCCCTCACTTGGTGGCTCTTTCTTCGTGCTTCTATCGGATGGGAAGTAGAGACTCACACATTGGTGGGGGCCAGAAATCATAACTCAAATAGTACACCTAGCCAGAACCCTTTCTTTCACATCAGAGAGTCATACAAAAAGCCACCTTATTTTTTCAACCAGTAGGGAGATGTTGTCCCTAGACACAATTGATTAGTAAAGAAAAGATAGCCTGTTGGGAAATAAGAAAATAATTTTGTCTTAAAATTACTTCTGTGTTGAATTCTTTGATGGGGGCACCTTTCTGCCCTGCGTTTCTATTACATTTCTATTATGCATCAGCCCACTATGAAATAACTATTGAATGTAATAATAGAACAATTTGATGGGAAGTCGCTCAAACACATATCAGTTTTATCACATGAAATAAAAAATAGCGGTGGTTGTTAGAAGGGATGACTAAGTCAGAGTGTGTAAACCGTTAACAGTTTTGGAATATTGGCCCCACCTTTCTTTGTCTCCTCCCCCATCATCTTAGCTAACCTCATTCTTTCCATTTTCTGAACCCCTGTGGTAATTAATCTAGCACCTCAGCTGTGAGTTACCTGCTGCAATGGAACATGGAACATCATATTAGCAACTTGAAAGACTACTGGTAATCTATCAGAAAACAGCCCAGGAAGGACCCAGGATTAGTGTGTTGCCTTGATCATACTATGCAGTAGAGTTGAAACTAGTCTCCAAGTTCATTGACACTGAGTTCAGGAATCCATGATACTTCAAGGTGGGATACTTGTATTGCCCCCCTCCTTACCCATCACTTGAAGTACTTATAATTCCATTTGGGTAAAAACATTCAAACCTTTCTCTTCTAGCCATACTGAAACAACTGAAAAAAAAACAACAATCATAAGCTACAGCACACAGAACATTAGAACTTAATCATCTGTTTAACAATGACTTTGAACCAGCTAACTAACCCCTTCTCCCCTCCCCCACCAACTTAGATTGTAAGGTCTCCATTACCAAAAGGGTGAAGATGAGCATGAAAATCATGACAGTGACTTCCATCAAATTGTCCTTCAGCCCAAAGGGCGTTTAAGTTGAAAGCAACAGCTTGAAAAAGCTGCTTCAGTAAACTTTACTACTATGGAGCTGTAAACCTAGAACTGAAGACATCTATAATGAGTTATTATCATCTATATTCAAATTCGAAGCAATGATTTTTCACATATGAGTGAGAAGTACAGAAAGTTGATCTTACAGGAGAGAGTAGATCAGGTCCCCAAAGGTTGGGAAGAGGTTGGGGGAGGAGGGGAGAAGGGGTTAGTTAGGGAAGTTTTGAAAAACTTCAAAAGCAAAGCATCAAATTAATGATTCAATACTGGAGAGATGGCTCAGCCGATAGAGCACGTTTCTTGTGAGCACAAGGACCCGAATCCAATCTCCAGAAATCATGTGACAGAATCTGTGTTTGATGTACACTTGAAACCTATGTTCTGGGTATGAAGAGGCAGGAGGATCCCTGGTACTCACTGACCTGATAATCTAGGCATCTTAGCAAATTCCAGTCCAGTGAGACTGAGAGATTAATTCTCTCTTTCTCTCCATATATATATGTATATATATACATATATATACACACATATATCTCCATATATTTATATGTATACGGATATATATATATCCGTATACATATATATGCATAAACCAGAGGAACAACATGCATGTGAGATTATCCTCTCACATCCACATGCACATTCACATATGGTTTGAGTCTGTTCACACATATGCATATCTGCAACCACAAACACAAATATATACACATGTACACAAAATACTTTATATTTTAAACTCTACCAGTTACCTAACACATCTATATTTTCATGTGTGAGAAAGCTGAATTACTGTAGACTGACCTACTATCCACTCCTCCTTTATATGTTAATATTCTACTAAAATGTTTCTTTTTTAATTTTAAAGTGTTTGATAGCCTCTCCTGACATGAAATGGCGAGCCGCCTCTAATTTCTATTCACGAGAATACTTTAATGGATAATATTTTGCCTGATTTAAGATCCAGGTTCTTGGCACTGAAGATAATCTATGACACCTGCCTCATAGAGAGAGCTGTTCCAAGAAGGTGATTGCTTTATTATTTGTTTATCATTTATTGCATATTTCAAACTTTAAATTGGTTGGAAACAAGAAGCAGTTTAAAATAAAAATACTGTGTAGGGTCATATCTCCTCACTGTGTCCTATATGCAGGCTGGAGCGAATCACTCCTTCACGGAACAATAAAGAGGAAGTAGAAAGAAATGGGGAAATGAAGTCATATTCTAGCATAGCCATGCACTAAGTCATAGTGTAGGCACAGCCACCTGCAGGAGGATGGCTTTAAAATAAACACCTTTCTTGTTTTGTAATTTAGAGACAAGACTCTCCTGTGGAATCTACCCCAATCACTGCCAAAGAAATAAAATAAAAAAAAAAAAAACATAAATCTAGATTCTTGGATTCTCTTCTTTCCTTTCCTTCCAAATCAGGAAATACACCACTTTGCTTTGCTTTGAGCATGACGTACACCTCATGTATTTTTGTTTTGTCCCAATTTTCTCCATGTCAAGCCTATCACCTTGCCATGCCCAATTTTCCTTCCAAATATCCCCAGGAAACTAGCCAAAGCTCCATACCTACAATTAGCACTAACTCGTCCTGCCTCCTGGAGCCGCGATGACTGCAGAAGTCTAATTTCCATGCATCGATGGCTAATTATCTTCTCCTGGTAGAGTCTCGCCATGTGATCCACCTGCATTAATGGCTGGGCTGCCCTAGAGACAAAGGGTATATATTTTTAAATTAGGCTCTATGTCATCCAAATTTCATCTCATTTCAAGCTTATTCTCATGCTCTCTTCCTCTGGGCAGAACAAGCAGGTTGTTTGCATGAGCCGGTTCTTAGGTGAATGCCCATCGTCCTGACACCTCTCCAAGACCCGCATCTCTTCTACCACCATTGCTTCTGGAAAGCAGCACACCGCCCACCAGTGCAGGCCAGAGGCCCATCCACATACACCTTCTTTCTACTAATCTACCTTTTTATTGTTTTATCCTTAATAACATGTCACATTATTAAATTTGTCTCCACCTTTTATTCAGGCCTCTAAACAGGTTGAGATAACATTTGCCTATGGGCCAATGCATATTAATAAAGCACCTACTTTGCTTCAGGCAGGGAGGGACCTGGCGTTGCTTTAAAAATAGCCAAAAGCTCTGGGGGCATAGGCTGGCAATAACTAACAAACCAATATGAGAACATTTGTAGAAACACTCAGTATGCTAAGGCTGAGAAAGAGGTGCAGTAACGCAGCGCAGAAGACAGAGTGACAGAGGACATGATATCATTTCATATTTCAAGATCAGAAACACAGTCTCCGGAGAGCCAACATTGTAGGAGAGACCTAAATAGCCTGTGGAAGGAAGACAGCCCACTTTATGGCCACATCACCCAGGGCCTCGCCAGTACGTTGCCTTAGAACTCTGAATTTTCGTCTGAGTGAGAAGAGAAGTCCTTGGAGAATTATGAGCAGGATATGATGTGGTTTGACTCCCTAAATAAAGTGATGTGCTCTGAATTAATAAGAAAGGCTTACCTGCGGCTCGTGGAGTAAGCACTTCATTATGAAAAGGCTGGAAGTGTATGGATTTCTTAATACTACAACAAAGGAACAGAGGGTGGGCGGGTGCCTATTTGAGCTTTCTTTTCCTTTGTAGGACAGAGGATTGAATCAAGGGCCTCATACACAGAAGGGTAAGTACTCTACTGCTGAGGTACATCCCTCCCCATGTGATGTAGGAAGTCTCATGTAAGTTGCTTAGGCAGGCTTTGAACTTGCCATCCTCCCGCCTCAGCCTCTGGTGTAGCTGGGGTTACAGGCCTGTATCATCAGTCCTAGCTTCCGAGTCTACTTTCAACCCAGAATTATTAGCATTTGGCTGAAAGGTGAGTGATCTATGTGGAGCATAAGGCTCTGTGGGGGAGCCAAAGGGCTTCCCTTGCAGCTACTGTCTGGAGAGGCACTGCATAGAGGAGAGGAGACCAGGCAGAAAGATGGGTTCGGGATAGATAGCTCTGAAGGGCAAGAGCATGAACATATTTAAGCATAGACCACAATGGCATTAGAATACAGAACCAAAAATCATGCTCAGGGACACATGTAACCTTCCAATAGTTATGAAGAACTTGAAAGACATTTATCTATAAGTCAACTTTCAAGTGCTTTTCTAAGTTGGCTTTGAAGGATAATACAAGGTGAAATAAGGATCCTGTGAATTAGTATATATTAATTCTACATAACAGTGGCTTTTATTATGGTATTTCATACATGTATACAATGTAGTTTGGTCCCATGATACACCATTACACGCCTGTGGCCCCATCTCCTAGAATATTTCTTCTACTTTTATGCCATTATCATCATCATCGTCATCCTCTTCATCCTCATCATCATGATCATCATCAATACATTTCCTTAGGGTTGTATGGGGGAATGTGGACAGGAGGTTAATTACAGGACCAACCTACCAGTATCTGTTATTGAAGAAAATATCCCTACCCCAAAAACTACACAAGCCTACAGATAGTAAGGAGGAGTCTGGCCTCCCGAGCCCCTACTTCTTAGCAACTATTAACTGCTCTTAAATCCTTAGGAAGCTTAAGATAGCATTTCAGCCTGACTTTTAAATGACCAGAAAACAAATGATTGGTTCTCTAATTCCTGAGCAATGCTGATTTATAGTAGACAGTGTTTATTCCAGGAAATTACTGTATTGCTCTTTATTAAATTGTTATAGCAAGTCCATTCTTATTTAAATTAGTTCCCATCTCCGATCAAATTTAATGAAATTATCTTTATATCCATAAACCATTTTAATAGGTGACTCTTCTGATGAGTCTACCCTATGAAGCAAAGCCCATACTTGGGACTCACTTATCTCCCCACAACTGGATTTCTGTGTGCTTACTGAAATAACTTCAATTATCCCATAAATTGAGTTTACCTTGGGCTCAATATGCTAACTTCTGGAGGTCTCTGTGCCACTATCCACCAATCAAATCTCTAGAAAATATTTCCAGCCTTGAATTTTTCTGAATACACACTGGTCTACCCTCTTCATCCCCTGATGTTCAGGGCACACTCCACCAAAGACTTCATCTAACATCTAATACTAACAACCTGTGATAGGTATATGCTACAAGCTGGCTTGGGGGAAAAGGTAAAATATTCACACTCAGGTATGCTGAATTTGAAACACTTCGAGATATCCTAGTAGAGAATTCCAATTATTATCCTTTTCATCCTGCAGCAACTGAGGGACTTTGCCTCGTCCAACTGGGACTTTTGGTAGAGAATCCCCTGAATATTTATAAGCCCAAGCATGTCTTCATATACTTGAGAGGTTTGAATTCCTAATATTGTTGTAATTGAGAAAAACCCAGACTGAGAAATAAATTTAAAACCATTCACTATTGATACTGCACCTGTACCCTTGTAATAACACATTTACAAAAGAATAGGTATTCCATCCATCTTAGGAGTTGGGTTTTGCGACAGAGTCATCCAAGATGAGTTCGTAATTCGGAATTATATGACACATGAAGGAAAAATCACCACAAAAAATGAACAGAATTAGAACTATAGATTTTAGGATATTGGAAACAACACATTTATACATGTTCAAATGAACTAAAAATAGAGAGAATATAGGAATGAAACAACACAAAGGTATAAATCAGAGTAGATTTTGACTTGCAGTTGTTGATGAAAAGAGTTTACAAATTATCATTTGTGTACTTACCAACAAGCAAATATGTGCAAGAATTAAATAGGCATCGTCATCAGCCAACTGCAGATTCTCAGTATAAAATACAGCAAAACAAAACAAGATCAGAATGTGTGTAGCAGACATTTCTGAAACTACAAACTAGTATACAGCATCTATGGGTAATGTAGACTCAGATGCAACAGCTCTAATATAGAATGGAAAGAAAACAGAAATAATGGATAAACAAAGGATGCCTGGAAATGCCATCGGCAGCTGGCTAGATTCAGCTAAAGAAATGATCGTGAACTTGAAGATAGTCAGCCTAGACATCACAAACCAAAAAGCTGGACAGTACAAAGAATGGTAAAAATAATTCCTCATAATATGATATCTAAGAACTGTAAGACAAATCCAAAACAAGTAGGTAGTATGTGAGAGTAATTAGTACACTAGGGGCAGGAATAGGGTAGAGATATCCTCAAAGCCAATTTGACTGGACTTAGAGCCATCTAGGAAACAATCCACTGAGCAGGGAAGCGAAAGAAAGCACTTCCAGGAAGGATTGCCTGAGGCAGGAAGACCCAGTCTGAATGTGAGGAGCAACCTTCCAAGGTCTGGGCCCCTGAACTAAACAAAATGGAGAGAGTATTCTCTATATACTGCCTGTCTATAAGTACAATATAAATAAGCCTCCTGCACTCCTATTTCTGTGCCTTCCCTCCCAGAATGGACTATACCTTCAAGCTGTGAATCAAAACCTCTTCCATTCCGAAGTTATTTTTGTTGAGTGTTTTGTTACAGTAATGAGAAAAAACAACAGGTACAATACTTGATGGAATAATAGCCAGATCATTCCCAACATGAGTCAGGCACCAAACCATCCATCCAGGAAATTCAGAGGGCACTGAACAAGATAAATCACAGAAATCTAAAACCAAGGATGCCACAGGCTGGAAAAAAAAAACCTAAGAACAAAAACTAAGAAAAAAAAGGCTAGCAATATAGCAATATAAATTGGTTGTAAGGACTGCTGCACTGGGGCCTTGTCTTCAATCCCCAGAATCTACATTGTCAAAGAAGAGAACCATTTGCAAACTTGTCCTCTGTCACATGTATGCTGTGCACATGAACAAACAAGCAAATGGAATCTTATTAGAAGAACAAGGAGGAATGATCTTGTTGCCAGAAGGAATAGGCTCAGAATCACAGTGGGTTTTTCTTTTAGAAACCATGCAACTCTAATGACCACTGGGTAAAATAAATTAAAAGAAAACAACAGTCTAAGGGGTTTTTTTATTTGTTTATTTGTTTCAGGGAAATTATCTTTCAAGAGGACAAAATAAATGAAGGCTGAAGGATTTGTGGCCAATAAACCCGATATCCTAATGCGTTAGAAACAATTTGGTAGGTAGAGCAAAGTTAAAAAGAAAAAAAAAAAAAAAGGACATAAAAGAACAACAGTGGAAACTAATCCATGAAAGCAATAAAGCACATCTTAGTCCTAATTAATCTAGTAGGTCACTATAGATAAATGACACGAATGGCAACAGCATTGTAGCGCAGAGGAAGGAAGACAAGGGAATAACGCCCGGTCCCTAACTGGTAATTGTTTTTGAGAAGTTGCGGGACCGCTGGGAAGTGAAGCCCACGACGTGGAGGAAATGGTTCCCTGAGTATATAGAGTTGAGGGCCACAGTCAGCCAGCCTCGTGCTGCCCACTACAGTGTCATCCCTGCCATGATGAGGACTGTGAGCTGAGGTAAATCCTTCTTCCCTTGTTTTCGCCAGGCCTTCCGTCACAGGGTGAGGGAGAGAGCTCACAGGGTTACAAAGCATCTGCAGTACCAAGAAGCAAGAGCATGGGTGTGGTCAGTAATAAGAAGAGTACTGCCCCACCAGGTACCACTCCTTCCAAGTATCCGGCAAAGCATGACTCTTAAGCTTGAATAGTTAACCAAATATATTCATGTAGAAGAAACTCCCAATTTCATAAAGCCAATTTACAATGATAAGGTCTTACCCCAATATCTCTAACCTCTCCAAAACACCAGAAATACATCCGAAGCCATTTGGATACCCTCATCTCCTTCCCTGCTCCGCTCTTCCAGTCTACTCAGCCTCTCCCCGCCCCTCACTCTCTTAGTTCCGCCTCCTCCTCTCTCCCCTCCAATCACTGGCCTCTCACTGCCTCAATGTGAATGGAGAGGAAATATCTTGCCACACATGGGCGCGTGCTGAGACTGTACACTCTACACTCCACATAGCTACTAACAAAGAAGTGCATGCCCAAACCAAAAGCACAGCAGAAGACACAGGCGTCTTAAAGACAAGCAAACAAAATACATTGGAAAAAGCATTGCTAAGTAAGGCTGCAGAGATGTCCTGTGGTTAAGAACACTTGGTGCTTTTCCAGAGGACTCACACTTGAGTCCCAGCACCCATGCTAAGACGCTCATAGCTACCTGTAACTCCAGATCTAAAGGGTTTGGCACCATCTTGCAGCTTCTACAGGCACCAGGACACAATTCGTATACACTCACATAAATACAGACAAACAGACAAACACGTGCGCGCACACACACACACACACACACACACATACCCACATACACACACAAACACACTCACTCTAGGAAAAAGACCATTTACAAAAAAAAGTGTTAATTTTTTTTAAAGATTTACTTATTATTATATGTAAGTACACTGTAGCTGTCTTCAGACACACCAGAAGAGGGCATCAGATCTCATTACAGATGGTCGTGAGCCACCATGTGGTTGCTGGGATTTGAACTCAGGACCTTCGGAAGAACTGTCAGTGCTCTTACCTGCTGAGCCATCTCCCCAGCCCAAAAGTGTTAAATCTTTAAGAAGATAACAAATCAAAAGAAATAATGCAGTTATGGCATTGTAACACAGAGTTAGAACACCTGAAGGAGATGTCAGATAGCATAGACTACGCTGCCATTTGGGGTTTATTTCTGGAGAACAGTATATAACCTGTCGTTTAGATGTGATGACATTTAAGACGACAGGGATCAGACATGTAGTTTCTATGTCCATGCACCTTCCAAAACAAGTCAAAATGACAAGGTCAAGATCTGTTGAGCTGAAAAGGTTGGAGAAGCTCATGAACAGAGTCTGCCAGACTAAGGTGATGCTTCGAGGTGGGTAATACAATAATAGCAGTATAGCCATATCAGAGGTAAAAGTCATAATATGCAATACTTGGAAACTGCATATAAACCGATGTCAGGTAAAATAATTATTATCTGTACGATGGCTTCACTATGAGTTTACCTCCAGTAAGTAAATTTTTGCGTTTGAATTCGAGGATGTTGTATTATGTAAGACATCGCAGACAATAGATCAGGTAAACACAAACAGATTAATAGGAATATTGATATATTTTTCTGTATTATGCTGCGCTGCCTATATTAAATGTTTTTTAAGACAAGTCAAATTATATGGCAGTCTGCACTTCACAAAGAAGTCTTCTGAACATGGCCTGGCTCCTGAGCTCATGAACTCACTGCAGCTATAATTCCCTGCACGAGATAGTACAAGATTGGACCCAATGATATTTCATCAGAATTTGGAAAAGGGCTCATGACACTCCTTCGTTCCTGAGAGATTGTTGGTCATTAATGGTCACCGGGGGGGGGGGGATGTAAGTTTTTTCATTGGTCTATCTATTGATGAGTTCTTCATGCTCCAGTAAACAGCTTCTTGCTCATGCAGGCAACCCCAAATAATTCTTCACACACACACACACACACACACACACACACACACACATTCACACACACAGAGAAGAGAAGAGAAGAGAAGAGAAGAGAAGAGAAGAGAAGAGAAGAGAAGAGAGAAGAGAAGAGAAGAGAAGAGAAGAGAAGAGAAGAGAAGAGAAGAGAAGAGAAGTGGAAGGACTATTGCTAGGAAAAATAGAACAGAATAAAGAAGATACAGAAATAAAGTAATAAATTAAAATGACTAAAATTATTATACACATATAATTCTTATACTTAATCATATATCATATATTTTATGCATAATATATTATATAACATATATTATGCATGATACAGTATGTAATATATTATGTATTCTATATTATACATTATTATACACTTATATTAATTATGTTATAGTATATATTCTTTATATATTAGTATTATATATCATAATACATATTTTGTATTATATAATATGTCATATGTTAATTATATTATATATTTATAATAATTATAACTATTATATATGCATAGGAAATTGTCAAATAATACAAAAAATTTAAGAGATTATTTCAAAAGAAGTTGGATTGGCATAGAAATATTACAGTCATTCATTTCATGAACACCAGGAATAAAATATGTGAAAATGCCTTTATTTTCTTAGTTAGGCAATGAGCTCTGCTCTTATATAAAAGAAAAAGGCAGTGTCTGCCTGTTTCTTACTGCCCCTGTTGCTCTGGTCACATTCCTGTGGGAGGAGTGTGCTTGCTGGCTTACTTACCACTGTGTACTCCTAATTCTATTTGAATAACTGCATACATCTACTTGCATATGAATGTTTGGAAGTATTCTTTTCCTGTAAACAGTACCAAGACCCTTGATATTAATAATCTTGGGCAACTTGAGATTTAGCTATTACATCATTTCTGTTCTGATATTGTATGGCATGTAGAAGAAAAACCATTGTTGTCCTTGGGCTCAAGTCTTAGAGTGTGTTCTGTTAAAAGGACATATCTATAAGCATGAGTGATAGTGTTAAGTAAATATCCTTTTCTCTATGGCATATTAAAAAGTTGGACCTCATAAAATCCAAATGTGATTGTTTTCATCATAGCCTTTGTCATCACCTTCTAAAAATTCCCTAGGAGACATTAATGAAGAAAAAGGAAGGGAAAGAGGGGCTGGAGAGATGGCTCACGGGTCAAGAGCACTGGCTGCTTTTCCACAGGACTCAGGTTTAATTCCCACTACCCACATGGCAGCTTATAACCATACCTCCATTTCAGGGGATCTGACGACACCTCACAGGGATACACACAGGCAAAACACCAATGCACACAAGCTCCACGGATCTGGCTACTTCTGAGCCCTGCATCACCCAGCATCGGCCTTAGTGATGTGTATTGACATGCCTGGCCTTTCACATGGGTGCTGGGCATCTGAATCCAGGCTGCTACGCCTTTGTGGCAGGCACTGACCAATTTTTCTATCTCCCTAGCCGAGGTGTTTGATTTTTTTACAACCTTGGTTTATATACATAATAGATTATGAATCTAATGTATGTATAAGTGATGCATACCAAGTAATGACCAGAATAACTATGCAATGAACATTCTAGAACACCCTTTTTGCAGTTGTAAAGACACTATTTGAAGGAGAATGTAAGGCCAAGAGGAACAGTGGGGTTGTTTGTTTGTTATAGAGACATATATAGAAGGATAATTTCATTCTAAGATTCCTTTTTATTAAAAAGTAAATAAAGCACACTACCTTTACCTACTAGAGAAACTCGCATGGATTTTGAAAAGTCACATATACATTTTCTTTCCAATTTATTGGAATCCATCTACACCTTGAATTTAATTCCATCATCTCAAACCTCCAGTTTAACCTTCAGCACCAAAGAGTAATCCAGGCTCAAAACAGATTTGAAAGTAAATGCACATGGGTCAAATATTTAGGTTTCACATTTGTACCAATTTATTTTAGAGGTAGGTTGGGAACGATCAGCAGAAGAAGTGGATCATTAAGTTAAAAGAAACACTGTTAACAGATGTGATTAAAAAGTTAAGGAGACAGATGAATGAAATGATATGTGCGGCCACACCCACATCTCTCTCTAATGAACACAGACGCCAGTTACTTGTGTCACAATTTTGTGTCAAGAAAGTGACTATACAACATATTGAAATCTGCAGATTCTGAATGTAGAAACAGACCATCCAGAGAACTAATTTTATGTAAACCCTGAAGGTTAGGCTGGATTCAAGGCTGTCAAGATGGTTCAGTGATTTAGAGCAATGTCGTTCTTGTTCTTGCACAGGATCTGGGTTTGACTCCCAGAATCTACATGATGGCTCACATCCAGGCATAACTTCAGTCCCACAGTATCCAACATTCCCTTCTAGCCTCTGCAAACACCAAGCATGCCCATGGTACACATACACGCATGCAAACTCAACACTCATATGTTGAATAGAGTAAATGAACCTGCAAAGGCGGCCTACATCAAAAGAGACGGCACTTGTTGAGAGTATAAGTTTTACCAACAGCCAAGGAGAGTGGTCTAGACTGTGTGTCTCCAGCTTCACCAAGTCTTCCTGCCTGTATGCTCATGCATATTTAAAGAGGTGGAGACAGCTGTGGGCAGAGGCAGCTAAACTACTGCAGTCTGCCAATGCCCAGAGTGGGTCACAAACTTTGCTACTTTTCTAACCTGTTCTTGAGTGTCTGGACACCAAAGAAGAGTTTATAAAGGTTTCATGGCACTGTGAAATAACATAAGCAACTCTATAATGAATTGGAAATCAATAAAGCCTTAAAAATGCAAATACATTCTTGTTAATATGATATAATTGTGAGGAACTTTTAGGCATTCAATTACCATTTAACACAAAAGCCTGTAAGGATTTAATTAGGAATCCTTCACCTAATTGAGGTCAAGATTGTTAGCAGTGAATGTCTAATTAGCTTGCTTACAGCAGCCATCTTCTTTGAAACCTCCCTCAGTAGAATCCTTCCTTAAAGACATCTCTTCCTCCACAACACATACTTGCAGAAGTAATGCCTCAAAAAAAGGTTGAAGTCCAAATATAGGCATCCCTCCGATTTATGGAAGGAGACATTTCAGAACCACTGAAAGTGCCTGCTGGTAGAAGTAAAATGTTTTGTGTGTTTTGAGACCTTTCCCCTAAAGGAAGTATTCTCCCATTCTTCTTTGGAACATCTGAATTGGTGGCATTGTAGATCTTAACTCTGTCTTGAACAGTAGGACCATTATTAGGTTCAGTGAGTGGGTACTTGATGGGTTGATACATTTTTCATTATTATGATGATAATCCTTGGCAGACACAAGCAAGTTCAAGACATATTTGGGTTCATGGTTTAAGTTCGCCACGATGGGGAAAGCACAGCAGAGACTCATATCAGGGCACCAGGGACATATGACATAGGTCAGTCACATCACAGTGGATCAGTAGAAAGTCTGTCAAGATCCAGGGATTAGGTATAAGCTTAAAATTCTGTCACTCATGGTCTATTTCTTCCATGTAAATCCCCACCTTGTAATGGTTCCAGGGCCTCCAAAAACCATCCTCCTGTGAAGGATACTTCAGTTTATGTCACTAATCACAGTACTGGTAACAGTCGATCTCATAACTGATGGTAGTTGCAAAACAGACTGGTAGAGAATATAATAGTATATAATTGATGTATACGAGCTAGACAAAGGGACAATTCTCATCCCAGAGAGGATGGGACAGGATGAAAAAGTGCTTCATCAGGGTGCTTAGAAGTTGGCATGCAATTTAAAACCAAGACATACTTATCTGGAATTTTCAATTTAATATTAGGGATTGAAAATAATTGAATGAAAATCATGACAAGATAACCACAGCTAAAGGAACCCTTCTGTAGAGTCTCTACCTGAGAAAATGGTACTGCGGTACATGGCTTTGACTGTATACTATGGCTATATAGTATCATGGGGGAATGAGTAATTCGAAACTGATTATTTCTACAACTTTAGGGCAGGGCATTACACAATTTCAATGAAAAATATAAAATGTTTCCATATCTTTCAGGATCGTAAGACAGACCTTCCTTTTGCTTTCGTGATTATTTTAGACAGTAGCTGCTTCTGGGAAGTAAGACAAAATTAATATGGCATTTGATATAGTTCAAGTAAATACCAGGCTGGTCAAAACAAATTAATTAAGATGACCTCGGGTCACAGCAATATTTCTAACAGATGGAAGGAGGGATTTTCCTGTTGTCATCCCTGGTCAGATTTTGACCAGATTATGGTCTTTCGGTCTCTCTGTACAAAACCTCAGCCAGAAATAAAATCCTGCATCAAGTCATCAATGTAATAATTTTGCTTAAGTGAATTTAAAGCCCATTTTACCCTCTCTACTACCAAGGCCTTCATAATTACCTCAATGGTAAGGCATAAAACGAAGTCATATTTTGTAGGAGCCTCATAAGGATCCACAAAGATTCTTTGATGTAGAATCTTGTGTAA
Source organism: Apodemus agrarius (assembly GCA_964023405.1). NCBI lineage: Eukaryota > Metazoa > Chordata > Mammalia > Rodentia > Muridae > Apodemus > Apodemus agrarius. The sequence continues at coordinate 16,332,802 of OZ030024.1, forward strand.
TAGCCATGATGGTCTTTTTAACTATCAGTGCCCCCAAAGTGATCGGGAGAGAAAGGGGCAGTAGGAATAGAAAATATAGAACTGCCCAAGGGCAATGCCTTGTTTCCATGTTAAATACCTGAGGATTTTTCCATCTGGTACTTGAGATATGCTAAGGAAATCTGGCCTAAAAATTGGTAGCCAAGTCACCAGTCTGCAATATTTAATGTCAGGGTTCTATAGAAACACATGTTGAGAACTTAGCTTGGAGGAAACACCTAATTACACCTAGCATCAGCAACCCAAATTAGAAATGTCTATCACAAATGTCACAATGAAGCCCGAGGGCTTCATTAAAGGACAACCTAGAACTGGTGGCCACACAGTTCAATGTGCCTGAGGCTTTATAATGTTTGTTATAGTTGCTTCCCTTTATGTGCACATTTCTCTTTTTGATTTTAATTTTGAAATTGATTTTTTTCAAGATCACAGATGAGACATTGATTTTTTTTATCTTGGTTATAGATTGTGATGTTCATGGTCTGTCTGTCTAGAAGTAGTTTCCCCTGCCCAGTACAAACCATCCCTCTTCCATCCAAGACTGTCCTCTGATGCTATTCTGTGGAAGAACAGCAAGTTCTCCCATAGTCCACAGCCCCATCACAGGCTATTTTCTTCACATAGAAGCTGTTTCCCCTTCCCTGTTGCTGTTTAATCCCCTATATGATCTAGCTATCATATAAATGTCAATTCAAATGGCCAATTGAAGATCTAAGATACTAGATAAAACAGACTGACTTTAAGCAAGGAGATTCTCAAAGAGTCATAAGGATGTCCATACTGGAGAGAAAAAATAATTCCAAATCTTTTGAGTCTGGATATATAAAATGTACTCAATGTATTCATGCCCTATGTATACCCTAGGTCTACAGTAGCAATGGCTGCTTTGAGTCATCCCAAGGCCATAGGTCAGGGAGAGGGAGATTTCATCCAGGCATTCTAACACACTGTCTGTCACCCTGTGAAACTTAGGGTAGATAGAGCCCAACTTCTGAAAAATCTTCATTGGGATTACACAAAGAGCTTTATTTTATCTATTCTCACACCTACTTTGTTACTTGCAATCAGTTATAATTGTATGTACTTCAGTAATAGTTTCATACCAGGTCCAATCATACTCTAACTCCCAGTGTTCTAGTTAAATTTGGTAGCACCTTCATACTAGAATATTTTTACTAATTCTAAGCTCTCAGCTGTAGATACTGGCCTGATTGATATTTTCCATTTCTAAACAGCTCCCCACTTTAGTTTCGTGTAAGGCCATGACATTGGCAAAGAAGACGTAAGCGAGGCAATAGTCAAACCTTTGCTAAAGAAGTAAAAATGAAATATTGTCATGGAACTATTTTATTTATTCACTAAACAAGTATTAAATATCAGTCTTGTTGGCTCAAGGCACGGCAGGAGCCACAGTCTGAACTTTCGATGCCAAATGTGAATATTTAGTTCTGCTGCTCCTTAGTAGCCAATACTGTGTGATAAGCCAAGTGGTTTATCTCCTGTCTCACTTTCAGCTTTCCACCTGTTTCTGAAGTTTCTCCGTCAGTAGCTACTGTATGGCTCACATATTTTTTATGTATAAAGATTAAAGAGATTGATGCTCTTTATTTCATGTTTTAAGATAACATTTACCCACTGACCTTGCCATTTGTGTAAATATATTCAAAATGACATCTTGATTGTCAACTTCATTTAAAACTTGATCCTAAATTTGTACGGATAGAAAATTAAATAATGAGAAAAATATAAAAAAAAGAGAGTATTAAGTTGTATGTGACCCATAACCCCACCACTCTGAAGGCTGAGACAGGAGTATCTTGACTTCAATGGCACAGTTGGACAGATTCTCTTTTTAAAATGAGAAAAGGCAATTAAATTACAAAATTATAGGTATATGTTTATTGAAATGGAAAAGTGGAAAATAATAGCTTGAGAATCTATTCAAAACAGCTCCTAAATTGTCTGATGAAGTATATAAAGATTTATTATTAATAATAAAAATGTCAAAGTCACAGTCATAAAAGAGCCCAGGACTTCTCCACAAAGTGGTGGCTTCCCTCTGGGTCACTTGCTTCTGTGCGTCAATTACATGGTAACTGATTTCATTGGGGATTTTTCTGAAGGTGTCTCTTCCAATAAACAGGGTAGGTCTATTACATAAAATATGAAAAGTGACCAGGTTTCAAACGAGGACATAAACATTATTTTGTGCCATTCAAAATTCCTTTAGTTTCTTTGACAGACATTTCAGTGTATTTGGCTTGAAACTATGAAATGTAACGTCTGTCACAATTCTAGAGGCATCTCACAGGAAGTAGGTGGGGGAGATCAGGAGCCAGCACTGTGGTTCTCTGGAGAGAAACATGAGTTTAAAATGCTTTACAGAGAATGACAATATTTGGTAAAAATAAATCACATACCTCCAATCAATTGCCTCGTACTTCACCAGATATTTATGTTTCTATGTTGGGAAACTACAAACACATTTTGAAAATGATGAATTAGTGGTTGCTTTCCATTGAGTTGATATATAGTCAATTTCTTCTATTACTTGCATACAAGATCTTTAATTATAAAGCTAATTAAAACATGCTAAAATAGCCTATTATTAATTTTTATTAAAACTGTAATATATGCATAAATTGAAATAGATTTGGTGGGATCAAATTTTCATAGTTTTACATTTTAATTTCAATGCGACAACTATTTGGTTTCTGTTTTGCTCTAAAAGCTAATTGAAATTCGATCGGTATTCATCACTGTGTTTATGCTTTCAAGGGTCTTTCTTTTCCTAATTCTCCTAGAAAAGAAATAGAAGAGAAAATGAAAAAAAAAAAAAACTAGGGAGGTAGCTCATCTTTGAAGGCGTTTGCAGCAGAGTTGTGGCGCCCCAGTTCAAGCCTTGCTACCTGTATGAAAAGTTCAGCATGCTGTGCGATTCTGACCCTTGACCTGGGGAAGCAGCAATAAGAAGATCCCGATGCTTGCTGGCAACCAGACTGCCTTAACCCATGAGCCTCCTGTCCCACTGAGAGAACTTGTCTCATAACACAAAATGGGGCATCTCTGAGCCTGAGGAAGCTATTCTTGAGATTGACCATTGCTCTCCATACACACACACACACCTGTGGACATATAGATGCATACACACACACACACACAAATACAAAGATGATGATAAAGACCGGGTAGACTGAAATTATGTCTTTATATCATAAACTATATCATCTAGCAATGATTAATAAGCACACCAATTTAATTGTAGAACCACCCCTTACTGTACATTATCACAGCAAAGAACCCCCAACTTCTCACATATAAATGTGAAGAGAATGAAAGTATGTGTCCCTTCTTGACATCCTGTCTGAATCTCTTTATCCTAGACATAACAGAGTAATACCAAGGCCAACAGACAGTAGTGTAAAAATGGCGTGAAGGGAAGGGTTACAATGAAAGGAGTAAGTATTGGATAAGTTTGACTTCCTCACATAAATAAAAGAGATCCATTGAAGTGGAACAATCCCATTGGAAATATGATTAGGAATCCTTGCAAATCAGCTGCTTTATGGATTTTCCTGGACCAAAGCAAATATAGGAATTGTTCAAATTACCATACAGTTTTCTCAAGTGTTGTGGTTTCTAATTTTGACTTTTATCTTTGTGTAATGTATGCAACACATATATGCTACCATCCATCTCTTTATTCAGTCTGTCCTCACCATATGTAATTCCTTCCCTACACCAATGTCATTTGATTCATGCTATTAAGGTCTTTAATACAGAGATGCAACTGCTTTCCTCAAAGATCAACAGTTGATTTAGGTATCTCATGGATTACCTTCATTTCCATATTCTCTCTCTTGCTTTCAGTTTTCTTAATGTTTTTTCTTTTCTTTCTTTGCCTTTCCTTTCTTTCTTTTTCTCTTCCTTCCTTCCTTCTTTCCTTCCTTCCTTCCTTTTTTTTTTAATCTAACATAAAAATCCAAAATCAGAGTCAAGTTGAGAAAGGAAGAGTTATTGATAGGGAAATAATTTCAGAATGGTAAGCTTAAAATGAGGTAGCAAAAGATATTGAGTTGTAAAATGGGATAGCTTTGGATGTAAGGGATGAAATGTTTACCCTGTGTGCTGTGTATATGTCCACAGGATTGTGTACAAGCACACGTGTGTACACATACTTCTGTATTATAATTATAAAATGATGGCACTTGATACATATTAAATCAACCCACATAAACACACTGACCTTGATTTCTTTCTGTGATAAAACATGCCAATCAAAAGCGACTTAATGGTGGAAAGGCTGTATTTAGCACTCAACATCCAGATCATGGTTCATCACCGAGGGAGTCAAAACAAAAACTCAAGCAGAAATTTGAAGCAGAAATTATGGAGGACTGCCTGATGGCCCCTGCAGCTTATGTTTAGCTATTTTATAATATATCCCAGGACCAACTGCTCAGAGGATGTTGCCACCCACGGTGGGCTGGACTCTCTTATGCCAAATAATCAATTATCACAATCTCCCACAGACGCACTCACAGCCAACTTAATCTAGGCAATTCTTCATCTGAGACACCCTTCTCAGGCAGAGGCCGCCCTTCTCAGGTGACTCTCTAAGCTGTGTCAATTTGACAGTTGAAGTTAACTATGACATACACCGTTTTCTTTCTCCATAAAATGTTATATTTTTTTTATGTTATCTGTGTGAGAGATATTGAGTGAGTATTCACTTTCCAGTTTTAATGGAAGTTAGACATAAAAGAAGTTTGGAGAGCCTACCAAGAGTTTACATGCTTGGGGTCCTACCAAAAGGAACCAAACGACACCAGTCACCCAGCTGTCTGATCTGCAGTGGTAGGTGGGTCCTGTCTGGAAAGCTTTCATATGTATCATGCTGACTTCATCCTTTTGGTGTGTTTCCTTCCTGTAATGTTTGGGAGAATGGCAGATAGATGGAAGGAGTATTTTTAGTGACCTTTCTCTATAATGCTAGAGATTCTGTTGCTTTTCACTCAGATTCTGTAAAGCTCTGAGCATGCCTTCACCAGTTTATAGCACCTTTTTTTTTTTTTTTTTTTTTTGGCAGAGCAAATAGGGTTATGGCGAAATGCCAGTCTGTAAGCAACAACAAATAATTTAAAGTTATGAGGAGCAAAGAAAGCTGAAAGGAAGTCAAGGAAGATAAATGAAGTGAGAGACGTCTCCCTTCTGGCTAAAGGCCGAGGAGTGACATATGCGTGAACTGACAGGGTCTATCTCTGGCTTCTCATGGAAGACTACTTTAAGAACAGGGATGTCAGAAGCTCTATTTAATGTGTTACTTGTTCTTCAACAAATTACACCATTATTGCCCTACCCAAAATCCCAAGGGTTTGATTGAATCTATCAAACACACAATTGCTATGAACAGTATCTTCTGGTTAGATTTTTGTCATATTGACTCAAACCTATATGTCTTTGGGAAAAATAAATCTCAGTTTGGGAATCATCGTTATTGGATTGGCCAATGGGTCATACTATCAATTGCTAACTGATGTGGGGTAGCCCTGGACCACTGTAGGCAGTGGTATCCCTAGGCAGATGATAGTGGGTTGTAAAAAGTAGATAGCTGAGCAAGCCAGGTGAAACAGGCAAGTAAGCAGCATCCCTTCCTTGTTCCTTCTTCTGATCCTGATTGAGTTCCCATCCTGACTATCCTCACTGAAGGACCATAATAAGGACATGTAAGCCAAATACCCGCCTTACACACACACATTCCAAGTTGTTTTATCACAGCAATGGGAGGTAAACTACAACACACTGTTTGATCATAATTTCATTACTTTGTTCATGAGAAATATTTCTGAGTTTATACCATGAAGCATACACAGGAGAATAAACAAGACAATGAGATGACATACAACCTGATTGACAAGGACAAGTTGACCGTGGCTGTTATCAAGAAGTATTTTGAACTCTCAAAACTGATGAGTTTTTGTGGTGGAAACAAGTTTTTCTGGCAGGAAATGACTAGCTGGCATACAGGGTCGAGAGGAAGTGGTTAACAGAAGAGTGCTTTACATGATAAAATAGGGCTGTCAAAATTAAAATGAGACTGACTGTGGTTCCTTGGCAGCCTGGATCACAGAACGGAAGGGAGTTGACTAGAAGCCAAAGCTGTGGGAGCAGCAGCCAAAGAGCATCATGGAACTCCATCATCACCCAATGGAGAAGACACCGGTAAGCTGGCCAGAGGTGGCTGTGGAAGGGAGGTCTAGGGGTTGTAGAGATGAAGAGGATGCCAAGGAGGGGGGTTGCTTAGTGAGCTGACTGTATAGGGATAATCTCATGTGCACTGTGTAAAAGTGTCACCTGACAATAAAGACCTGAATGGCCTTTAGCAAGGGAGGAGAAAATGGGTGGGATTTCTGGAAGAGAAAGAGGAGGATAGAAAAGAATCAGACATGGGAGATTTGCCAGAGATGTGAAGGAAGCTAGATATATGAAACCGAGGAGAGGAAACCAGCCACGTGGTAGAACTTAGATTAGTATAGATGTGATAACTGAGTTACGAGCTAACTGGGAACAAGCCTGGCTTAAGAACTAAGCATTAATTCATAAATAAACCTCCATGTCAATATTCAGGATCTGGGATGGACATAAAAAACTGCCCAGGGTTACATGTGTGCATGGTCACTACCTTTATCATTTCCAGTCATTCACAGCAAGCCATTCCTTTCCTCTCTTCATACATGATAGCCTCATGTTCCCTTCCAGTTGCAACACCTTGTCCTAGGAGGGACCATAGGTCATCATATAGGCTATGGCGCCAATGCCAAGACCAAAGACAAATGCAACCTTGACTCTTGACAAAGACACTCACCACATGGTCACCTCATTGGATGCTGAAAAAGCATTTGACAAAATTCAGCATCCTTTCATGCCAAAAGTCTTGGAAAGAACAGGAATTCAAGGCCCATACCTAAACATAGTAAAAGCAATTTATAGCAGATCGATAGCCAACATCAAGGTAAACGGAGAGAAACTTGAAGCAATCCGACTAAAATCAGGGACTAGACAAGGCTGCCCCCTCTCACCATATCTCTTCAGTATAGTACTTGAGGTACTAGCTAGAGCAATTCGACAACATAAGGAAGTCAAAGGGATACAAATTGGAAAGGAAGAAGTCGATCTATCACTACTCGCAGATAATATGATAGTATACTTAAGTGACCCAAAAAACTCCACCAGAGAATTCCTACAGTTGATAAACAACTTCAGCAAAGTGGCTGGTTATCAAATCAACTCAAGCAAATCAGTAGCCTTCCTATACTCAAAGGATAAGTAGGCCGAGAAAGAAATTAGGGAAATGACACTCTTCACAATAGCCACAAACAATATAAAGTGTGACTCTAACCAAACAAGTGAAAGATTTATATGACAAAAACTTCAGGACTCTGAAGAAGGAAATTGAAGAAGACCTCAGAGAATGGAAAAATCTTCCATGCTCGTGGGTTGGCAGGATTAATATAGTTAAAATGGCAATCTTGCCAAAAGCAATATACAGATTCAATGCAATCCCCATCAAAACCCCAAGTCAGTTCTTCATAGAGTTAGAAAGAACAATTCTCAAATTCATCTGGAATAACAAAAAACCCAGGATAGCTAAAACTATCATCAACAGTAAAAAAAAAAAAAAAAAAAAAAAAAAAAAAAAAACACTTCTGGGGGAATCAATATCCCGGACCTCAGAGTAGTAGTGTTAAAAACTGCATGGTATTGGTACATTGAGAGGGAGGCAGATCTCTGACCAAATTTTATTTAGATTTTTCTGTGTCATCTTCTTGATTAGGCTTGACCTCAGTTTCCATTTCTGTTTTGACCTTGTGTAACCTGCGTCTCTTATTCTCTAAGTCCATGGAGTGAGTATCTCTCCACCTTTGATGTCTGACCACCCTTATATGTGATGAAGTTGTTCCTTCCTGTCTTTAAGGCATAATTACATCTTAGTAAGTTATGCGTTGTTAATTTTTGTATTACTGGGATCAAAATATCTAATATAAACAATATCTGACAGGAGAACATCCATTTGATTTATGGTTTCAAAGGGTTTAGGAAATGCTTACTGAGCCGCGTGAACTTTGGTAGAACATCATATTGTGGTGGTAGACTCATAGGGTGGAAGATTGTCCTACATCAAGGTCTACAGAAAAAAGAGAAATTGGAGAACAGAAAGAGGATAAAGCTACAAATGACCACCAAGGAAACACCATAAGGAACTACTTCCTCTAATCAGTCCCCACCTTTGGTTTTTTGGTTTTTTTTTTTCTTTTTTTTCTTTTTTCTTTTTTTCTTTTTTTTACCACCTCTCAATAATACTGCCATAACGGGAACACAGCAACAAATTAATCAATTTAGTAAGTCAAAGTTCTTATGATGGAGTTATCTCTGGGATAACACCATTTCCAACACCCAGATTATACTAGTGCCCTGGGGATTCTAAACCAAATCAAGGTGACAAAGAATGTTCCAACTATGGTCATTTTGGTAAGATTCCCTACTCTTACTGCTTATTTGTAGTAGTTTTCCCTTTATAGAATACCTCCCATAACTGGTTAGTTGTCAATCTCCACATATTCTTTGTGCACTGAGGGTTGTCGAACCACTCTCCCATAGTAGGCTAGTCCTGTTGAATTAGCATTGAATAAAATCATTCTTATTTTAAAATATATCCGAATTATTTTTCTCTAACATGCTTTTTTTTTTTTTTTTTTTTTTTTTTTTTAGTTAGCCAATTTTTTTTTTTATTTAATATCTAATAGGGGAAGCATGAGACAGAACATTCTTCAGAGTTCCTAGGGAGATAGTAAGAATCAGTCATAGAGAAGGCCGAATAATTTATCACCATTCTTTGTGATTAGTTTTATACTGTGTTGGCTGTTTTAAGAATCACCTTCAGCTTTATTCCTTTCAAATTATTTTAGGTAATTATATCTTTCTAGAGAAATCTTTTTACCATGTGAATGACCAGAAGATTAGTAAGTGGGAACACAAGATGTCTTAGTGCATACGGGTATACATAAGCCTGGGACCCCAATAGTAGGAGAGAACCCATCCCCCACTTGTAAATCACAGCATGCATACACATCCACAAAACAGTGGAAGTCACTGTGCATGCCTCTTGTCTACCTCATGCCAGAAGCTGTGTGGGATTTTCTTACAAATGTAATTTTTGTTTTTTTTTTTTCCTTTTTTTTTTAAATATTCATTCATTTCTTTTTTTTTAATTTTATTTTCTATATTCTATGTTTACATTCCAAAGGCTTTCCCCTTTCCCAGTTCCCACCCACCATAGTTCCCATAGTTCCTCTCCCCCCCCATCTGTTCCCCAATAATTCCCCCTCCCCCCTCGGTTTCTTTACTAAACTGGAAGCAATCTTTACAGGCCCAGGGTCCTCTCCTTTCTTCTTCTTGGGAATCATTTGACTTGCTATTTGTGTCTTGAGTATTTAGGGCTTCTGGGCTCATTAATATCCACTTATCAGTGATTGCATTTCATGTGCATTCTTTTGTGATTGGGTTAATTCACTCAGGATGATATTTTCCAGGTCTAACCATTTACCTACAAATTGCATGAATTCATTATTTTTAATTGCTGAGTAGTATTCCATTGTATAAATATACCACAATTTCTGTATCCATTCCTCCTTTGAGGGATATTTGGGCTGCTTCCAATTTCTGGCTATTATAAACAAGGCTGCTATAAACATAGTGGAGCATGTGTCCTTATTGCATGCAGGGGAATCCTCTGGGTATATGCCCAGGAGTGGTATGCCAGGGTCCTCTGGAAGTAACATGCCCAATTTTCTGAGGAACCGCCAAACTGATTTCCAGAGCGGTTTTACCATTTTGCAATCCCACCAACAGTGGAGGAGTGTTCCTGTTTCTCCACATCCTCGCCAGCACTTGTTGTCTCTTGAGTTTTTAATCTTAGCCATTCTGACTGGTGTGAGGTGGAATCTCAGGGTTGTTTTGATTTGCATTTCCCTGATGACTAATGATGTTGAACATCTTTTAGGGTGTTTCTCGGCCATCCGAATTTCTTCTGGTGAAAATTCTTTGTTTAGCTCTGTGCTCCATTTTTTGATAGGGTTATTTGTTTCTTTGCGGTCTAACTTCTTGAGTTCTTTGTATATATTGGATATTAGCCCTCTGTCAGATGTGGAGTTGGTGAAGATCTTTTCCCACTTTGTTGGTTGCCGTTTTGTCCTTCTGACAGTGTCCTTTGCTTTGCAGAAACTTTGTAATTTTATGAGGTCCCATTTGTCGATTCTTGATCTTAGAGCATAAGCTATTGGTGTTCTGTTCAGGAACTTTTCCCCTGTGCCCAAGTCCTCCAGGGTCTTCCCAAGTTTCTTTTCTAATAGTTTCAGTGTGTCTGGTTTTATGTGGAGGTCCTTGATCCACTTGGAGTTGATCTTAGTGCAAAGAGATAAGATTGGATCAATTCGCATTCTTCTGCATGTTGACTTCCAGTTGAACCAGCACCATTTGTTAAAAAGGCTATCTTTATTCCACCGGATGGTTGTGGCTCCTTTATCAAAGATCAAGTGACCATAAGTCTGTGGGTTAACCTCTGGGTCTTCAATCCTGTTCCATTGATCTGCTTGCCTGTTGCTATACCAATACCATGCAGTTTTTAACACAATTGCTCTGTAGTACTGCTTGAGGTCAGGGATATTGATTCCCCCAGAAGTCCTTTTATTGTTGAGAATAGTTTTAGCTATCCTGGGTTTTTTGTTGCTCCAGATGAATTTGAGAATTGCTCTTTCTAGATCTATGAAGAATTGAGTTGGGATTTTGATGGGGATCGCATTGAATCTGTATATTGCTTTTGGCAAGATGGCCATTTTTACTATATTGATCCTGCCAATCCAGGAGCAAGAAATATTTTTCCATCTTCTGAGGTCTTCTTCGATTTCTTTCTTCAAGGACTTGAAGTTCCTGTTGTACAGATCTTTCGCTTGTTTGGTTAGAGTTACGCCAAGATACTTTATGTTGTTTGTGGCTATTGTGAAGGGTGTTATTTCCCTAATTTCTTTCTCTACCTGCTTGTCCTTTGAGTACAAGAAGGCCACTGACTTGCTTGAGTTAATTTTATAACCTGCCACTTTGCTGAAGTTGTTTATCAGCTGTAGAAGTTCTCTGGTGGAGTTTTTTGGGTCGCTTAGGTAAACTATCATATCGTCTGCAAATAATGATAGTTTCACTTCTTCCTTTCCAATTTGTATCCCTTTGACTTCCTTATGTTGTCTAATTGCTCTTGCTAGAACTTCAAGTACTATATTGAAAAGATATGGAGAGAGAGGGCAGCCTTGTCTAGTCCCTGATTTTAGTGGGAATGCTTCAAGTTTCTCTCCATTTATTTTGATGTTGGCTACTGGTTTGCTGTAGATTGCTTTTACTATGTTTAGGTATGGGCCTTGAATTCCTGCTCTTTCCAAGACTTTTAGCATGAAAGGATGCTGAATTTTGTCGAATGCTTTTTCAGCATCTAATGAGATGACCATGTGGTTTTTTTCTTTCAGTTTGTTTATGTAGTGGATTACATTGATGGATTTCCGTATATTGAACCATCCCTGCATCCCTGGGATGAAGCCTACTTGATCATGGTGGATGATCGTTTTGATGTGCTCTTGGATTCGGTTAGCAAGAATTTTATTTAGTATTTTTGCATCTATATTCATAAGAGAAATTGGCCTGTAGTTCTCTTTCTTTGTTGGATCTTTTTGTGGTTTAGGTATTAGCGTAATTGTGGCTTCGAAGAATGAGTTGGGCAGTGTCCCTTCTGTCTCTATTTTGTGGAATAGTTTGGAGAGTATTGGTGTTAAGTCTTCTTTGAAGGTCTGGTAGAATTCTGCACTAAAACCATCTGGTCCCGTACTTTTTTTGGTTGGGAGGCTTTCTATAACCCCTTCTATTTCTTTAGGGGTTATGGGACTATTTAGCTGATCTACTTGATGCTGATTTAATTTTTGTATTTGATATCTGTCTAGGAAATTGTCCATTTCCTCCAGGTTCTCCAGTTGTTTTGAGTATAGACCTTTGTAGTAGGATCTGATGATGTTTTGAATTTCCTCAGTTTCTGTGTTCACCATCCTCTATCTCTGTATCTCTATATCTCTGTCCCTATCTATCTATGTATCTATGTATCTATCTATCTATGTATCTATCTATCTATGTATGTATCTATCTATCTATCTATCTATCTATCTATCTATCTATCTATCTATTGTCTCTGTCTCTCTGTCTATCTGTCTTTCTATTTACCTCTCTGTATTACTTTTTGTCTCTCTGTTCCCTGTCTGTCTGTCTGCCTGCCTGTCTGTGTGTGTTTCTCTCTGTCTCTCCAGAGAATAGATGATGTTCCTCTGCTTTCTTTTGATAGGAAGAGGCAACTAATCAGGAATAGGAGACCCTTCTAGGTAGTTCCATAACCTGTGGGAAGATAAAGCCTCAGGTCATCCCTTTTCCTGCTGAAATTGAGGCTCTTCGAAAGTAACCAACCATACTAACTGGACCCATTACATAATATACTAATAGGCTTATGACATGGAAAGCAAGCTATATCTTTGTCTTTTAGCCCAAGCAATTGGAATCATCAGTGAGGTTAAGTATTACAAAACCCTAGAGATCAACCCAGAGGTCCTTTTAGCTTCAATAGCATTAATAGATGTGGAGAAGTACTGCAGAGGGGAGAGGTGGGTTTCCCTATGCTCTTGTATTCTCTTCTCCACTGGAATCTCAATCCTGGGCAACATGCCTGGTTACTTCCCACCGATAACACTGTAGAGCAGCGCATTTGAAATCTTTTGTTAGACATGTTCATCTCTTACCAATAGGAAGGCACGGCGGAGACCTATAGCTGCATTTGTTCTCACTGTGACAAAATGCCTGATATGAACAGCCAAAGGTGGAGAGATTTATTTGGTTCACATTTCTTGGGATAATCCACAATAGAAGCAGAGACATGGTGTCTTCCCTATCTATAACATCAGGAGGCTGCTCGCTTATATCCCAGCAGGTCAGGAAAGGAGAGAAAGTAGAGTGCTGGTACTCAGGTGCCATTCTCACAAACACCGTCCCACACTCACCCCACCCCCACCCTCACCTCCAACTCACCCCTACTCCCACCTTTTATTTTCAGATCATGATTCTACTTCATGGGATGGTGTTACCTATTCAAGATAGGTCTTATCACTCATTGAAATTCTGTGTAGGTATAATGTTTTTGTGCACTGTGTAAAGTTTATCCTCGTATTATTCAAATGCCGATTTCTCTGCCCTCATATCTTGTTGCAATCGGAACACAGCGCTGTAATCCTTATGTCAAGACTCTCCTGTCTCAAGTCTGTGCAAACAATGCTTATCATTTATTCCCTACCTTGTCAATAAAAACTAAAAAAAGCCAATAACTCAGTAATAAAAAGAATAGGGCAGGATTTCTGCCAGCCAGGGGAGGAGGGAGAGAAAGAGAGGAGAGAAGAATTACCATAGAAGGGGTCCAGACATCAGGGCAGAATATACCTGAAGCCCAGAGAGCCAGTCCAATACAAAATGCACGTATCTCAGAGATTTTGGCTGGAGGTTTGCCAGATTAGAATAGAAGATTAGAATAGCATGTCTAGTTATCATACTTATGAGGTGAAAATAAACCTTGGTCTCTCTGTATCATGACTGGGGAACTAGCTAGGATAAAGAAAAACATCCACTGTCTTAATTTACTGCATAGGTTTATATTAAATTTACCACTGCAATTCTGTCTAAAAACAGTCTCATAAACACACCCAATGATGTGTGTCATTAATGTTCTAGTAATTTCATTATTATTATTATTATTATTATTATTATTATTAAACTTTACACCCAATTGCAGCTTCCACTTCCTCTTCTCCTTCCAATGCCTACCTCACAACTCTATTTCTCCAATCCATCCTCCCCTTCTTTCAGAAAAGGTGAGGCCTCCCTCTCTTTCACAGGATTCCCCAAGATCCACTTAATGTTTGGCTGTGGGTCTCTGAATCAGTTTCTCTTTTTTTCTTTTTTTCCCTCACTACTCATAACTTTTTATTTAGTCACTCCACAATAAAATTAACCAGGACAGTGTCAAGAACAGATCAGCAGTTGCCTAAGGAGTTAGAAAGGTCATAGAGAAGTAGGCTGGAATATGAAGGGATATAAGGACACTGTGTGGTGGGCAGGTTTACCATCTTTGTTGGAATTTTGACTTATGTATATAGACATATGTCAAACTCAATATGTACACTTAAATATGTCCATTTGTTGTATGTCAAAGATCACTAACAGTGCCAATTTTTTTAATAAAAAATGGAAGGGATAATCAAAAGCAGTAATATTGCTTAGTAGATAAAGGTTCTGCATCAGTTTCTATCACTAGATTAGTGAAGCCTCTCTGAGGACAATAGGCTCCTGTCTGCAAGCAAGCAGAATATCACCAATAGTGTCAGAGGTGGGCTCCCTCTCATGACATGGGTTTCAAGATGGGTCTATCATTGGCTGGTTCTTCCCTCAAATTCTGCTCCACATTTTACTCCTGCACATCTTGAAGGCAGGAAAAAATGTGGGTCAAAGGTTTTGTGGCTGGGTTGGTGTCCCAATCCCTCCATTGGAAGTCTTTGGTTACAGAGATGGCAGTTCTAGGTTCCATGTCCCCCATTGCTAGGAGTCTTAGCTATGTTCACTCTCATAGATTCCTGGGAGTTTCTATTGTCCTAGGTTTCTAGCTTGTCCCAGAAATTCCCACCCCCTAATTCAGTTGTCTCTCCTAGTGTTTGTCTTTCTGGGTCTGGGTTACTTCACTCAGGATAAACTTGTCTAGTTTCATCCATTTGCCTTCCAATTTCATGATGCCATTTCTGTTAATGGCTGAATAATACTGTACTGTGTAAATGTACCAGATACTTTATCCATTTGTCAGCTGAGGGATATCTAGGTTGTTTCCAGTTTCTGACTATTATGAATAAAGCTGCTAAAACAACTAGCCTTGTGAGACTGACTGAAAAACTACTAAATTTTTGGGTTTCCCATAGACAGAGGACCATTGCTGGGTTAGTTGGACTGCAGTCTGTGAGTCATTCCAATGAATTCCCATTATATATATATGTAATATATATATATATATATATATATATATATATATAATGTATATATAATGGGACTATATATATAATGGGAATATACATATATAATGGGAATATATATATAATGGGAATATATATATACATATATATGTATATATATATATATATATATATATATCCTAACTAATACAGAAGTCATTATCAGGAGTAGAGTGTTTCGATGGGTAGATAGATCTCTTGAGTTCCAGAAAGGCCAGGTATGGAGAAAGTTCCAAGTAAAGAAAAGTTTAGGTCCAGGTGTGGTGATTACATGCCTTTAATTACAGCACTCAGGAGACAGGGGCATGCAGATCTCTGAGTTTGAAGTCATTCTAGAGAGAAAGTTCTAGGATAGCCAAGAACAGGCAATGAAAGAAATCATCAAAAAACAGAAAGCTGTGAAGATGTAATAAAACAAGAGGGCCATACTCCAGCCCAGGCAAGTAGGAGAACTTGGCAGCTTCAGTCACATGACCCTGGCAATAGAATCAAGAATAGAAGGGGTTATTAGGACAATTAATGTTGATTAGCTGGAGCTAAGAAGTAAATGATGATTGAAAAGAGACCAGCATCGCTGATGTGAAATCTTCTAGAAATGTTTTCTGAATGCACAAAGCCAAACATAGATATTGTGCTGGCAGCCAGACTTGGTAATGTAATAATTTCCCTGGTACACTGATTTTAAAGGTATGAAGGGGTCCTGGAGAGCAGGTGAGACTTGGCACAGTGAAAGTCCAGGCAAGGACACTGGTAAAAGTGGAGCCTCAGCTGGCCCAAGGCTGAAGGTGTCATACAAAGACACTTGGTACTATGCAGAGAGCTTATGACAATCTATGGTGAAAGTGCAGTCTAGTTGAGGCAGAAGATCCCATTATTTTGGAGATGCTAGTACCATGGGATGACTACCATGAACAGCAGTAGCAGAGGTTGTGTTTCAGAAGCTGTGAAAGTGAATCCTGAGTCACCTTAGAGACAGCAAGAGGTTAGAGATGACAGGGACATGGGATTTCTGCCAAGGAAAGGTGTTAACAGGGAGTGGAATCAGAGAGAGAGAGAGAGAGAGAGAGAGAGAGAGAGAGAGAGAGACATTGCAGTCAACCAAGCTGAAATAAGTTGGGGATATGTAAAGCCTTCCTATATCAGACATAGAGTTTGGAGTTTGCCCAACTGTTTTTCAGTCTTGCTTTGGTCCAGTATTTCCTCCCTGTGCTCTCCTCCCTATGTTCAGAGGAATAATAATTATATCCTCTGAGGTTGAAAGTGATCTGCTTTTTAATTTTGATTTTGTAGGGGATTGCAGTTAAGAAATTTCAAGAATCTCAGAGGAGACTTGAACTTTCTACTTTTAAACATTGCTGAAAGCATGACAGACTATGGGTACTTTTGACATTGAACTAAATGCATTTTAGCATTATGTTATGGCTTCAAGCCAATGGGGGCCAAGGAGAGGCACTATTAGGAGGTGTGGCCATTTTTGAGTAGGTGTGGCCTTGTTGGAGGAATTACGTCACTATGGAGGTGGGTTTTACGATCTCATATTTTAGCTCAAGCTACAGTCAGTATGGAATATAGTCTTCTCCTACATGGCTTCTGGTCAAAATATAGAACTCTCAGAACCCTCTCCACCACCATGTCTGCCTGTCCATCGCCATGCTTCTTGCCATGATGTTAATGAACTGAACATCTGAAAATGTAAGCCAGCCCCAAATAAATGTTTTCCTTTTTAAGAGTTGCTTTGGTCATTGTGTCTCTTCACAGCAACAAAACCCTAAGACATTCCAAGTTTTTAATTAATCTTAACTTATTAATTGATCTTAATTAATTAATTAATCTTAAGTACGGTTAATTAACCTTAATGCCTGGGATGTTTAGGGCACTGTCTTCTTTGCCAATATGTTAAGGATATTCCACACGTTTTCTTCTATCAGATTTAGTGTATCCAGTTTATGTTGAGGTCTTCAGTCTACTTGGACTTGAGTTTTGTGCAGGGTGACAACAAAAATTAACTATACTTGAGAAGATGGAGACTAGAGGAGAAAAGATCCAAGTGAACATATTTGTCACTACAGCTATTGAGAGGAGAGGTAAGAAGAGGATAAGAGCTCCACAGAGCAGGTTTAAGGGTATGATGTCACTCAATGGGGTGTCCATTGAGCAAGATTCTAGGTTCAAGTCTGGGAGACTACACAGAGGCAGCTAAAAGCACTTGGTTAAAAAGACCATCTTGTGAGAAAGCAAGCAAGAAAAAAATGTATTAAGAAATAACTGCCAAGGAGTGGTATGACAGGGTCCTCTGGAAGTGTCATGCCCAATTTTCTGAGGAACCGCCACACTGATTTCCAGAGTGGTTGTACCATCTTGCAGTCCCACCAACAGTGGAGGAGTGTTCCTCTTTCTCCACATCCTCACCAGCACCTATTGTCTCTTGAGTTTTTAATTTTAGCCATTCTGACTGGTTGTGAGGTGGAATCTCAGGGTTGTTTTGATTTGCATTTCCCTGATGACCAATGATGTTGAACATCTCTTAAGGTGTTTCTTGGCCATCCGAATTTCTTCTGGTGAAAATTCTTTGTTTAGCTCTGTACCCCATTTTTTGATAGGGTTATTTGGTTCTTTGGGGTCTAACTTTTTGAGTTCTTTGTATATATTGGATATTAGCCCCCTGTCGGATGCAGGGTTGGTGAAGATCTTTTCCCCTGTATACAATAAAGACACATGCTCCACTATGTTCATAGCAGCCTTATTTATAATAGCCAAAAGTTGGAAGGAGCCCAGATGTCCCTCAAAGGAAGAATGGATACAGAAAATGTGGTATATTTATACAATGGAATATTACTCAGCAATTAAAAATAATGAATTCATGCAATTTGTAGGCAAATGGTTGGATCTGGAAAATATCATCCTAAGTGAATTAACCCAATCACAAAAGAATACATATGAAATGCAATCACTGATAAGTGGATATTAATAAGCCCAGAAGCTCTGAATACTCAAGGCACAATTAGCAAGTCAAAAGATTCCCAAGAAGGAAGGAAGGAGAGGACCCTGGTCCTGAAAGGACTGAATCCAGTTTTGTAGGAGAGTACCAGAACAGAACAGAGAAATGGTGGGGTGGTGACTGGGGAATAGGCGCATGGCGGGGGGAGAGGACATATGGGACATATGGTGAGGGGGGAACTGGGAAAGGGGAAAGCCTTCGGAATGTAAACAAAGAATATAGAAAATAAAAAAAAAGAAATAACTGCCAAGCTATGAGGTGGTGACGCACGCCTTTAATCCCAGCACTTGGGAGGCAGAGGCAGGTGGATATCTGAGTTCAAGGCCAGCCTGGTCTACAGAGTGAGTTCTAGGACAGCCAGGGCTATATATAGAAACCCTGTCTTGAAAATACAAAGAAAGAAAGAAAGAAAGAAAGAAAGAAAGAAAGAAAGAAAGAAAGAAAGAAAGAAAGAAAAAGACACACAGTCAACCTGTGGTGGTTTGACTAGGCATGGCCCCCATAGACTAATATGTTTGAATACTTAACCTGTACGAAGCCACACCATTAGGAGGTGTGGCTTAGTTGAAGGAAACGTGTCATTGTCAGGGTGGGTTTTGAGTTCTCATATGCTCAAGCTATGCCTAGTATGGACACAGTCTCCTTCTTCTACCTGCAGATCAAGATGTAGAACTCAGCTCCACGAGTACCATGTCTTTCTGCACACTGCCATGCTTCCCCATCATGACAAAACTGGACTAAACCTCTGAACCTGGAAGCCAGCCTCAATTAAATGTTTGCCTTTATAAGAGTTGCTGTGGTCATGGTGTCTCTTCACAGCAATAGAATTCAACTAAGACACAGCCAATCTCTAAATCTCATCGCTTTGCAAGAGTTAGTAACGAAACAAAGGCTTCTTACTTTCACCAATGTGTCATCTGCTAAGCGAGGCTACACTCTTCCCCAGCCTCTGTTCTTCTCAGGAGTCCCTATACTACTCCAGATATCAGGGAGTCAATTTTGGGCAGACAGGTAAGGCCTCTGCAGAGTGTAATGCACTTCAAATGATAGGCAATGTCAAGTACCTAGAAAAACATGGGGATAAAGTCAGTAATGGTTCTGTCCATCCATGCATTCCACCAACAGTGACAAAATAGACAAACGAAAGCTGCTTTCTGAGTATCTAGACAGTTGAAATCCTTTGAAAAACACTGCTTCATATGTTTTTATTGTCAGAGCACCAAATTATGCCAGCTCTAGTGTAGCCCTGCCCCTTCAGAAAGTGTGGTCTTAGCTAGCTTTCTTTCATGGAAGTAATATGTCTTATTTTTTTCCTGTCTATTATCTATTATAATGCATTCTCTAGACAATGTTTGTTGAGACTTTCAACTGGAAATTGCAGATGCTACCAAGAAATAGAGCCTTATTTTGTACCATTTTTTTTTTTCAGCATCAACTGACACCATCACTTGAGTATTATTTTTTAGAGTTTGGATGTGGTCAAGGACATAAACTTTGTTAGATTATTTTGTCTTTGAATGTATTTGTCTATGTTTGTATGTGTTAGGGGGTATATACATGTAAGTGCAAGGATATGCAGAGGATCAAAAACAGCATCTGATCTCATAAAGTCTATGAGATGCCCCACATTGATACTGTGAACCAAACTTTGATCCTGTACAAGGGCAGTGTGCACGCTTAACCACAAAACCATCTTTCCAGCCCTAACATAGATATTTGAGTTTTCAAAATTATGTCTTCCTTGGAAATATCTTACATACTTGTGGTATAATCCTTTATAATAGTTTTCTTTTTTTATATTCAGTTTTATTTTATATATGTGAATGCTTATCTGCATATAGGCTGAGAATGTGCCTGGTAAAAATGGAGGACGAAAGAGGGAGTTGAGTGCCTTGGAACAAGATTACAAATGGTTGTGAGCCACTAAGTAGGTGCTGAGAATTGAACCCAGGTCTTCTAGAAGAGCAACCAGTGCTCTTAATAGCCGACCCATCTCTTCTGTCTGATATAATCTTTCTATCTATTTTTACATTACTGTGGCTAATATTGTAGGGTAGCTTTCATATCTACATTCCTGGAGCAAGTTGATCTGTAGTTTTTCTTTCTTGTAATATTTTATTTGGTTTTGTTAGTGAGATAATGTTATCCTTATAGAATCAATTACAGAGTGATGTCTCTGCTTCCATTTCTATTATGAAGAATTGGCTTAATTTCTTCCTTAAATGTTTGGAAAGTTCTCAGAGAAACATCTGGACGGGGTGCTTTCTTTTGCAGAGTAATTAATTATTGATTCAATCTCTTTAATAGATTCAGGCCTCTTCAGATTATCTCTTTCTTATCTGACAAATTTCAATAGCTTGTTGTTTTCCTTGGAATTGCCTCATTTCACTTAATTTATGATATTTGGGGTAGAGAATTGTCCATAATTTTCTTCTTTTATGCTGGTAATATCCACAGAATCAATAACAATGAGCCCTTTAACTTGCAATACTCATCATTTCTCTCCCTTCCCCTGCCCTCCCTCCCACTTCTCCCTCCTTTCCACCTCTCTCTTTACCCTCTCAGCTCTGCTCCTCTTCTTTTGACTAGCCTATAACATCAGTCACCTTACTGTGACTGCCACCACATACATGAGTTAATCATCTCAAAAATAGGAAAAAAGCTTGTTAATGCTCAGAGTTTCAAGGTTCCATCCTGTGAATAGTTGGGCCTATTGCTATGGACCTGTGGCCACACAGGGCACCGTGAAGAATTCACTTAGCAGAGTTGGCCTGTTAACCTCAAGGTAACATGGAAAAGAAGAGAAAAGGAGGAATGAAGTACAAATATCTGCTTCAAGGTCACACCTTCCTGATTTAATTTCCTTTAATGAGACTCCATCCACCTCTTAAGGATTCTACTACCTACTATTAAGATCACAGCAGGGACCCAAGACACATGGGCAGGCATTGGAGGGCCATTTTGACACTGAACCAGAACACATGCCTAGTGTTTTATTTTTTCTCTATTTAAAGAATCTTTTCAAAGCCTACCTCTTGCTTTTGCTGGCTGTCTTTGTGTTTGCCTCCAGGGTCATTGGTTTCTGTCTTTTTATTTTGACCCCCCATGTATTTTCTTCTCTTTGTTTTAGACTTCACGTCATTCTTCTTTCTCTGGAGTTTCAAGGACAGAAGTGTCAGATGCGTTAATTTCAGCCCTATCTTTTCCTAGTGCATTTATTTAATGCTAAAGATTTGCCTTTAAGCACTGTATTTTGTGTCTTGCCAACTGTCATGCTGTATTTTTATTGTCACCATACATCTCACTGTCATTTGAGACTTCTCTGACTCATGGGTTATATAGAAGTATGTTTTCTTTTTTTTTCAATCTTCAAATATTTGGAATTTTTCCAGTTATCTTTCTTTGATTTATTTTTGTAGTTTATTCTCATTGTGTCATAGCATAGGGTTTCTGGTTATTTTAAGGGTTGATAGTGGGCGTTATAGCCTAGGACTTTGGTGAATGTTCCAAGTGACTGTCATGAGAATATGTATTTTGCAGTTTGGGAATGTAGTGTGTTATAAGTGTCAATTAGATCAAAATGATTGATAGCACTGCTGTTGTCAACTATATAGTTACTGACTTTCTGCTTTCTTGATCTATCAACTACTGAAAGGGGTGATAAAAAAATCACTGACTGTCCTAGTGGGTTTCCTACACAAAGTTGTGTCAGTGTTTGGTTCACGCTGTGACATCTGATTATTAAATACACATGTATTAAGGGTCATGATGTCTTCCTAGGGAATTTGTCTCATCATTTCTTCCATGCCTTTCTTCTTCTCTTCTGGTCCTTTTCCTTGTATGCCAATTTGCTTTAACTAAAATTAATACAAATTATATAATACTACTTTTTTTTGCAGTCAAAGACACATATTAAATATGACTTAAAGATGTAGGAAACGGTTTAAAAATAAATGTGTTTTCTTATTAAAACCTTATGACTGTATATATTTTTCTTTCTGGGGAATAGAAAATCTAAAAGTGAATGTATCTTCAGAATAATTAAATATTTCTGAGAAAGAACAAGGACAAAGACAAGGACTAAAACAGGCAGAATTGGCAAAACAGAAAGGTATTGAAGAGAAGTTAGATGCTGAGGTCTTAGACAAAGCAGACATACAGATACAATCAGCTACTTTCTGATACAAGGACACACATAATTCAGTAAAGAAAGCCAGTTGTCTTCAGCACCCATGCCTGAACTGAATGACTAGCCTTCCACACCCAACCAATCAGGAAAGAGTTGGGGTAGGAGATGAATATAAACAAACTGTATAGTACCAAATTCTCAAAGAACTAATGAAAAACCTTTAAAAACTGAATAGATACATGCACGTCTCATCTTCTAAGGAAGTTATCTGAAAAAGTACCACAGGTCCCAGTACAGATATAAAATTATAAGACATTTAGGATAAAGTAGTGGAGGAAATTTGGGTGACTTGTATTTAGTGATTAAAAAAAACTTTATGATCCAGGAAAGGAAGTTGGCAGTTTGACCTTTACTAAAATTAAAATATAAGGAAAGAAATCCATCAAGTTTGAAAAAATATGAAAGAAGAGAAGCAGACAGCAAATATATTCTAAAACTCAGTTATCATATCTCCTTTGGGAACTCCCATAGTGGGGTTACTATCCACATCTTGCAATGACTCAACCCCTAAAATATTGATAAATGTTGGTTTGTAAGCAGAACAAAACAACAACAAATAACAAAAACAAAACCCACCAATTCTTGCCCTTACTGATGGTGAATTAATAAAACATAACGGACTCCTGATTCTTTAGGAGCTTCTTATAAAGTGAGACAGAGCTGAACACCTGAAACTATAGCCCTTTACATGATTACCTGGCTTTCTGATTGAGGAGGCTGGAGCAGGAGGGTCACAAGACAAACCTGTGTCACCAAGAGATAGCCTGTCATCAGAACAAAAGCAAAAGTAGAAGAAGGAAGAAGGAAAATGAATTCCACAAACTGCCCATCACTCAAGGACTGCATATGGTAACTTGCTTCATAGCTGCTAAAACGCAACTTAAGGAATGAATGTCAATAGATGAAGAGTACGGGAGTTGTCATAGATTTATTTGATGGAATATTGCCTGGGAGGGGGAATGAATGAGCTGCTAATTTGTGCAAAATCAGATGACTCTCAAATGTGTTTTTGGTGAGCACACTTAAAGCCAGGCTGATAAGAGTACATGCTATGTGATTACATCCCTGTGACATTCACAGGCTGGAGAAGTGCCCCATGCTTGAGAGCACTTGTTCTTTAAAAGAACTGGAGCTAGGTTCCCAGGATCCACATGCTGGCTCACAACCATTTCTAACTCTAGATTCAGGGGATCAGAAGCGCTCTTCTGATCTCTGTGGGCACTGCACACATGAGGTGCACACACATACATTTAGGTAAAACACTCATATACATAAAATACAATAAATAAAACTATGGCCTCTGAGGTCAATCAAATATTTGAAGAACTACCCAAGAGATTTCAGAGGAGCTAGTGTGTGATTGAAGAAAGCACTCATAATTCAAACCTTTAGATCGTGGGTCCATAATCTTGTGTGTGTGCGGAGTCATAAACTCCAAATCACAATAAAAACACTGTCTTAGCTGGGTGGTGGTGGTGCACGCCTATAATCCCATCACTTGGGAGGCAGAGGCAGGCAGATTTCTGAGTTCAAGGCCAGCCTGGTCTACAGAGTGAGTTCCAGGACAGCCAGGGCTACACAGAAAAACCCTGTCTTGAAAAACCAAAACCAAAACCAAAACCAAAACCATAAAAACAAAAACAAACCAAAAAAAAAACCCAAACAAACAAAAAACCCACTGTCTTAGACAGCATTCTGTTGCTATGAAGAAACACCATGGCCAATGCTGAAAAGGGAACCACTTAATTGGGGCTTGCTTAAAGTTGCAGAGATTTGCACCATGCTCATCATGGTAGAACACAGGCAGACACGGGCCCTGAAGAAGCTGAGAGTTCTCTCTCAGGACCAGCAGACAGCAGGAAGATTGAGAGCCACTGGATTTGATGTGGTCTTCTGGAGACCACATGATATGCTTCTTACAGCAAGCTCACACCTCCTAATTCATCTCCAATAGTGTCATTCCTTAATAACTAAGCATTCAAATAGATGAGACTATGGGGGCCATTCTGATTCAACCATCATACTGGGTAAAATATTCATGAAACCAAAGACCAAATCAAGCAGGTTGTTTGGGACTCCAGAATGGAATATGGACTATGAAAAATGAATTTCCTGGTATAAAGAAAGCCTCCAATAATCTCATTGAAATCAACAGACAGAAATATTATCTGACCCAGGGAACACTGGAAAAAGATATTTTCATTAGAATGATAAACTTAATAGCCAAGAAACACACACACACACACATATACACACATACATACACACAGATAATGTATATGTGTGCATGCATCCATGTATGTGTATATGTGTCTGTGTGTATGTATGTGTACATTTGTGCATGTACCTAAATGTATATGTCTGTGTGTGCATGTGCATGTGTGTTCACAATTATGTGTGCATATGTGTGTCTGTGTTTTGCTCTAACTGGTGAATTTGTTTTTATTAGGGTATATATTAATTTGGAATTGCTTTACATATGCTAGAGGTGAGGCTGTATTTATTCTGCTGAAGAAAAACATTTTAAGTTAGTCAGATTAAAATCCAGAATGGGTACTGTGTTATCAGAATGAAGTCAGACACATCATATGACATAAACACACACACACACATATACGTGTTTATTAAGATGTTTATTAAGCATCTGTATGTAACCCAGACTTTTCTGTGTGAGGGCCTTTTAGATGCAAGTAAGAGAAACATAAGTGGGCACACATAGTGGCCTAATATTGGTCTCAGATACAATTATCCACCCTTGGAGAAATAACTGGTTTTAGTGATGGGACGAAAGGGTAAGCATGGATAAAATAAGGAAATAAGATAAAGGGGTGGGGATGAGGTATATGTAAAGGAGCCAATTTAAAGCCGAAATAAAACCAACACTAGATGATTTGAGCCATAAAATAAATAACAGGGTATTGAATGATAAGCCAAAGTAAATACTCACGTGTCACACTGATATAAATAAATAATTGAATAAATAAATGTGAGAGAATAAACTTTTGTACGAATGTAATCAAAATAATATATGTGAATAACCCGCCCCCTTTCCTGGAAGTGAAATTTGTCCTCTTCTCCCTCCATCTCCACTGAATGTAGATTAGACTTGTTCACTTGATAGCAGAGAACAAGTAGGAAAGTCAAGGAGTTTTTAAGTTAGAGATATCTGCAAACCTTGCCTTAAGCCAGCTGTGAGAGTTAGTGTCACTGATAAGATCATGTTGGAGGTCATATATGTCTCACTATGAGGTGACAAAGTATATCTGTGGTTGTCCTCTCCCAAACAGATGGCCCAGATATAACCATGAGGTAAACGTCTGACCCTCTCACCCTGGAGGACGTTTAACAGAAGCTCTGCGTGGTCCTCCAGAGTGGAAATCAGAACAGCAGAGGAATTGCTGAAATCAGAAGAAACTGGAGAGACTTGAGAACTAAGTATGGATTACACTCTTGGATGGGAACGTGGATCAGAAAATAAGCATTCATGGGGAAGGGGCATCTGATCAGGACTATGTTGGTGTTAGGATTCCAATGTCAGTCTCTTAGTTTTAACAATCCACCAGGATACTATAAAATGTTAATAATAATGAGGGAAGCAGAGCAGGGTAGGAGAACTGCCTGCGATAATGTCCCTGCTCTTCTGGGCACCTTGTAGGATTCTCACACTACTATATTTTCTGTTTGAAAAATATGCTATTATTTCCAAATTATAATAAATCATCTTTTATGGAGAGTATATACTCTTCATGTGATAATCAAAGGAAAACAGTCTAGCTGAAAGGACCACATATTTCTGTTAATGAGCCGTGGAAATCACTGGGTAACAGAAATATTTCTGACCTTCAAACCTAAGGAAACCATAAAAAGATCCCAGATCTCATTATCTTCGTGTGAAATGAGTTATCAAGCAGGATTTCTTTTATTTAGAGCAGATGGTGTTTCGTATTTCTTTCGTGAAATTCTTAATTTTGCAAGGTAGGCTATTCTTGAGTTTAATTGGGAGAAAAGACTTGGAGTGCCCTAACTAAGCCCATTAAATGTTGGTGAGCCCCCCATTCGCACCACATGGAATATGAGAGCTATTTTTACTGTGGTAGGTGGCTGACTTGCTCTGAAAATATTAAAGCTCAAAATAAGCCCAATCAGAAGAAGTTAGGGGGTATGGTGCTATTTTTGGTTTGCTCATAGAGAGGATGCTACAGCGGTAAAATTCATAGCCTGCTTAGCCTCTCTACCTTATAGGGACATAAAGCACCAGATAAAATACCAACAAAACCATGTGAGACTGGGCACTGTATCCAGAAAAACTACAGTGTATGAGAGCCTTCCCTACTACAGGGCACGTGCCAGGTACCTTCTCTGTGGTTTTAGAATCTAATGTGCGGTAAGTAGGTCAGGTGAATGCATGGCAGGATACGTAGTTTCAATCAGTCCGTAGTATTTAGTAGCATCTGCGATGAAAATTAATTGCATGCCTTTATTATACAATATCAAAGTAATTATCATTTTTCTATTTGGACAACATGGTTTCTTACGTTTGTGTTTTTTTTTCCTTTCTCCCACCAATTGTCTTGTACAGGGCACAGAATCCATTTCATTAACAGAAGCTGAAGCCTGAGAGGGGAACAGCTGGAATGCAGAATGAAGAAGTTTCAGTAGCATAAATAAATAAAGAAATAAGGAAATAGAATCAAAGCTCTGCGCTAATGTACTCAATTGCCGACCCTCATTGGTTCTGAACGGTTTAAATTATGTTTTATTTTATCTTCTACAACATTTCGGCTAAGGAAAACAGAGAAAATTAGGACGAAGGCAAGCTTTTCCGTCTTGAATACTTAAGCTGATTCCAGTTAAGAAAAGGTTGCAGCATAAGGCTGGAGGTGCGTTTGTGAACAGGAAAGCGGCCTTTCTCGGCCTCTTGCCTTTAATCCATCCTTCTACTAAAAGGTAGAATTTGACATTCTTCCAACTACCACTAAAACTGTCAGAAAATCCTTTAAAATTGCATTTAAAAAAATCAATAGTGCCCCTTCACATCTCTTAAATTGGTCAGTTTTGATTTCCTTGTTCCCTGACACATTGCGGAATTCACTTGAGTATAGATGGCCTAAGCCAGTCATTAGGAAAGTCATTAAAGGCAGACACCAAATTTGGACAGTTAGATATCGTAAGGCCTTATTAAAATGTGTCCTTAGGTGCTCTTAGGAGGAAGGACCTTACATGTCCTTGAATGCAGGTACCATCTGGATCAAGCCCAGCTAACAGTTAATTTAAGCACGATGTATATTTGGTTTAAAATATAGTATTCTAAACTCACGAGCATGGCTTTTAAACAAACCATGAAAACCAGATGTGATTTGCAGTCAAAGTAGGTTTTTAAACACTGTCCTCTCCCAGAGTTAGGGACATTGAGGACTGACTCACTGCTTTTCCCTGACTTAGTAGAGTCCTGATGAGAACTGCTGTTTTCTCTCTCTTATTTGGCAAATGATGAATATCCTCCCCAAAGTAGCCAGGCTCAATAGGGCATTGTTTGTTTGCACAGAGATGATATATGTACCATTTACTTTACAAGTTCAACTTATTACAAGTTAAATTCTAATTAATTTCTTCTTGGGATGTGAAGGAGGGTGACATTTCCAACAACACTCAATGCTGTGAAAAAATGATTAATTTTGTCAGATATAGCAGGTTGTGCTTTCAAATAGGAAATGAGCAGTAGACAAAGAAAGATTCTGTTTTTTAAGAAACATTTTATTCTGAAACAACTATATACTCATATTTGTGTAAGATGTAAATTAATAATGGAGACCTAAATAATATATGACATATCTATGTAATCTAAATGCACCCCCATTTTCAAATAATTCTAAGTGCCCTCAAAATATCATTACCATCCTAGTTGCAGAGAACTATTAGTTCTTATGCACTCTATACCCTACCACTGTCAAGTTAGAGGAAAACCAAAGGCCACAAATTTTTAGACCATGTTTAGTAGGTAAATTTTGCTCTCCTTAGTGGGGCAATCTTGGCAGAGGACTATAGCCTACGACCTTCAGGAAGATGGAGAGTAATGTACTTGGCACCCAGTATCTGTAAAGGATTTCACCCATGCACAACTAGAACATTTTCCAGAGAGCCCAGGACCAGGCTGCTGTCTCTTACCTGGATCCTTTTCACTAAATAATCCAAAAGTCCTCTCATATTCTAAGTGCAGTTCCACTGTCTTCTTGGCTGAGTCAAAGCCCACTTCTTCAGGGTACCTGTACCCTCAGGAGGAGGAGAAGGAAGCCATAAGTGCTATTCACCAATTCTCTCTGTCTCTTCCATAAAGGCGGCTTGAGACCATCATGAAACAGGTCGAGACACATTTCCAATGTCAACTTAACATTTAACAAGAGTAACAGACCTTTGCAAGAGGAGTAGTAGTGATGGATCTGATCACATCATAATGAGTAAGGAAGGAAATGTATCAAATGCTGAATGGCTTTACCTTGCGGGCCATCAAGAATGATCAGGACCAACCATTAATGCTTCTCAGCCATTGCTGGAGCTCGGAAGTTGCTAAGGCTCTGTTGGCCTGAGGCTTTGCATCCCTAATCCACTAAAGATGCATGAATAATAAATGTATGGATAACTAATACATTCATTTATATTGAATGAATAGTCACCTGGGACCATGAAGGGCCAAGTCTGAGAGCCAGGGTCAACTTCTCTGACCACAAGCTTTGGACATATCTTGGTCTTTTGCTCTATCCTGTTGCTGTGAGTCCCTGCTCAGGTACAGGAAGTTCTTCTCCCTTGTTCCCCTCAGCAAATCCTGTGACTGTTGGTGGCCACTGTGAATTTCAAAAGGCACTGTCCTCAGGCAACCTAATGTACCACTATCCCAGCAATAACAGCTTAGGTGAACAAATAGTGCTAAAATACTTTCCATTACACAGGGACTAGCTTACCATTCCTTTCTGGATTATTAA
Source organism: Apodemus agrarius (assembly GCA_964023405.1). NCBI lineage: Eukaryota > Metazoa > Chordata > Mammalia > Rodentia > Muridae > Apodemus > Apodemus agrarius. Next base: position 16,362,187 of record OZ030024.1, read on the forward strand.
CACAGTGTTACAATGAAGAACATACATTCCCCTTTCTTGAGTTCTTTTTTTTTTTTTCAAAAGTGCCTGTTAAAAGCAACCCGAGATGCCCTAACAACTCATTAGAAAGTAAATTTTAGGGAATAAGTTTTACTTGACCGATTTTACAAAAAAGGCTTTACAAAATCGGTTGGCTTACCCATGTGGAAAGGATAGTAAATTGGCTCTGGCTCAGAAAGCCTGGAGAGACAGTTGACTTAGGTATCCAGGGATTTTTTTCTGAGATGTATTTAAATGCCTTAAACACAGTTGGCTACTCATTACTGTTTGCATTTGTGGAGTCCTAGACATGCAAAATACATGCAAACTCAAATTATAGCCCACGATGCAAGAAACAGCACTGGACTAGAAAAGCAACCTCCTTGTTGGTTACTTCTGATAATAAATATTTCTATATGGCCATGTTTATTTTAAATATATGCATGTTTTGTATACATTGTATATCTGTGTAACATGTGCATACCTTGGGTCTGCAGAGGCCAGAAGAGAGCACTGAATTCCATAGAATGAGAGTTGTGGATGGTTGTTATCTACCATGTAGGTGCTAGGAATATAATCTAGATCCTCTGAAAGATCAGCCAGTGTTTCTTATTTAACTTATACTCATTTATTTTTATTGTATGTATATGGCTGTTGTGCCTACATATATGTCCATGTACCACATACATGCAGTGCCCATGAAAGCCTCAAAAGGATGTCAGGTTCTTTGTCTCCTTCCTAGCAGACACCAGTTGCCAATAGCTCCATTGCTATTGGGACTTTGCCAGCCCCCTTCCACCCATTCCAGCCCTCTTATTCTATTCAGAAGGGGATTTCACTTTAATGCCCTCAACAATTCCATCCTTGCTGATGTCACTACAGGCCATATAACAATGGTGCTTAAATCATGGCTGTAGCTCTATTACTTTACATTCTCCATAGTTATTTATTGTTTAGTCAGAGGCTACCATTGCCTATACTATTCCATTTTTGTTGAATATAGTGACAGATGGTTTTGTCTGGGGGTGGGGGGAGAAGGCCAAAAAAAAAAATCATAGGGTTTCATTCTTAGCAGCAGCATGCAATAATCCCCAGCTATTCAATATTTGTCCCATTTGATAAAAGATCCGTAACAACAGGGTTGGGTTTGTGCTCTGTGATTTGAGGTGGACATATCATCTCAACTTGCACAGCTTTTCTCCGGTGTTTGTAATGAGCATTTATGAAATGTTTTTGATGTCTAGTTGGTCTTTTCTTGCTTTCATTTTTTTCCAGGTGTTAATGTAAAAATGAAGCCAATTCTGCCTCCAGCCTCACAATTCTCATGGCATTTGTATTATTTACGAAGTGCCTCTTGTCAGCATGACCTCTAAAGAGGAAATATGTTTCTTCGAGCATTCCATGGCTGCAATTAGTCTTCGGACACCTAAAAATAATATTGAATGTCCCCTCTGGTCTTCACTTCAAAAATACTGATCCATATACACACTAAGTTATTGATACACAAGGTGAGCATCTTTTTGACTACAGACTCTTCTTGGCTTCAGAGTGTTCTCACTATTTGTATCCTATAGCTTGTCTTTGGCTACTTTGTGGATTCTTTCTTCTTTTACCTTTAAACACCCCATTTACTCTACCCTTTCAACCCCCTAACCCTAGATAAGAGAGAAAGAAAGGTAGAGAGTAAAGAAAAAAGATCCCTGAATGAAGTCATTGGTTGGAAAGGGCGCAATGTTATTAAACTACTTTCTGCTGATTAAGGACATCAAATTTCGTAAGGCAACATTGATCTTCCCCATTAGGATATTTAATGTCTCCTTCTTGTTATTTCTTTTCTGCTCACAACTGCTTAACAAAATGCAACCAACAACAACCAACAACTAAACAACCAACTAACCAACCAACCAACAACCCAACAACAACCAACCCTTACCCTCTTGGTCTCTAACCTTTATATGCCATCTAAATGTTCCCAAATTTCCAAACATCATACAATCACAGAAACTATCCAGAGCTTGTAAACTCATGCCCCTGCTAAAGCACAAGGCAAATCAGAGTCAGCAGAAGCAACCTCATATCCCCAACCTGGGATTCAAATAAAAACATATTCTTATAGTATTTCTGTGTTTTTCAAAGAAACCAAAGCTCCAACATTGTCACACTAGTCTATCTTAGAACCTAATTTATACACATCATTTCTGCCTTTGTTTAAAATCTACAAACAAAACATTATTTGGAAATGTTGATCATGAAACCCAGAAGCTCAGAACACTGTGACTTTCCCAGAATTTTTAAACATTACATTCTGAGAAATATCTCTTTCATCTATCTCTACTTCTTTGTTAAACTTGAAATGCGACTTTAAAATAAAAACTTATCTTAGTCTATAAGTATTCCCTTGGATATGATTTAAAAAACACAAATTTAGTTTATACATAATGGTGTTGACTCAACCTTATCTGTGTGAATCACCCTTAACGGTTTCTTTTGTATTTTGGTGTGATTGATGTTTATAATATTGCTATTCATCTCAAAGTTCAAATAGTCTGAAACTACACAATATCTCCTGAAAGTAGGCACAATAAATTGAGCAGGTTGCACAAGATATAAAGAATTAAAAACTCCAGCAGGGAGCACTAAGGGTCTCACCATGTCCCACACCTAGTTAAACAAAAACTAATGTCAGTGGCAACAGGTGTCTGATAGGGAAGAGTCACTTTTCTTAGAATGTAGCAGTCACTAGTAGGTTTTCCACGCCTCAGTGAATGACTCTACCTACTTGCACATATGGGCAGCACTAACTGAAAGTTATAATTGTAGACTATAAATAATACAAAACATATATCTTGTAGAGAGGTATGGGCCAAAGCTGGAAGGAGGAACTAGGGGAAGGCTATGACCATGATACATTGTAAACATGTTTGAATTTTTCAAGACGTAAACAAAGATCATTAGAAAAAGTTAAAGAACCCAGTCCAAAGTAATTATGATTAAAACTTATAAAACTTAACAAAACATAGGGTAATGGCAGATAAACCCTAGGTCATTAAAACCAATGGAAGGCTGGGAAATTTAATTCAGTGGTGGAATGGCTGCTCACCATGGTGTCAAGGATCTGGGTTCTCTCCTTAGAATGACACTAACAAGTTGTGGTGGTTTGAATGAAAATGGTCCTCATATGAATACTTGGTCCCCAGTTGATGGACCTGTTTGGAAAGATTGGGAAACTTGGCTTTGTTGGAGAATATATGTTATAGGGGATTGAATTTGAGATATCCAAATACCACAAATTTCAGTTGGTTTTCTCTCAGCTTTTCATTTTTGGATCAGTTGTGAGCTTTCAGTTAATACTACAGATCCATCTCTGCCTATTTGGCTGCCATGCCCCCTACCATGATGGTTATCTTAGTAAGGGTTTTACTGTTGTGAACAGACACCATGACCAAAGCAACTCTTATAAGGACAACATTTTATTGGGGCTGGCTTACAGGCTCAGAGTTCAGTTCATTATAGACAAGGCAGGAACTAGTCAGATCTAGTCAGGTATGATGTGAGAAGAGCTGAGAGTTCTACATATTGATATGAAGGGTTCAGGGAGAAGACTATCTTGCAAGCAGCTAGGAGGAGGGTCTCAAGCCCCCCCCCATCCCCCCACAGTGAGACACTTCCTCCAACAAGGCCACACCTCCCAAAAGTGCCACTTCCTATGGGTCAAGCATATTCAAACCACCACAATTATGGACAAATCCTTTGAAACTGTGAGCCTCAAAGTTTACTTTGTCATATCATATAATAGCAATAGAAACAAGACACAAGTAATCAGATACACAAACCCTATAAAAACTTGGGAATATTTGAATTTGATTCAAACTTTTGCTCTCAGTTTTACAAAACCTTGTGGCATTCTTAAGGTGGAATAGATATTATATATTCAGCAGTTCCATATCCTACAAAGACCACTGATGAAAACCTCCATTTTGGTTGCCTTCTTTCTCCAGATGTACTGAGAGAATGAACTTAATGAGGGCCTGATCAGCAGAAGCTCCTCTTCAAGTCCCCACATTTTCACCAAGTGCCACCAGGTCTGGTGATGGAAAGGGGACTGAAGATCTAGTAGCAGAACACAGACTTAGAGGATGCTTTTGTTAATGGGCTTCACTCTCTTCAGGTCCAGAAGATGCTGAGAGCAGATTTCCACTCTCTTGCAGGTTTTTTTTTTTTTTTTTTTACTTCTTTAGAACCCTTCTCACCTATCAATCTGCTGGCTGACCCCTGCTACAATCCTTGATGTTTTCTATAATAGTCCTTACCAAACCTCTCTCAAACCCCTAGTTTAGAGGAAGTTTGAGCCACACAGAAGCTCAATGAAATTCTATCTTCCTCCTAGAAAAGTTACTTGCTTGGGAATCAAAACAGATCCAGGCTGACTCTTGCTATACCCAGTTCTACATCTGACCAAGCGCACACACTTGACTCCTATTCAGAGAAACTTCTGAGCAATTCCCTGCCTGGTGCTTTTTGTTAAAGCTTTTGTCCTTATCCATTTAAGTCTTTTACAATAGTTTTCTTGTTGTTGCTGACTTATTGTTTTAAACAGCTATGTTTTTATTTGGTGTGTTCGTGTTTACATGCAACATGCCAAGATCAGAAGTCAAGATCAGAAGGCAAGCGTTAGGTCTTGGGGGCTGGAAAGATGGCTCAGTGGTTAAGAGCATGACTGTTCTTTTAGAGGTCCCGAGTTTGATTCCCAGCAACCACATGGTGGCTCACGACCATCTGTAATGGGATCCTATGCCCTCTTCTGGTGTGTCTGAAGAGAGTAATGGTGTACTCTTATATGTAAAATAAATAAATAGATCTTAAGGAAAAAAAAAGAGTGAGTTCTCTTCTTCCACCATGTGGGTGGATCCCAGGGTCTGAACTCACCTCATTGAATTTTGTGACAACAATGTTTAATAACCACACTGAGCAATCTTATAGAATTGTTTTAAAGTTTGTTTTGGGTTTTGATTTATAAAGGCAAGGGTCAAATCTGTACTGGCTAGTTGTGTGTGTCAACTTGACACAGGCTGGAGTTATCATAGGAAAAGGAGCTTCAGTTGGGGAAGTGCCTCCATGAGATCCAGCTGTGGGGCATTTTCTCAATTAGTGATCAAGTGGAGAAGGGCCCCTTGTGGGTGGTGGCATCTCTGGGCTGGTATTCTTGGGTTCTATAAGACAGCAGGCTGAGCAAGCCAGGGGAAGCAAGCCAATAAGAAACATCCCTCCATGGTCTCTGCATCAGCTCCTGCTTCCTGACCTGCTTGAGTTCCGGTCCTGACTTCCTTTGGTAATGAACAGCTGTGTGGAAGTGTAAGCTCAATAAACCCTTTCCTCCCCAACTTGCTTCTTGGTCATGTTTGTGCAGGAATAGAAACCCTGACTAAGACAAAATCCATTCTATTTTTCACTTTCAGGAATCTTAAAGAAAACTTTCCATGTGGCTTCACTGAAGCCTCACTTTTTACTCTTTCTATTCGTTCACTCATACATACGAAGACTCTCTTTGCCCTGTATGTCAATGAGGAAGATATATAGCACACATATCTCAGAAGACATTTTCTTCATAAAATATTATCACTAAAATCCTTTACCATTTGCTGTGGTCATCGAATTAACTGTGGATCATTTCTTTTTGAAATTCACACCTTACCTTACAAGATGCTGTATTATGCTTTGTGTTGCATATCTGGACATCTCCATCAAAACCTTCAAAGTTGTCACCGACTTTGAGGGGGCACATAAATAATAAATTTGAGGAAAATATACCTAGTGATACATAATTGGGTAGGAAATTACTTCCATATGGTTAGAGAATATTTCAGAAATTTAGATTTTGGTAGATCAAAACTGAGTTTGCATCATTTGTTGAATTGGAAAACATAGTTTTGATGCTGGGGTCATTAGGTCAGTCAATCTTTATCTTTTTATCTAAAAGAGAGGCATATAAACATAAACAAAAATTAAAGCACACCATTTCATACCTCCTCACAACTTCAATTAAAACAGTAGCAGGTGCTAAATCAGCCATAAATTTTTATCTATATTCAAATTGGCTTTTCAACCTGCCATTTCGTTTGCCAACCATCTTTCTCCCATGGTCTCCAACTGGGATTCCTCCTTCTCTTAGAACTCTGTTTGAACTGTTTTTAATTATTTGGATAAGATTCGTACCAAGACTGAAAGTAAATGATGTTCTGTCTCTGCATACCCTTGACAATCAACTTTCTCCCTCCTGCTTTTATGCTCAGTTAAAAAGGCAGATTTAATTAGTGAAAGTCACAAGCAACACAGAACAAAACACTTACTTCTAGCCTTTTGTGAATCTTTAAAAGATTAAGTTAACAAGCCAGTTTTGTGAGCAAGAATGTAAGCCAGTAAAGGCTTTGTAATTTATTCAATATTTTTCTGTTTTCCTTGATCTAAGCTAATTTATCTTAAAGTTCTGCCACTGATGGTCCTCCGTTATATATAAGATAAACAAAATAATTCAAATGCCTAAAACAAAGTAATTCAAATGCATAAGTTCTGTCTTATATGATGTATTTCTTCAACCCCCACATAGACAGTATAGTGAGATGATACTTTCTGTTTGGTACTCTGCCAGATATAATTATTCGTTTTCTCTCTTTTTCTCTCTCTCTCACTTCTCTTTCATATCTCTTAATTAGTATGTTTCATCCAAAACAACATTCTTTTCTGGAGTAAAGTGCATTTTATAAATTCCATGTAAACTGGTTCCTTTTTAAATATTTCTTGGCTTTTTATCTTCTCAGAAGGTCGAAAATCTAGTCTTGGAGGAAGACAACAAAGGCCCTAAGACTCAAGATTCCTGGGGGTTCTGGATCCTATGGTGTTTGTCACAGATCAATGTTTTGTAATAGGAAATTCTTAGTAGTAGCCTAAAAATCTATCAGAAAACTAGTAATGATATTATTGTACAGTCTAGGACATAATATCCTACCACCATTCACATCAATATTTTCAAGGATATATATGTAAAATATATTATATATACTAATATATTTATATGAATATGTCTGTATTATATATACTTGAATTTATATAGTTCAAAATTTGCCTATTATAATATATTGAATATATACATATGTACATATATATTCAATATATTCAATATATTATAATAGGCAAATATATATGTATATACATATATATGTATATACAAAAATATATATGTACATATATATATGGGTTCAAATGCATTCAACTTATGGATTTGAATTACTTTGTTTTAGGCATTTGAATTATTTTGTTTATCTTACATATAACGGAGGACCATCAGTGGCAGAACTTTAAGATAAATTAGCTTAGAGCAAGGAAAACAGAAATAGGGTAACTGTTCCTATTATTCCATTTCCTCCATTATCAATGTTTTAATGAAGCCTTAGTAAGAAACCTTAGGGCTGTTGAGATGGCGCAGCAGGTAAGGGGTACCTGCCACCAAGTCTGGTGATCTTTGTTCAATTCCTCTAGATGCATATGATTGAAGGAGTTTAAACCAGTTCCCACCAGTTGTTCTTTGACCTGTACATGGGTGTCTCCCACACACTAACAAATAAATGAATTAAAATGTATTAAAATGCAGTAAGGGGAACCTTAAAGTATGGCCATTCCTTAACAATTAACCTACTCTTTAGGATCCATTCTCACTGGGGATCCTTTTAAAAGGATTTACCCCATTCTTTACTTTAGGAGCCATTATTTATGGGGATGGTTTAAATCACAGACCCTTCATTCCATCTTCATATGTACTTCACAGAAATGTGAATAAAATATTTATGGGCAAGACAAAAGTACATTCATTACTGGATTGTGGTAGTACATGCTGTTAAGCCCAGATTTGGGGTATAGAGGCAGGTAGATCTCTGAGTTCAATAGCCTCAAACAAACTACAGAGCTAGTTCTAGGACAGCCAGGGCCACAGAGAGGAATTCTGTTCTGGAAAAAAAAAAGTACAAAAAAAAAATTCCAAAGTACATTTCATGGAACAATTCACTCTAAGCCCTGCCCTGCCCTGCCCTGCCCTGTCCTGCCCTGCCCTTGCCCCTGCCCCCTCAAACACAAGAAGAATGTGAAAAAAAAAACAAGCAAAAATAATCCAGACATACTTTAAGAGAATTCTTGGAACCATCGAGGGTTTGTAACAATTAAATCCATATGGAATCAAGAAAGAAGTAACTTAGAACAAGAAAGCTTTGTGCCTTCCTCCTCTGGTGTATTACCCCTAAGAAAGATGCAGAGAACATTCCCAGGTTGGTTAAATGGTCCAGATCCTGGAAAGAACATAAAAGACCCTCATTGCAGCTTCCTTTGCACGTCTGTTCTAGTTCACTTTGCTTAAGACTCAGCAAAGTTAAACACATAATGATGATTGTTTAAGTCAATTACAAGATAAATGGATATGATGATTCGGTATGTAAGGATGCTTGCTGCCAACCCTGATGATTGCAGTTTGATACCCAGAACTCATATGGTGGAAGGAAAGAACAAAAATCTGCAAGTTGCAAGTTGCTCACTGACCTCCACATGTAGACCATGGTCTCTGTCTGTCTGTCTGTCTGTCTGTCTCTTTCTCTCTTTCTCTCTTTCTTTCTCTTTATGTGTGTGTGTCTGTTTGTCTGTCTCTGTCTCTCACACACATACACACATACACACACACACACACACACACACACACACACAAATAAATTATAAACAATAGCACAAACGCCAAATTAAGACAACCTACAGAAACAGAATGATAAAACACCTCAAGTTCTGGAGTAAATAAAACAAGAGCCCCCCAAAACATTTAAGTGAAGGGGAGAAATTACAAGACCTTATACAGGCCTGGAAGGATATGTGTCTAGAGATCTTAGAAGACATAAAGCTTTCGATTTAGTCTGAGCCCTGAGTTCAGGAAAACATTGCCCAGGCTATGGAAGAGAGCCCCAGGATGGACCCAGAAACTTGGAGGTTATTTTCTTGATATGTTTATTTTGTTGCTATTGGTTTTGTGGGTTTTTATTTGTTCTGGAAAAATTCCTTTTGAAAAATTTCTTAATATGAACTAAAAGAATAATTGCCTCAATGATTATAACATTCAAGAAGCATGAGGCTGCTGGGAATACAAATCAGTGGTAGAGCACCTGCCTGTGCAAAGCCATGGGTTTGATTCCAAGCACTGGTAAATAAATGAATAAATAAATACCATAAATTTTATCGAGGAATTCAGATTTGAGTAAACTATTAGGAAGTTAGACCTAATTGAAGGATGTATGTTCATAGAGTCAGACCTTTGAAGGAATCCTTTGCCCTGACCACCACCCATTCCCCACCCCTGTCTGCTTTCTAGCCTTCCATCACTAAAATAATTCTGTCTTGTCACAGGCCTTAAATGGGTGGGGATAGTCAGCTATGAACTCAGGACTTTGAAATTGGGAACCAGAATAAGCATTTCTCACTTAAGTTGCTCATTTCTAGCATTTCCTTACACTGGGGCATCGATCCTCCATGGGACAAAGGACCTACCCTACCATTGATGCTAGATAAAGCAATCCTCTGTTACATATGCCATGTAACAGAGCCATGGTGGTTTAGTCCATGGGAGCTGTGGGGAGCAGGGGGTGGTGGGATGGTGGGGTGGAGTTGGTGGTGGTGGTGGTGGTGGTGTTTGGTTGTTTGGTTTTATTGTTTTTCCCATGAGGTTGCAAATCCCTTCAGCTCCTCTAGTCTTTCCCCTAACTCCTCCATTGGGGTCCCTGTGCTTAGTCCAATGGTTGGCTGCAAGTATCCTCATCTGTATTGATCAGGCTCTGGCAGAGCCTCTCAGGAGACAGCTATATCAGGCTCTTATCCGCAAGCACTTCTTGGCACCAGCAATAATGTCTGGATTTGGTGTCTGCAGATGGCATGGATCCCTAGGTGGGACAGTCAGTGGGAATAGGTGGGGGTAGAAGAGCACCCTCATAGAAGGAGGGAGATAGGGGGATAGTAAAGGGGGCTTGCTGAGGGGAAACCAGGAAGGGGGGATAACATTTGAAATATAAATAAATAAAATAACCAATGGGAAAAAAGAAAGTTTAAGAGCAATTAAAAACTTGATTTGAAAATATTTGTAATAGAGAATTTAAAAGCATAACCTAATATATTTTAATTTAAATCTAAAAATAAAATTGATTAATAAAAATGTTGCTCATTCCTGATGTTGTGTAACAGAAACATTAATATTAGCTAACACACGTCATGGATGTATTTAACTATTACTCCAAACCAGAGAAACACATACAATTAATGCATTTTAGTAACAGTAATAGTTCTTTTTTCAAAGCAATCAAAGATAGCAAGAAACTTTCTTTCCCTCTACCCTTGATGTTATTCCTCTCTGCTTTCTGAAGAGCAGATGGGGTCACAGTTCAAAATTCAGACCCCACATCCTTTCATTATTCAATCTCAAACAGGGCAGAGTTTTCTCACTGTAGTTTGAATAACTCCTAAATTCTTTTTTTTTTTTTTTTTTAGGATTGGACTTTTTTGTATGTGTGTAGTGTCAGCCAAGTCTTTCAAAACTGCTGGAAGCAGGTATGTCTATACTTTCAGAAGTCTCCTGAGTCCTTTGGGAGTGGTGGTGGTGGATGGCCAAACATAATCTTTTTTTTTTTCTGAGTGGACTTTTTATTTCTATTTGTAAATCAATATGCAAAACACTTGGGGTATTTTGACATCATCAGTGGGTATGGAAGCATTGCTCTTTTCCTTTTTTTAATTTTTTATTTTATTGAATATCATCTTCATCTAAATTGCCAATGGTAAAACCTTTCCCGATATCCCCCCTCCCCTAAGACTCCCAACCCCTCCCTTTCTTCCCTCCCCCTGCCTCCAAATAAATGCCCCTCCACCCGACACACTACCACCTCCCCGCCCTCGGTTTCCCTTTGTTGGGGCTTCTGTTGAGTCTTTACCTGACCAAGGACCGTTCCTCCCACTGTTGCCCAACAAGGCCTTCTTCTGCCACATTTTGGCTGGAACCGTGTGTGCCCCTTGGTTGATGCTTCATCCCTGGGAGTCTTGGGGCATCTGGGTGGCCAAAATCATTATTCTTCCTATGGGGCTGTAAACCCCTTGAACTCCTATGGACCATCCTCTAGCTCCTCCATTGGAGACCCCATGCCTAGTCCAACAGTGGATTGCTAGGATCTGCCTCTGCATTTGTAAGGCTTATCACCAGAGTTTGGATGTTTTCCTAAGGAAGAAATCTGGGGCTGGCACAATGATTTAGCAGGTAAAAGCATTTGTTGTCAAACCTGAGTATTTGAGTTCAATCCCCAGGACCCACTTGGTAGTAAGAGAGAACTGATTCTAGGGCACAGTGCTCCATACCCAAAGCAGCTGATTTCTCAGGAGTGCAGACATGCCTGTGAGCACAGGTAAGACCACCACTTTTGCCCAGAACCCTCAGAACACAGGAACTGAGCAGCAGTCTGGGACAGGATCCTTCCAGTTTCCATCTACACCTTGGAGCTGACACTGTGCCACAGCACTCCATACACAAATACCTGCAGAAGGGAGCTTGTCTCCCAGGAGTGCCGACACACTTGTGAGCACAGGTAAGATCACTACTTTTGCTCAAATTCTTGACCCAAGAGTGGCCAGTCCAGAACCATCAGGACACAGGAACTAAGGAATAGCCAGGGACATCAGTTTCCATCTACACCCTGGAGCTGACACTGTGCCACAGCTCTCCATACCCAAATTCCTCCTGGAGATAACTGGTCTTCCAGGAGCTCTGACACATGGGCTTGCAGGAAAGACAAGCCACAGTCAGAGGCAGCAAGACTAGCTAACACCAGAGATAACCAGATGGCAAGAGGCAAGGGCAAGAACATAAGTCAACAGAAACCAAGGCTGGCATCATCAGAACCCAGTTCTCCCACCACAGTGAGCCCTGGATACCCCAACACACCAGAAAAGCAAGACTCTGATTTAAAAATCACATCTCATTATGATGATAGAAGACTTTAAGAAGGACATAAATAGCTCCCTTAAGAAATACAAGATAACATAAGTAAACAGGAAGAAGCCATTAAAAAGGAAACACAAAAATCCCTTAAAAATTACAGGAACTTGAGTATTTAGGGCTTCTGGGCTCATTAATATCCACTTATCAGTGATTGCATTTCATGTGCATTCTTTTGTGATTGGGTTAATTCACTCAGGATGATATTTTCCAGGTCTAACCATTTACCTACAAATTGCATGAATTCATTATTTTTAATTGCTGAGTAGTATTCCATTGTATAAATATACCACATTTTCTGTATCCATTCCTCCTTTGAGGGATATTTGGGCTCCTTCCAATTTCTGGCTATTATAAACAAGGCTGCTATAAACATAGTGGAGCATGTGTCCTTATTGCATGCAGAGGAATCCTCTGGGTATATGCCCAGGAGTGGTATGCCAGGGTCCTCTGGAAGTGACATGCCCAATTTTCTGAGGAACCGCCAAACTGATTTCCAGAGCGGTTTTACCATCTTGCAATCCCACCAACAGTGGAGGAGTGTTCCTCTTTCTCCACATCCTCGCCAGCACTTGTTGTCTCTTGAGTTTTTAATCTTAGCTATTCTGACTGGTGTGAGGTGGAATCTCAGGGTTGTTTTGATTTGCATTTCCCTGATGACTAATGATGTTGAACATCTTTTAAGGTGTTTCTCGGCCATCCGAATTTCTTCTGGTGAAAATTCTTTGTTTAGCTCTGTGCCCCATTTTTTGATAGGGTTATTTGTTTCTTTGCGGTCTAACTTCTTGAGTTCTTTGTATATATTGGATATTAGCCCTCTGTCGGATGTGGAGTTGGTGAAGATCTTTTCCCACTTTGTTGGTTGCCGTTTTGTCCTTCTGACAGTGTCCTTTGCTTTGCAGAAACTTTGTAATTTTATGAGGTCCCATTTGTCGATTCTTGATCTTAGAGCATAAGCTATTGGTGTTCTGTTCAGGAACTTTTCCCCTGTGCCCAAGTCCTCCAGGGTCTTCCCAAGTTTCTTTTCTAATAGTTTCAGTGTGTCTGGTTTTATGTGGAGGTCCTTGATCCACTTGGAGTTGATCTTAGTGCAAAGAGATAAGAGTGGGTCAATTCGCATTCTTCTACATGTTGACCTCCAGTTGAACCAGCACCATTTGTTGAAAAGGCTATCTTTATTCCACCAGATGGTTGTGGCTCCTTTATCAAAGATCAAGTGACCATAAGTCTGTGGGTTAATTTCTGGGTCTTCAATCCCAGAAGCCCTAAATACTCAAGACACAAATAGCAAGTCAAATGATTCCCAAGAAGAAGAAAGGAGAGGACCCTGGGCCTGTAAAGATTGCATCCAGTTTAGTAAAAAAACCGAGGGGGGAGGGGGAATGATTGGGGAACAGTTGGGGGGGAGAGGAACTATGGGAACTATGGTGGGTGGGAACTGGGAAAGCGGAAAGCCTTTGGAATGTAAACATAGAATATAGAAAATAAAAATAATAAAAAAAGAATGTCTACCCTGAGGAAACAGGGAAATGCAAATCAAAACAACCCTGAGATTCCACCTCACACCAGTCAGAATGGCTAAGATTAAAAACTCAGGAGGCAACAGGTGCAGGCAAGGATGTGGAGAAAGAGGAACACTCCTACACTGTTGGTGGGACTGCAAGATGGTACAACCACTCTGGAAATCAGTCTGGAGGTTCCTCAGAAAATTGGGCATGTCACTTCCAGAGGACCCTGGCATACCACTCCTGGGCATATACCCAGAGGATTCCCCTGCATGCAATAAGGACACATGCTCCACTATGTTTATAGCAGCCTTGTTTATAATAGCCAGAAATTGGAAGCAGCCCAAATATCCCTCAAAGGAGGAATGGATACAGAAAATGTGGTATATTTATACAATGGAATACTACTCAGCAATTAAAAATAATGAATTCATGCAATTTGTAGGTAAATGGTTAGACCTGGAAAATATCATCCTGAGTGAATTAACCCAATCACAAAAGAATGCACATGAAATGCAATCACTGATAAGTGGATATTAATGAGCCCAGAAGCCCTAAATACTCAAGACACAAATAGCAAGTCAAATGATTCCCAAGAAGAAGAAAGGAGAGGACCCTGGGCCTGTAAAGATTGCATCCAGTTTAGTAAAGAAACCGAGGGGGGAGGGGGAATGATTGGGGAACAATTTGGGGGGGGGAGAGGAACTATGGGAACTATGGTGGGTGGGAACTGGGAAAGGGGAAAGCCTTTGGAATGTAAACATAGAATATAGAAAAAAAAAAAGATTCCCAAGAAAAAGGATGGAGAGGACCCTGGTCCGGAAAAGATTAAATCCAGTTTTGTAGGAGAGTACCAGAACAGAGAAATGGTGGGAAGGGGGGTGATTGGGGAATGGGGGGAGGAAGAGGACTTATGGGACATATGGTGAGGGGGGAACTGGAAAGGGGAAAGCCTTTGGAATATAAACAAAGAATATAGAAAATAATAAAAAAAAGACTAAGGAAAAAAAATTACAGGAACAACAACCAAACAGGTGAAGGAATTGAAAAAAACTATCCAGGAGCTAAAAATGGAAATAGAAACAATAAAGAAATCACAAAGGGGGACAACCCTGGAGATTAAAAACATAGGAAAGAGATCAGGAGTCATAGATGCAAGCATCAACAACAGAATACAAAAGATAGAAGAGAGAATCTCAAGGGTAGAAGATAACATAGAAGAGAATGAAAAAGCAGTCAAAGAAAATGCAAAATGCAAAGGGCTCCTAATCAAAAACATCCAGGAAATCCAGGACACAATGAAAAGACCAAATCTAAGGATAATAGGTACTGAAGAGAGTGAAGATTCCCAATTTAAAGGACCAGTAAATATCTTTAAGAAAATTATATAAGAAAATTTCCCTAACCTAAAAAAAGAGATGCCCATAAACATACAAGAAGCCTACAGAACTCCAAATAAATTTGGACCAGAAAAGAAATTCCTCTGGTTACATACTAGTCAAAATATCAAATGAACTAAACAAAGAAAGAATATTAAAAGCAGTAAGGGGAAAAGGTCAAGTAACATATAAAGGCAGGCCTAACAGAATAGCAGCAGACTTCTCACCAGAGACTATGAAAGCTAAAAGATCCTGGACAGATGTCATACAGACCCCGAGAAAACACAAATGCCAGCACAGGCTATTATACCCAGCAGAACTCTCAATTACCATAGATGGAGTACCAAGATATTCCATGGCAAAACCAAAGTTACACAATATTTTTTCCACAAATCCAACCCTACAAAGGACAATAGATGGAAAACACAGACACAAGAAGGGAAACTAAATCTTAGAAAAAGCAAGAAAGTAATCTTATTTCAACAAACCCAAAAGAAGATAGCTACACAAACAGAAAAGTAACATCAAAAATAACAGGAAGCAGCAATCACTATTCCTTAATATCTCTTCATATCAATAGACTCAATTCCCCAGTAAAAAGACATAGACTAACAGACTGGATATGAAAACAGGACCCAGCATTTTGCTGCACACAGGAAATGGACCTCAGTGTCAAAGACAGACACTAGCTCATAGAAAAGGGCTGGAAAACAATTTTCCAAGCAAATGGTCTCAAGAAACCAGCTGGAGTAGCCATTCTAATATTGAATAAAATTGACATTCAACCAAAAGTTATCAAAAAAGATAAGGAAGGACACTTTATACTCATCAAAGAAAAATTTACCAAGAAGAACCCTCAATTCTGAACATCTATGCTTCAAATGCAAGGACACTCACATTTATAAAAGAAACTTTACTAAAGCTCAAAGCATACTTTGCACCTCATACAATAATAGTGGGAGACTTCAATACCCCATTCTTATCAATGGACAGACCATAGAAACAAAAACTAAACAGAGACATATTGAAACTAATAGAAGTTATGGACCAAGTGGATTTAACAGATATCTTTAGAACATTCCATTCTAAAACAAAAGAATATATCTTCTTCTCAGCTCCTCATGTACTTTCTGCAAAATTGACCATATAATCAGTTACAAAACATGCCTCAACAGATTCAAGAAGATTGAAATAATCCCATGCACCCTATCAGATCACCATGGACTATAGATGGTCTTCAATAACAAACAAAAACAACAGAAAGTCCACATACTCATGGAAGCTGCACATAGCCCTATTCAATAACTTGGTCAATGAATAAATAAAGAAATTAAAGCTTTAAATTTAATAAAAATGAAGGCACAACACACCCAAACTTATGGAACACAATGAAAGCAGTGCTAAGAGGAAACCTCATAGCTCTGAGTGCCTCCAAAAAGAAATTGGAGAGAGTATACGCTAACAGGGTAACAACACACCTGAAATCTCTCTAACAAAAAGAAGCAAATACACTCAAGAGGAGTAGATGGCAGGAAATAATCAAACTTAGGGCTGAAATCAGCCAAGTAGAAACCAAAAGAACTATACAAAGAATCAACAAAACCAGGATCTGGTTCTTTGAGAAAATCAACAAGATAGATAAACCCTTAGCCAGCCTAATCAGAGGACACAAGAGACAGTATCCAAATTAGCTAAATCAGAAATGAAAGGGGAACTATAACAACAGAAACAGGAAATCCAAAAAATTCATCAGATCCCACTACAAAAGCCAATATTCAACAAAACTGGGAAATCTGGATGAAATGGACAATTTTCTAGACAGATACCAAATACTATCAGACAAACCATCTAAACAGTCCCATCACCCCTAAAGAAATTGAAGCAGTCATTAAAATTCTCTGAACCAATAAAAGCCCAGGACTAGATGTGTTTAGTACAGAATTCTATCAGACCTTCAAAGAAGACCTAATACCAATACTCTTCAAACTATTCCACAAAATAGAAACAGAAGGAACACTACCCAATTCATTCTATGAAGCTACAGTTAGTTACACTGTATATTCTCTCTTGGAGATGGAACAGTTTCTGTCTAATCAGGAACTTGTCACAATTTCCTGTCATAGAGGATTTCATAAGAGGTTTTTTTTTTTTCTACTTTTATCATGTGTAATGTTCCAAATGGATTTTAAAAACTGGTTGAGTGCATATTACTTTAGCTTTAGAAGATATTATGCACATTTAAGAGGCATTTAACTATTATAAATTATTTTGATAACTTAAAAATGCCAATACTGAGTTGTATATTTTAAAATAAATTTTATTAGTTCAATAAAATAAAAAGAACTGACTCTAGCAAGTTGACCTCTGACCTTCACAGTCATACTGTTGCAACAGCCTTCTTCCAACACAATAAATATCTGTGACAAGGGTTTTTTGTTTTTTAAGAAAGAATGAACAAACTCCTCACCCCACCCCACCCCGAGATCTCAGGGACTAAACCACCAACCATCAGTCTGAGCATGGTGACCCCAATGGAGGAGTTAGGAGAAGGACTGAAGGAGCTGAAGAGGTTTGCAACCCCATAGGAAGAACAACAATATCAGACCACTCAGATCTCCCAGGGCTAAACTACCAACCAAAGAATACACGTGGTGGGACCCAACACTCCAGCTTCATATGTAGCAGAGGACGGCCTTATCTGGCATCAGTGGGAGAAGAGGCCCTTGGCCCTATGGAGGCTTGATGGCTCAGCAAAAGGGGTTCTTAGGGTGGTGAGTCAGGAGTGGATAGGTGGGTGGAGAAGTACCTTCATAGAGGCAGGGGGAAGGCAATGAGATAGGGGGTTATCAGAGGGGAAACTAGGAAGGGGGACAACATTTGAAATGTAATAAACCAATAGAAAGAAATAAACAGAGAGGGGGGAAGGAAGGAGGGAGGGAGGGAGAAAGGGGGAGAGAGAGAGAGAGGGAGGGAGGGAGGGAAATATTCTGACTTTGGAAACAACAGAAACACAGTACCCAGATTTCCTTTGTAGACTGGGGAATGGCTGTGTTAATCCTCCCTGGACACCCTACCCCAGAGCCTGGAGGAAGCCAGGTCCTTGAAGACAGATGAGGACATCATTGGTCTCTCCCATCTCCAAAGTGGTCTAGTTACCTCTCATTCTTTTGTTGTTGTTGTTGTTGTTTTTGTTTGTTTGTTTTTTGAGACAGGGTTTCTCTGTATAGCCCTGGCTGTCCTGGAACTCACTTTGTAGACCAGGCTGACCTCGAACTCAGAAATCTGCCTGCCTCTGCCCCCCAAGTACTGGGATCACAGACATGCGCCACCACTGCCTGACTGTTACCTCTGATTCTTGAGAAGGCAGCACAGCTTCAAGCTTTTTGAATGATAAGAACTCCTCAATGTCAAGGTAAATAGAACCAGCTGTCATCAGAACAGATGCCTAAAAGACAGACAGACCTTTAGGAGAAAGGTTGCTTTTACTCTGTGTTGGTCTGGGTCAGACTGCATGCACACAAAGCAAGCATTTTAAAGGGAAGGCTTCTAGAAGAGAGCTGGATCTTCCCAGCATCTGCGTTAGCACCAATCTTTCACAGCCGCATCTGGGTGGGGGAGGGCAGGTGGGGCATGAACGCAGAAGATTGACTTTTCTGCTCGCATGCTGTTTGACCCTGTATTGCTGGTATGAGATTTCTTCTATGAGAAAATTCCCCTCACATTTCCAGAGCCTTGAAATTGTTCATTTTCTCTGACCCCACAGTTGTTGCACTAGGAATTCATTCTTTGAAATTAATTAGAGATGCAGAAGGAAAAAGTTCTTTATCTCCGAAACTGGTAAGTAGAAATCTCATTTCATAGACACAGGTGCACAAGCAATTCAGTCAGCCTATTTTTCTGAAATTGAACTTTATTTCCTTTTGGGGCTTCCATTCTTCCAGGCATTGAAAAGATAATATAATTTAATCCCATCTCCCCCTAGTCCCCTTCTATAACTTCTCTGGTGATATATCTAAGTTCTCTGTGCCATGGTGCTGAAAGGCAAAGATATCTTCCTGGTGACCTCATCATCTATTCCTGCCGGCGTGTCTTGAGGTGTACTCAGGCCAGCCTAGTTGATAGACATCGGTCTAGATTGCTGCTGTTTTCCCTGCAACCCCCAAGGGTTATTTTGATGATATTGTGCCTCTGTTTTCAGCATCTAGGGAATGCTGGGAATTGTTTTTGTTACATACCAAACATAGCCATTAGAATACCTCTAAAATGCCCAAAGCCCTCAAAGCAGCTCTACCTTGGCATCAAATTTTGTTCTAGAGAGATGTTCATTATTTTTCTACAGGTCCTACACTTTGGAATGTGAAAGGTAAAAATCTGAATCTCTTGTTTCTCTTTTGGTTTTCTTTATGTTTTTGTGGGCGGGGGAGAAGTAGAAGTCTTATTTTTGAGGTAATAAACATAGAAGTTCTTGAAAGCAGAACCTACTGCACCAAGTACAGTACAATTCCTACCCGTGACTGGTCTGTTTTGGAGATGCTGCCCTCTCTATACTTAGGAATTTAAATCTAGAGAGGCAGGATTATTTATACCTTAGAAATTTGTAAACTGCTAACACATAGTATTTTCCTTTTGGAAGACAATGCACCAGTATCCAACAACTGTGAAAGCACTGAATAGCTTCTCATGTAGGAGGAATATCATTCAGCACTGGTCTTGATTTTGAATATTACTTCATAACATATGGCAATGACATATTATATTAGACAAGGAAGCATAGTGTGCACACATATGAAAAGCTAATGTATACAATGTTTACAGAGGGTGAAATGATTGAAGGACATAGTGGAGATCTCTATTGTTCTTTTGTCTTTGTTTTGTTTTTGAATGTGCATGTGTGTGTGTGAGTATGTATGTGTATGTGTGTGTGTGCGCGCGCGCGCTCGCACATGAGTATGTGGGTGTGCGGTATTGTGCCTTTTATTTTTCCCTTTTTATATTGTCAAAAGCTCCTGCAGTGGAAAGTATAATCTTATCGAAAACACACATAACTTATATTTCTAAGAATAAATACAACTGTTGTAAAGACTTCACGTAAAATGAGGGTTGGAGAGATTTTTTTTTGTGTGTGTGTGTGTGCCTTTTGCATTTAGAAGGTAATTGAAAAACTAAGCCGGAACATTTCCAGTAATGTTGACGCAGATAGAAGTCAGTATGCTGGAGATTGAAATTTAAAATGGGAGGCTAAATATGTTAGTGAATTTACTCCACATTCCTAAACAGCTTGGCTATAAAAGGAAGGAGAAAGATAAGGCAATGGCAAGTGTGGGATACTATGCCAGAAGGCTGTATCTATCTATTTAATGGGAAATTCTAGAGTGTGCTTAGGGGTGTGGAGGGACTCAGTAGACAGGCAAATGCTTGCAATATTGGCTAAAGCCTCAATATTCTGTATGGAGAAGTATGTAGAGAATGGCTGATAGCGGGGTAGGTTTTGAGAGGGGAGTAATAGAAAATTAAAATTGTGGCTGTGATGTGCAGGGCAAGATGCTGATCAATGGACATTACAGTATCATTGAGCAGCGCTGAGTTCCTGCTGCTACCAGGTTCCCAGAATGTGAGATGACACCAATCTGCCCAAATGTGCGATTTAATCTAACAGCCCGCAGGAGTCAGAGCACGGACTGGAGAGCTGATTCCTTCTGGGTTGAGAGGCTGGAAGTTTGGGTTGGAAAACAGAATAAAAGTTTGGTTTTATTCATTCTATAATGTTTGGTCAATCCTGTATAACACCAATGAAGAACTTTTTTCTTTTATTTGATATATTTTTATTTACATTTCAAATGATTTCCCGGTTCCAGGATCCCCCCTCCCCGAAAGTCTCATAAGCCCTCTTCCCTACTCCTGTTCCGCAATCAATCCCTTCCCCCTTCCCTATCCTGGTATTTCCCTATACTTTTGCACTGAGCCTTTCTAGGACCAGGGGTCTCTCCTTCCTTCTTCTTGGGCATCATTTGATATGTGAATTGTATCTTGGGTATTCCGAGCTTCTGGGCTAATATCTGCTTATCATTGAGTACATACCATGTGTGTTATTTTGTGATTGGGTCACCTCACTCAGGATGACATTCTCCAATTCCACCCATTTCCCTAAGAACTTCATGAGTTCATTGTTTTTAATAGCTGAGTAGTATCCCATAGTTTAAATATACCACATTTTCTGTATCCATTCCTCTGTTGAGGGATATCTGGGTTCTTTCCAGAATGGCAAGGTAACCTCCACATCACAGAACTGATGACCCCCTCCAAATGGTCTTGGAAATGCTGTATCTTCATTTATTTTAATTGTTTAGTGTGTGTGTGTGTGTGTGTGTGTGTGTGTGTGTAACCATGTGTGTCATGGTGTTCTAGGGATCCAATTCAAATCATCATTGGTCTTAGAGCATCTCTATACACTGAGCCATCTCACCACCCTGGGTTTCATTATTCCCACTTGGCTATTTTTATCATTTGCCAATAGACACTGTTTAACTGTAGACATCATCTCACAAGGGCATGCTTTACAGGTTTATCTTCTTGTATTCTATTCCCCATCTTTCGTATTGATCTTTGAGTGGCGAGAAAAGCCACAGCATATAAACATGTGCAGGGTGATGTGAAGTTGTTGCCTGCTGGGAGTGAGGCTGCTCGTGTGGAGGTGGTGATTTTGTCCAGTATGCTATGGCGCTTTGAGTATCAACTTGACACAGCCTAGTGTCAGCTGAGAAAGAAGGCCTTGTTGAAAGAATCGCCTCTATCACACTGGCCTGTGTAAGACTGTGTTGAGTTTTTTAAGAGATATTTTCTTTATTTACATTTCAAATGATATCCCTTTTCCTGGTTTCCCCTCCCCAAACCCCCTATCCCATCCCCCTTCCCCCTTCTCACCAACCCACCCACTCCCACTTTATAGGAGAGACCATCCCACTGTGGGCGGCACCACCCCTAGGCCATGGGCCTGAGGTATATAAGGAAAGATGATAAGGCTGGGGCAGCAAGCGGCCTTCCTTTGTGTTTCCTGCCCTGCCCTTTCTCAGAGATGGACTATGATCTGGAGGTTCAAGTTTAAGGAAAAATATCCCTTTCCTTCCCTGAGTTGATTTTGCTCAGAATGTTTTATCTCTGCAACTGAAATGAAACCAGAATACTCTGTGGCCTATGCAGAGAAATGGCTCCCTCAAAGGGAGCAGACCTCAAGATTCCATCTAGTAAAGTCCCCAGGAGGTAGTTCCTGGGACTGAGCATCTTCACCATGACCAAGTCCTGTGTGAACTGTGGAGTGTAAAGACTGAGTGCTTGCACTTCTCTCTGATTACAGGAAATAAACTAGAAGGATGGCATCTTTTAAAAATATGTAAATACACATTTTCTCATTAGGGCAGCACAATAACTCATATAAATCACGATCTCATACTTTCCAATTACATTAGAAATCAGACATGATTTTATTTTACCAATCATCAAGAAAATTACTTTTAATCATCGCTATCCCAGCATCTCTGAGGCTGTTTCTCTTGTTTCTGTCTAATCACACAGACCAGGACTGTAGAGTTTCATCAAAGGAAGCCACAGAGGAGGAGGTCATGGAACATGGAAGGTCAGTAGCTACGGAGCAAGTGTTTCTCTGCCCCGGACCCATGATGTGGCAAGTAATACACCCCTGGGCTCTGACATCTTAATAAAATTAATAAATGCTTTATGAGCACATGGGAAGGGAAGGCGAGCTTTGCATACAGCTGACCTTGTCAAATCAGTCATTGCACCAAATTTCCACAACCAGCCGGGACACACCTAGGAAAATATTCCTAAAAAATGAACACTTGAGGACATCTAGTAATGATTTTTATTGACCACACACTGAGCTCAAGTGTTAGTCTAAGTGCTGTATGTAGATCAATCCATTCTTTTTTATTTTTAAATACACACACACACACACACACACACACACACAAAAAAAAAAAAAACGTCGCAATGGACATGGAGCTCAGAGGACAATTTGCCAGGATTAACTATCTCCTTCCCTCCTTTTGATCACAAGGATCAAACTCAAGTTTCCAGGTTTGGTGACAAGAACCTTTTACCCACTAAGCTGTATCTCTAGTCCATCTCGCTGCATCTTTCCCCTAACTCTTCTGATAAATATTATTATTGTCTCCATTTCAAAGCACAATGGGAAAAATGCAAGTTTTCATTCAAAAAGATTTTCCTTCCAACCATCTAGATGCCATTACCTTGAGCAAGATTTTATGCTGTTATTTTCTTCACTTATAATAAGGTACGGTTGTTAAAATTTAGGGTTTCACGAAATGATCAGATTTTTATTTGTTTATCCGACGAGATTCATTAATTTTATATTTTCCAAAATCATGTTATTCTGTTAGACTCCTTTCATATCAAGGCAAGCTGTTTCAAAAACTGAGCTGGTACAGCCAGGAAAATCTATTAACTTAATGTCGAATTCTGTCAGTGCCATCAGATGAACACCAAAATGAACTAAACACATTTCTTAATACAGGACAAGGATCCATCTGAGTCTTTGTTAATAGAAAATATAAAAAAAAATTCATTTTTACATTTTAACATTGACTATCAAAATCACAAAGGTTTGGGTATGATTGACACCTGACATCCCAGCACTCGGAAGATAGAGACAGGAGGACCAAGAATTCCAGGCCATCCTCACATACTTTGTGAGTTTGAGGCCAACCTGGGCTACATATGAATGCATCTTAAAATGTAAGAAGGTAGAATAGCACTATATTTTGTTCTCTTTTGACTTAATTAGATTCCTTTCTTTGCATTATGCTGGATTAACTTAAAGTATATCTATTCAATTAATTGTGTACATGACTAATATCATTGAACCCAGACATAAAAACTTTAAAGAATATACTTAAAGAAAGAAACTGAAGAAAATATGAGTTTGGATTCATTTTTATTAAACTCTTCCTGCCACACCTAAATTGCTCTCTTGAGAAGCACAGGACAAATACACAATGTAAGTTTTACAGCAGTTTCATCAGCACAAATTAAATATCTCACATGGGCAAAAGCAGTTTTTATTAACATGTTCTGTGGAGGATAATAAAATTTATATAGAACTAGAGAAAAATATGTGATTGGATCTGAAAGCTTGCAACTAAACTATTACTGGGAAATACCAACTAATTTCCTGCTAAATACTAGGAAGTAACCCTGAAACCATTGCAAGCCCCACAAACTGTCTTTGGCCACCAAAGTCCCCAAGAGAAGATTTATAGTAGCCTCTCTAGCTGGGAAGAAATGTATCTAAAGGAAACTCACAGAGATTCTTTCACTGAGGTCATAACCCTTCCTGATGTTCTCATTGGCTCCGCTTGACAAAACAGTAAAGTTACCCATCAACTTCAGGTACCCATTCACAGGACCTGGCCCGAAAGATAACTTTGGTCTGAAGTTTCCCTTGATTCAAGTGAGGACAGCTGGTGCAACATCAGGTTGCTGCATTAATATATGCTCTACCGCCAAACGATGCTTCCTGAAATAAAGGTTCCTTAACAAGTTGTCCTCCTGCTTGTGTATGTCCACTCTGCTATCTGACTCCATCAGTAACTTAGTGTTCAGTTGTCCTGAGCTTGGATTCTATATGTGAGATTTATATGGTCAAAAGCAAACGAATTTAGTGTGAGCATCAACAATATTCACATAAACATGTGGCGTTTTGTTCAGGTATATACATGTTACGTATCGACACATTTCTTGCGCGCAGAAATGAATCTACAGATTTATGGTCACTTGATCTTTGATAAAGGTGCTACAACCATCCAGTGGAAAAAAGATAGCCTTTTCAACAAATGGTGCTGGTTCAACTTGAGGTAAACATGCAAAAGAATGCAAATTGACTCACTCTTATCTCCTTGTACTAAGATCAACTCCAAGTGGATCAAGGACCTCCACATAAAACCAGACACACTGAAACTATTAGAAAAGAAACTGGGGAAGATCCTGGAGGACATGGGCACAGGGGGAAAGTTTCTAAACAGAACACTAATAGCTTATGCTCTAAGATCAAGAATTGACAAATGGGACCTCATAAAATTACAAAGTTTCTGTAAGGCAAAGGACACTGTCAGAAGGACAAAACAGCAACTAACAAATTGGGAAAAGATCTTCACCAACCCTACATCCGACAGGGGCTAATATCCAAAATATGCAAAGAACTCAAGAAGTTAGACCCCAAAGAACAAAATAACCCTATCAAAAAATGGAGTACAGAGCTAAACAAAGAATTTTCACCAGAAGAAATTCGGATGGCTGAGAAGCACCTTAAAAGATGTCCAACATCATTAGTCATTAGGGAAATGCAAATCAAAACAACCCTGAGATTTCACCTCACACCAGTCAGAATGGCTAAGATTAAAAACTCAAGAGACAACAGGTGCTGGCGAGGATGTGGAGAAAGAGGAACAGTCCTCCACTGCTGGTGGGACTACAAGATGGTACAACCGCTCTGGAAATCAGTCTGGCGGTTCCTCAGAAAATTGGGCATGACACTTCCAGAGGACCCTGTCATATCACTCCTGGGCATATACCCAGAGGATTCCCCTGCATACAATAAAGACACATGCTCCACTATGTTCATAGCAGCCTTATTTATAATAGCCAGAAGTTGGAAGGAGCCCAGGTGTCCCTCAAAGGAGGAATGGATACAGAAAATGTAGTATCTTTATACAATGGAATACTACTCAGCAATTAAAAACAATGAATTCATGCAATTTGTAGGCAAATGATTGGATCTGGAAAATATCATCCTAAGTGATTTACCCCAATCACAAAAGAATACACATGAAATGCAATCACTGATAAGTGGATATTAATGAGCCCAAAAGCTCTGCATACTCAAGACACAATTAGCAAATCAAAAGATTCCCAAGAAGAAGGAAGGAAAGGAACCTGGTCCTGAAAAGACTGGATACAGATTTGTAGGAGAGCATCAGAACAGAGAAATGGGAGGGTGTGTGATTGTGGAATAGTTAGGGGGGAGAGGACTTATGGTACATATGGTGGGGGGGGACTGGGAAAGGGGAAAGCCTTTGGAATGTAAACAAAGAATATAGAAAATAAAGAAAAAATAAAAGCAAAGAAAAAAGAGCAAATGAATTTAGTGTGAGCATCAACAATATTCACATAAACATGTGGCGCTTTGTTCAGGTATATACAAGTTATGTATTGACACATTCCTTGCACATAATGCTTGGGGATTATTACTATGGAAGATGGGATGGAAAGATTGTGAGAATGAGAGAAACAGGGAATTTGCTGTGATATTGTGTTGTTTCCTAAGAATGTAAGAGAACACATTAATCGATAAAGTCTCGCCAACATGGCTGCCCAAAGAGGAGCTGGAAAGGGATATCACCAATGTTAACATGAACAGGGGAAAGTTCAGGTCAGAAGAATTAAGGAATGCTGAGAGTGAGAGAAATAGTCTTTCCTAGGGCAGAGCACACTAATTATCCAATACCAAATGGTCAGCTTTGAAAACATACACATGCAAGAAACATTATAAAGACTGAACAGAATCCACTTATTTATTGAGGAATACATATGCATACACACGTGAACACACACATATACACACACACTTATAACAACAGTTAATGAAACTAAAAAGAGGCCGGGATTTTAAAAAGAACAAGGAAGGGTATATGGTTTTGCAGAGAAGAAAGGGAAGGGTGGTATGATGTAATTATATCATAAATTTAAAAAATAATAAAAGTGAAATTTATCAATAACAAAAAACCTTTTGAATGTGTTGTTCTTCCTCTTGCTAAGGACATATTTAACCCCTAAACAAGTGTGCTACAATTTGTGCCTTTCAGTGAGACAATAATTATAATTTAAGACATGATCCCACCCAACTCATTGAACATGGAGAGGGTGAGCTAGTGCTGGTGCTGGTGCTGGTGCAGGTGCCCACACAGAACTTTCACCCTTACATTGTAGTGTCTTTGGTATCAGAAGGTACTCTGTGATGGCTACCAGAAAAGAAATGCAAACACTAATCCAGACACAAGACCTTTGATCTACAATCTGTCCCGCCAGAAAAATATGCTAGGGCAATGGCACAGCATTGGTGGGAGTGGCCAGCTAATGTCTTAGTTGACTTAAGATCACTCCATAAGATGGAACCTCTCTACCTGATAGTGCCTGTGTGACCAGGAGACAGTGACTTGATAGTCCACAGACCAATGGTGAAACCAAATATGATGGCTCTAAAATAAAAACAATATGACTTCTAATGGTACTGTGCTATCCTCATAGATCAGTTCCATACTCAGCCAGCATTAGAGAAGCTTTCCCCTAAAGCACGTGGGAATAAATACAGAGACTCACAGTCAGACATTGCACAGAATGAAAAACTTTGGAACACCCAGTCTTAAATGGAATGTGTCCATCAAATCTTTCTCCTCAGGGCTCAGGAAGTTCTGAAGAAGAGGAGACAGAAAGAGTGTAAATGCCAGAGGGGATGGAGGAACCAGGAGAATAAGGCCCTCAGAATCAACTGAACAAAGCTCATATGAATTGAGGGCCAACAAGGGTCTAAAACAACTGTACTACATATATTTTATAGCTTTCAGTTTAGTATTTTGTGGGCCTCCTGAATGTGTGAATGAATGGGACTCTGATTC
Source organism: Apodemus agrarius (assembly GCA_964023405.1). Classification (NCBI taxonomy): domain Eukaryota; kingdom Metazoa; phylum Chordata; class Mammalia; order Rodentia; family Muridae; genus Apodemus; species Apodemus agrarius. The sequence goes on from OZ030024.1 coordinate 16,389,848, forward strand.
TTGTGACTTCTTGTGGGTCTTTTTCCTTCTGTTGGTTTGCCTTGTCTAACTTGATGTGATGAGTTTTTTTTTTATCTTATTGTCATTTATTTTGTTATGTTTGTTGTTAACTCTTAGAAGCCTGCTCTTCTCTAATGAGAGACAGGAAGGGAGTGGATCTGGATGGGGGGAACTGGGAGGAGCAGGGGGAGGGGAGGGTGTGATCAGGATACATTGTATGAGAGAGAATCTATTTTTTAATAAATGAGGTAAGAATTTTAAGGAGACATTGTGTTACGTCAACTTTGGGAAAGTAACTTCGGTGTGTATTTCATTTTTAGGTCAATGGTTATTTTTAGGACTGATCTATGCTTGACGGAAATAAAATTACAGACACACCTAAAACAGAAACATACAGAAACTAATAGGTGTAATTTGAGGAATAATGAGTGGAGCCTGATGTATCTGGGCGGCAAATGAGCAGTAAATATTACTTGCTGAGCGATACTTCTCTGCCAGCGTTCTCAGTGTCTTACATGCATCAGCTCATTTGATCATCACTTAAGCTTTATGGTGTTAGTGTAATCATTAGTACCATTTCCAGGTGACAAAATTAAAGCTCAAAGAATTCGCATGCTACCTCAAGAGTTGCTCGAGACAAGTAATTAGCTAAATGGCATTGCAGCCTTGGTCCCTGTGTGGGAAATTGATCTCATCAAACATTGGAAGTGCTCCCTCTCTCTGACCATTCAGAACAGCTGTAGACTAGGGCTTCTGTGTCTTGGAAAAGTCAACAAGGAAATCATTGAGAATTTTCTGAAATGACTATTAAGCACAGTCTAACATCAAACAGAACAAGGGTCCTTACATTAAACACGTTGACAAGCGTTACAAATCTTGAGCATGTTCCCAGTTACCAAAGATGACAGTAAACATTTCCAAGCATCCCAAAGGATTCAACATTCTTGCACCCCAAAGCATATAAGGAGTTCTTAAATTTGTATTTATCTATTTCATGGGTATGAGTGTTTTACCTTCATGTATGTACATACACCACATGCATATCTTCTGCTTTGGAGTTCAGAAAAGGCATCAGATGTCCTGAAGTTAGGAATACTTATGATCTGCCATGTGAGCACTGGAACCAAATCCAGGTCCCCTGTAAGAGGAACCAGTGCCTGTCACCACCACCACCACCACCACCACCACCACCACCATCACCACCACCACCACCACCAACACAACCACCATCATCATCACCACCACCACCACCACAACCACCATCATCATCACTATTATTTTATTTTCTGTCTTCTCTCATATATTACTTCCCAGCTGTCGATTTCTCTTTCTTGTGACTTGGACCTCAATTGGACCAGTCAATGGCTGGCCACTCCCTCATGTTCTGCACTATCTTTAGCCTAGCAAGAGCTCTAGACAGGATAAGCCATTGTCAGATTAAATGGAACATTTAAAGCAATTCCATTAAAATCAGGAACAAGAAATGTTAAGCAATTCCATTAAAATCAGAAACAAGACAAGGGTATCCATTTTCTCTACATCTGTTTAATATAGTACTTGAAGTTCTTGTTGGAGTGATAAGAAAACTGAAGATAATCAAGGGGATGCAAATTGGAAAGGGAGAAGTCAAGGTAGGGATATTTGCAGATATGACACTGTACAAATAGACCCCCCAAAATTCTGCCAAAGAACTTCTGCAGGTGATAAATACCTCAGTGAAGTGGGTGAATATAAAATTTAACTCATAAAAATTGGTAGCACTCTTACATACAAATAAAAAATGGGTTGAAAAAGAAATCAGGTAAACAACACCACTTACAACAGCCACAAATAATATAAAATATCTTGGGCTAACCCTAATCAAGAAAGTGAAATACCTATATGACCAAAACTTTAAGTTTTTGAAAAAAGAAATTGAAGAAGATAGCACAAGATGGAAAGATCTCCCATACTCGTGGATCAGTAATATTAACAGTAAAAATGGCCATCTTATCAAAAGCAATCTACATATTTAATGTAATACCCATCAAAATTTCAATGAAATTCTTTATAGACTTTGAAAAAACAATACTCCCCTTGATATAAAAACAAAACAATAGATATAATTAACCAGGATAGATAAAATAAACCTGTACAATAAAAAACTTCTGGAAATCATCCCTGGTCTCAAGATGTACTACAGAAGCATAGTACTAGAAACTGCATAGTACTGACATAAAAATAGACATGCTAGTCAATGGAATCTAATTGAAGACCCATATTTAAATTCGCACACAATAGACATGTGATTTTGGATAAAGAAGCCTGAAACTGACAATGAAAACCAGCAAGCATCTTCAAAACAAATGGTGCTGTTCTAACTGGATGCCTGCATGCAGAAGAATTCAAAAGGATACATATCACCCTGCAAAAAAAAGTCAACTCACAGTGGATCAAAGACCTCAATATAAAACTAGACACACTGAACCTGATAGAAGAGAAAGTGGAGAATAGCCTTGAATGCATTGGCATAGGAGACAACTTCCTGAACAGAATATTGATAACATAGGCACTGAGATCAACAGTATATCTCATGGAAACTGAAAAGCTTCTCTAAGGCAAAGGACACCATCATGTCATCCTTGCGCAGGGGCCATGCTAATCTTCTCTGTATCGTTCCAATTTTAGTATATGTGCTGCCGAAGCGAGCACAAAGGACACCATCATTAAGACAAAATATCAGCCTAAAGAATAAGAAAAGATGTTCACCAACTCAACATCTGGTGAAGGTCTAATATCCAAACTGTATAAAGAACTCAAGATAATTAACACCAACAAACTAAATGACCCAATTAAAAACAGTGTACATATCAACACAGAGAATTCTCAATAGAGGAGTCTCAAAAGTCTGAGAAACAAAGAAACATGGCTAAGATTAAAACCACAAGTGATAGTTAATGCTGGTGAGGATGTGGAACGAAGGGAACACCCTTACATTGCTGGTTGGAGCAGCAATGTTACCATCAAGAACCTTTACAAGCTTCCCTTGGGGCCCTTCAAGTTTTATTAGTCATCCGTGTGTGTGTGTGTGTGTGTGTGTGTGTGTGTGTGTGTTGTTTTGAGACAAGGTTTCTCTGTGTAGTCCTGGCTGTCTTGGAACTCCCTCTGTAGATCAGGCTGGTCTTAAAATCAGAGATCCATCTGCCTCTGCCTCTCTAGTGCTAGAATTAAAGATGTGTGCCACCACTGTCCAGCTGTTAGGCATTTTTAAATCTTTTTGAGTGGGTGATTCTTTTCCTGCTAGGGCATGGTTCATCTATAGTTGAACTAACATCTCTTTATTCTAGATTTTACTACTTTAAGAGAATGAAGTCATGAAAGGTATTAAAATTCCCGCCCCAATCCCCTGACCTCCCCCCCACCCCCACCCCCACCCCCCGCTGCTTACCTGACTGCATGAATGTTGTTTTTTCAGCCCTGGGGTCTTAAGGGTGCCTTCCTAGAGAAGACTATGTCCTCCGATGTTGGAGTAATGTTCTCTAAGAAGTCGTTTAGTAAGAGTTTGTCTTCAGGTAGAACTATTTTCAATTTTCTCAGGAACTGCCAGACTGATTTTCAAAGCACTTTCACCAGCTTGCAGTCACACCAGCAATGGAGGAGTGTTCCTCAATCAGTCTGGATGTTCCTGAGAAAATTGGAAATCTTTCTAATGGAAGACCAAGCTATACCACTCCTGGGCATATACCCTGAAGATTCTCCAACATACAACAAGGACACATGCACCACTATGTCTGTAGCAGCCTTATTTAATAGCAGAAGCTGGAACCAACCTAGATGTCCCTCAATAGAAGAATGGATACAGACAATGTTCATTTACACAATGGAATACTACTCAGCTGTTAAAAACAATGACTTCATTAAATTCATAGGCAAATGGATGGAACTAGAAAATATCATCCTGGGGCTGGAGAGATGGCACAACAGTTAAGAACACAGACAACTCTTCCAGAGGTCCTTAGTTCATTTCCCAGCAACCACATGGTAGCTCACAACCATATAATAGGATCTGATGCCCTCTTCTGATGTTTCTGAAGATAGCAACAGTATACTCATATACATTAAATGAATATGTACGTGTATATATATATATATATATATGTATATATATACATATATTCAGTTTAGTGAGGTAACCCTGACAGACATAAAAACACACATGGTATGTATTCACTGATAAGTGGATATTAGTTAGCCCCAAAGCTCACAATGCCCTAATATAATCCACAGACCATATAGAGCTTAGAAGGGAGGAAGACCAGGTGTGGATGCTTCAGTCCTGCATTGAGAGGAGAACAGATGATCATGGGAGGTGGAGGGAGGGAGAAACCTGGGAGGGAGAGAGGAGGGGGAATAAATAAGGAGGGCACTATCAGTAACTTGAGGGGATGTGAGAGAGGTAGAGAGGGTCAGGAAATTGAACAAAAATATGTAGCAGGGGAATGGGGAACTGGGGATAGCCACTGGAGGGTTCCGGACACCAGGGAAATGTGAGGCTGCTAGAACCCAATGGGGATGACTTTAGCCCAATGCATGGAGAAGGGGGAGACAGAACCTGTAGAGACCACCTCAAGTAGATAGACCTGGCCCGCAGTGGAGGGATGGGCCCACCCATCCATCTCAATGTTTTTATCCCAGAAATGTTCCTGTCCAAAGGAAGAACAGGAACAAAAAAAAATGGAACAATACTGAAGAAAGGGCCACCCGGGGACTGCCCCATCTGGAGATCTATCATGTCTGCAGACATCAAACCCACACTGTTGCTGTGGTCAAGAGGCGCTTGCTGACAGGAATCTGGTGTGAAGGTTCCTTGGGAGGTCGAGCGGACAAACTGACCAATGCAGATGTGGATGCTTGGAGCCAAGCATCAGGCTGAGTCCAGGGAACCTGGTGAGGGAGCTGGCAGAAGAACTGGAGGATCAGAGGAAAATTACAACCCCAATGGAAGAACAACATAGGCTGGCCTGACCATTCAGTTCTCCCAGAAACTAGACCACCAACCGAGGAGAGATCCATGGCCCTAGATATGTATGTAGCAGCAGATGGCCTCACCTGACAGCACTGGGAAGGGGGTCCTTTTGTCCTGGGGAGGTTTGATGCTCTAGTGAAGGGGGATGCTTGGTTTGTGAGGTGGGAGAAGGTAGGTGGTTGGGGGAGCACCCTCAAACAGGCAGAGGGGAGGGGGAGGGCAGATATGGAATGGGGGAATTGGTGGAGGGGTAACCAGGAATTAGGATATCATTTGAGATGTAAATGAATGGGATGATTAATAATAATAATAATAATAATAATAATAATAATAAATAGCATGTCACTGAAATTTTTGAGGGGATGACAACTGGGCTTGAACAAATTTTTGTAATAAATAAGACATCTTTCCCTTTTTAAATGAATATATTGGCAGTTCATGTCGCATCTACACAATTCCAGGGTTATTAACTTAAGCATGTGGAAGAAGCCATAGTTGTGGGTACTAGACATATGCCTTATAAAACCTGTTAAGTTTATGTATGCATATATTATATGTGTATAGGTATATACAGTATAATATAAATGATATAAAATTACAAGTACAAAAATTTATATAAAATTTGTATAAAATTTACAAGTATACATACAAACACATACACAGTGAGGGGGAGCTAAATAACTTTTCCAGAAAGAAGTTATATTTAACAGTAAAGAGCTCATACAGATATTCTGTATAGAAGCTAAAACTGTAATAGTTGGGTGACAATATGACGGTGGACCAGCATTCGATGCCCAAGCTAGCCAGAGCCCATTTAATGTATGGCGCTTGAGACCACGTGTTAATCTGATTTTACATTTGATTTCATAACACTTCAATTGTGAAAAATGCTTCAAATATTCTCATATGTGCTTTATTTGTTCCATTTTAAATATTCTGCTTTTCATCTTGGCATGGAGAGGCGTACAATGGAGAATAAGATGGAATTTTTATTGCTCAACTGAAACAATGCTGTGCTCAAATCTTTCTAGCTATTTGTGGAAGCTTAAAGCCAGAATTATAAAGATTTTTTTAAAACTTTACCCAAATTATAAGTGAAAATTAACCAAATCAGTCACAAAACATCAGTGGTAGCAAGGACGGGACTTAGCTTTCCACTGGGCACTTTGCTCCTCTTGTGTTGCATGTTTTCATGGTGGACAGTCTTTCCAGGAATAGGTCTGTCTTCACTGATGAAAGGGTTCATAAAAACTTTTATCTTTGGGAATTTTGTTCCCCATAGAATTGATAGCTTCCACTGAATTTTCTATTTCTGCTGAACTATATACACAGTCGTACACTGATAATGTTTTTCATGTGCATACTGACTGTCTGTTCCCCAGATGTTCTCATCTTACTTAAAATCACATATCCTAAACCAAGTCAAAACTAAGCTGAGTTTAGTTCACATTGAGAATTGAAAATAGAATGGTGACTTCTTCATTCAAAAACATCTTCCTGAAAAAAATTAGATTTGTCAGTAACACGGGGTGGCATGCAGCTGATTGAATCAAATCTCAAACACAAATACTTGTTTATTAATCTACATGCATGATTTCAAATTTATGGATAGGATAGATGTTATACAAATGGAATTAATTATTGTAAAAGTGTTTTAACTCAAGTGTATCAAAATATTTGCTATTATAAATTGCTCCTACAATTATGGCCTATTCATTCATTACTGTAGAATTAGTTCAGTTTATAATTATGTACCCCAAATTATAGTTTATCACAATCACTTTTTTTCCAATGAACTTACTTAGCAATAGTGTCTAAACTGCAAACTGTCTGTAGATTTCTTACTGTCCACTCTTGTATCAAGTTTCATCAGAATTGAAATGTTCCCTATAAGACTGTGGGACAGTTCATGAGGTTCAGGTGGTAAACAAGAGCCATTTGTCAGGGGAAAAAAATGAAACTTTCAAGATCCTAGAAGGTTCCGTCTGAACTTTTCAGGTGCAGACAGTAGCTGCTGGGGATGGACTGAGGAGCCCAGCTGCAGAGAAGAAGTTTTTCCCAAAAATCCTCCCGAGAGGGGATTCTCCTGCTAGTGACCTCAGTAAGAAACTCCTTGTTTCTGAAGCCATGGAAGCCACTGGACTACAGGAAGGAGGCCTTCAAGTCAGATCCAGCTTGAATTACCCAAGCCCTGGGTCATAAGTGTGCTTTGTCTTCAGGAGGTGCCCACTTTAAATTGGGCCATTTGTCTGTCTGGTTTCGACTCTCATTTTTGAGTTCTTTGTATATTGCAGATATTAATCCTCTCTCCCATAAATCTCTCCCATTCTGTGAGTTCTTCTTTACTTGGTTGTTTTCTTTCCTTTCCAATAAATGGCTTTCAGTTTTATGAGTTCCTGTCTTTATGAGTTTATGGTTATTGGCCTTAATTGCTTGGCTAATAAAGTCCTGTTTGAAAGACCTTTATCTTGTAAGGAACTCTCCATGGTCTCTCCTAGAAGTTTAATGTTTCAGGTTTCAATGTCAGGTCTTTGATCTATTTACTTGGATCTAATTTTTTTTGCAGGTTGATAGATATTGTTCTAATTTCACTTTTATGCATACACACATCTAGTTTTCCCAGCAATGTTTGTTGAATACTCCCTCTTCAGCGTATGTTTTTGCAGCTTTGTCAAGCATTAGATGGTTGTAGTTATGGGTACTCATGTTTTGGTCTTCTGTTTTATTCCTTGGTCTTCATCTCTTTTTTTATTCCAGAATCACGCTGTTTTAATTTACTATACCTCTAGGATATATATTGACATCTGCAATGACAATCTCTTCAATGTTGTTCATTTTGCTCAGAATACCTTTGCTGTCTGGGGTCTTCTTTGCTTCCATATGAACTTCAAGATTTTTAAAAAAAATTCTAATGAGATTGAGATTTCATTGAATTTTTACATTGTTTTTGGGGTAATATGACACCTTTGTAATAATAATTCTATCAATTCATGAGCATAGGATGCCTTTTGGTAGCCGGGATAGAGGTGGAGAAGGATGGGAAGGGGTGAGAAGAAGTAATGTAATTCTATATCAATTAAAGAATATTAAAAGAAAATTCATTGGGTCACCAAATTGGAGTTGGTGCAGTAATTACTTTGTCTGTCCAAGGTTCTGTACTTGAGGTGGGTAGATTGGCATGTTGTGTCTTCCCAGGAAAAGTATCCCACACAACATTACCTCCTTTCTGTAAACACCCATCTCTCATTGCTCACACACATATGATGCCATTCCATAAAAATCTCTAGGTGTACCATTTTTTCTAACTTCCCTGAGTACACCCCACTTAAAGTTATATCCAAACTTTGCTAATCATTTACATTCTAGAAATGCTAAATAAACCAGTTCCACAATCAATTTGGGACTTGATACAAAGATGTAAGAATTCTCCTTTGGCTATATTTTTTGTTAAAGCCTGGTTATACTATCCCTATTTTATGCCTATGAGCTTTTCTGTCTCTTCTGCTAGCTTGTAAAATACTGCAGCTTATAAACTAGGCCAACTTTCATGTAAGTAACCTAGAACCATAAACTTTTCTTAATAGCATAGCTGGTATTCTGTAAGGATTTAATAAGTCAGAGTTCAAGTAATGGAAAAGTCAGGATTTTTCTATTTATTGGCTCTCATCAAAATAAAATTTAGCATGTTCTTGCAAATAGAATGCCCTATAAATATAAATATAAACTCATTTAAACAGATTTATCCACATATCTACTTAGTAGAAGTTATATGCCTAGCATTGTAAAAAAAAGATTTTGGGTATATCTCTGATTCTTGGCCTCATATAATCAAACAGCATATAACCAAAACAATCATGCAATATGTTAAACATACTAAATGAATATTAAATGAACAGTTAGAATGATGAAGCATTGCTGGCTTACAGGGTATGTGGGAGGAAGTCTTGGGCATCCTCTTAAAATTCCAAATATCTTAGACATAGCAGAATTAATGCAGAAGCAATATTTTCTTAGAAAGAAAATTGCAGGCTGGGGAAACAGTAGGTATAAGAGTTTCAAGTGAAAGCCTTTGGTGTCCACAGAATAGGAAGGAGGCCAATGTGGCTAGGGTAAAGTAGAAAAAAAGAAGTGAGGATTAGTAGGGAAAATGGGGCACTCTGGGAGACACTGGGGTAACAGACAGACAAGATAGGTTTTATTGAGTGATGCTGCTAGTGAGAAAGGTGGAATTTAGGGAAGACATTGCTAATGTACTCTAAAAGAGAGGGTTTCTCAGATGCTTCTGGTAAAAGTTAGGTTTCTGGGAGGGGCTGTGTACTAGGATTCATAAAATGTTTTAAAACTATTTGCAGACAGTTTGAGTATTGGAGATGAGAGGAAGACAGAGAATGTCATGGTTAATCTTGATTATCAGATTGATTAGAATTACCTAGGAGACACGCAGTAGATATGTCAGTAATAGCATTTCCAGAGAGCCTTAACTGGTGGGATTGAGGGTCACCATGATTGTTTACAGTGGTATATCTTCACAATTTTTTATTATGTATTAGGGTTACAAGCACTTTGGGTGGGAGGGAGAGAGGAGGGGGAATAAATAATGAGGGGCAGTATCAGTAACTTGAGGGGATGTGAGAAAGGTTTATAATTTATTAAAATAACCACAAGAAATGGTTGTGGTTTCTGGGATATAAATTTCTCATTAAAACTCTTGAAGTTTTAGATTCTAAGCTAAAAGTTCTAATCTAGAGAAGCCAAATAAATAAATAAATAAATAAATAAATAAATAATCTCAAACAAGGTACAGCTGTCCTTAAGTTGACAAGAGCTCATATGATTGTATTTTCTCAGGAAAGTGCAGGGACTGTAGAGAAATTTGTTCTGAGTAACAATTTAAATTCATATGAAAATGTTTATTTCAAATTGAAAAGCCTTGAAGAAGTAATATGGGTGGACATGAAACAATCTCCAGCCACAGCAATGGGGTTTCTAAAAATAAAATTCTCTCGGGTTGTTCTAAAATTTTATATTGTATTAAACAAAAATAGTTTAAAATAAATATTTGGACCCTACGGTTCTCCCAGGCCCCTACACCAAAGGTCTCCATCTTGCACCCAGGTCACCAGCAGAGAGGTGCAGGTATACAGACCTAACCGATTACACTGAGGTCCTCTCAGCACTCTCAGCAGCAGTCTCCACCTTGCCACCTGGTCATCAGTAGAGAACCAACAGGCAGGCCCAGCCTCACGGGAGGTTCAAACACCAGTCAGTGACAACAAGGTCAACTAATGCCAGAGATAACCAGATGGCAAAAGGCAAACATAGGAACGTTACCAACAGAAATCAAGGCAGCATGCCAGCATCGAAACCCAGTTCGCTGACAACAGGAAGTCCTGGATACCCCAACACACCAGAAAAAGAAGATTTGGATCTAAAATCACTGGTCAGGATGCTGATAGCTGAACACATAGATAAATCTCTTAAAGAAATACAGGAGAAAATGGATCAAAAGGTAGAGGCCCTTACTAGGCAAATGCAAAAAACACTTAAAGAAATTCAGGAGAATATGGATCAAAAAATGGAAGCCAATAAGGAGGAAACACAAAAATCACTTAAAGAAATACAAGAGAATGTGGGCCAACAAGTAGAAGTTATAAAAGAGGAAACACAAAAATCCCTTAAAGAATTACATGAAAACACAAACAAGCAAACGAAAGATCTGAGCAAAACCATCCAGGATCTAAAAACAGAAGTAGAAACAACTAAGAAATCACAAAGGGAGACAACTTTGGAGATAGAAAACCTTGGGAAGAAATCAGGGGCCATAGATGCAAATATCAACAATAGAATACAAGAGATAGAAGAAAGAATCTCAGATGCCGAAGATACCATAGGAACCATTGATTCAACAGTCAAAGAAAATGCTAAATGCAAAAATCTTGTAAACCAAAACATCCAGGAAATCCAAGACACAATGAGAAGACCAAACATAAGGATTATAGGTCTAGATGAGAGTGAAGTTTTACAATTTAAAGGGCCAGCAAATATCTTCTACAAAATAGGGTTAGGGTTAGGGTTAGGGTTAGGGTTAGGGTTAGGGTTAGGGTTAGGGTTAGGGTTAGGGTTAGGGTTAGGGTTAGGGTTAGGAAGAAAACTTCCCCAACCTAAAGAGAGAGATGCCCATAAATATACAAGAAGCCTATAGAACTCCAGACTGGTCCAGTACAGAAATACCTCCTGTCACATAATAATCAAAACCACAAATGTACTAAACAAAGAAAGAATATTAAGGGCAGTAAGAGAAAAAAGGCCAAGTAACACATAAAGGAAGACCTATTAGAATTACACCAGACTTCTCACCTGAGACCATGAAAGCTAGAAGATCCTGGGCAGATATCATGCAGACTCTAAGAGAACACAAATTTCAGCCAAAATTACTATACCCAGCAAAACTCTCAATCACCATAGATGGAGAAACCAAGGTATTCCATGACAAAACCAAATTTGCATATCTTTCCACAAACCCAGCCCTACAAAGGATAATAGGGGGAAAACACCAACACAAGGAGGTAAATTACACTCAGGAAAAAGCAAGATAGAAACCTCCTCTCATCAAATCCAAAAGAAGATATCCTCTCAAATATAAAAAATAATTTCAAAAATGTCAAGTGGTAATAATTACTATTCCTTAATATCTCTTAACATCAATAGACTCAATTCCCTAATAAAAAGACATAGATTAACAGACTGGATACAGAAACAGGACCCTACATTTTGCTGCATACAGGAAACACATCTCAATGTCAAAGACAAATATTACCTTAGAGTAAAAGGCTACAAGACAATTTTTCAAGCAAATGGTCTCAGGAAACAAGCCGGAGTAGCCATTCTAATATCAGATAAAATTGACTTTCAACCTAAAGTCATGAAAAGAGACCCGGAAGGTCACTTCTTGCTGGTCAAAGGGAAAATCCACCAAGAAGAACTCTCAATACTGAACAACTATGCTCCAAATGCAAGGGCACCCTCATTTGTAAAAGAAACTTTACTAAAGCTTAAAGCATACATTGCACCTAATACAATAATTGTGGGTGACTTCAACACCCCACTCTCCTCAATGGACCGATCAGGAAAGCAGAAACTAAATAGGGACACAGTGAAATTAATTGAAACTTTGGACCAATTGGACTTAACAGATTATATATATTATATTATATATTATATATAACAGATTAACTAATTGAAACTTTGGACCAATTGAACTTAACAGATTATATATATATATATATATATATATATATATATATATATATATATATATAAAATGTGTTATATATAAACTAAGGGCCAAAATCAATCAAGTAGAAATGAAGAGAACCATACAAAGAATCAACAAAACCAAGAGCTGGTTCTTTGAGAAGATCAATAAGATAGATAAACCCTTAGCCAATTTAACCAAAGGGCACAGAGACAGTATCCAAATTAACAAAATTAGAAATGAAAAGGGTGATTTAACAACAGAAACTGAGGAAATTCAAAAATCATCAGATCCTAATACAAAAGCCTATACTCAACACAACTGGAGAATATGGAGGAAATGGACAATTTCCTAGACAGATACCAAATACCAAAATTAAATCAGGATCAATTAGATCAGCTAAACAGCCCCATAACCCTGAGAGAAATAAAGGGGTTATAGAAAGTCTCCCAACCAAAAAAAGTACGGGACCAGATGGTTTTAGTGCAGAATTCTATCAGATCTTCAAAGAAGACCTAACACCAATACTCTTCAAACTATTCCACAAAATAGAAACAGAAGGGACACTGCCCAACTCGTTCTACAAAGCCACAATTACGCTGATACCAAAACCACACAAAGATCCAACAAAGAAAGAGAACTACAGGCCAATTTCCCTTATGAATATCGATGCAAAAATACTAAATAAAATTCTTGCCAACCGAATCCAAGAGCACATCAAAACGATCATTCACCATGATCAAGTAGGCTTCATCCCAGGGAGGCAGGGATGGTTCAATATATGAAAATCCATCAATGTAATCCACTACATAAACAAACTAAAAGAAAAAAACCACATCGTCATCTCATTAGATGCTGAAAAAGCATTTGACAAAATTCAGCATCCTTTCATTCTAAAAGTCCTGGAAAGAACAGGAATTCAAGGCCCATACCTAAATATAGTAAAAGCAATCTACAGCAAACCAGTAGCCAACATCAAAATAAATGGAGAGAAACTTGAAGCAAACCCCCTAAAATCAGGGACTAGACAAGGCTGCCCTCTCTCTCCATATCTTTTCAATATAGTACTTCAAGTTCTAGCAAGAGCAATTAGACAACATAAGGAAGTCAAAGGGATACAAATTGGAAAGGAAGAAGTCAAACTATCACTATTTGCAGGTGGCATGATAGTATACTTAAGCGACCCAAAAAACTCCACCAGAGAACTCCTACAGCTGATAAACAACTTCAGCAAAATAGCTGGTTATAAAATCAACTCAAGCAAATCAGTAGCCTTCCTGTACTCAAAGGAGAAGCAGGCTGAGAAAGAAGTTAGGGAAATAACACCCTTCACAATAGCCACAAACAATATAAAGTATCTTGGCATGACTCTAACCAAACAAGTGAAAGATCTGTATGACAGGAACTTCAAGTCCTTGAAGAAAGAAATCAAAGAAGACCCCAGGAAATGGAAAAATATTTCATGCTCTTGGATTGTGAGGATCAATATAGTAAAAATGGCCATCTTGCCAAAAGCAATCTACAGATTCAATGCGATCCCCATCAAAATCCCAATTCAATTCTTCATAGATCTAGAAAGAGCAATTCTCAAATTCATATGGAAAAAAAAACCCAGGATAGCTAAAACTATTCTCAACAATAAAAGGATTTTCTGGGGGAATCAATATCCCTGACCTCAAGCAGTACTACAGAGCAATTGTGTTAAAAACTGCATGGTATTGGTACAGCAACAGGCAAGTAGATCAGTGGAATAGAATTGAAGACCCAGAAATGAACCCACAGACTATGGTCACTTGATCTTTGATAAAAGTGCCACAACCATCCAGTGGAAAAAAAGATAGCCTTTTCAACAAATGGTGCTGGTCAACAGGAGGTCAACATGCAGAAGAATGCGAATTGACCCACTCTTATCTCCTTGCACTAAGATCGACTCCAAGTGGATCAAGGACCTCCACATAAAGCCAGACACACTAAAACTAATAGAAAAGAAACTGGGGAAGACCCTGGAGGACATGGGCACAGGGGGGAAGTTCCTGAACAGAACACCAATAGCTTATGCTCTAAGATCAAGAATTGACAAATGGGACCTCATAAAATTACAAAGTTTCTGTAAGGCAAAGGACACAGTCAGAAGGACAAAACAGCCATCAACAAATTGGGAAGAAGATCTTCACCAACCCTACATCCGACAGGGGGCTAATATCCAAAATATACAAAGAACTCAAGAAGTTAGGCCCCAAAGAACCAAATAACTCTATAAAAAAATGGGGTATAGAGCTAAACAAAGAATTTTCACCAGAAGAAATTCGGATGACCAAGAAGCACCTTAAGAGATGTTCAACATCATTAGTCATCAGGGAAATGCAAATCAAAACAATCCAGATATTCCACCTCCCACCAGTCAGAATGGCTAAGATTAAAAACTCAAGAGACAACAGGTGCTGGCGAGGATGTGGAGAAAGAGCAAGACTCCTACACTGTTAGCGGGACTGCAAGATGGTACAACTGCTCTGGAAATCAGTCTGGCGGTTCCTCAGAAAATTGGGCATGCCACTTCCAGAGGACCCTGTCATACCACTCCTGGGTATATACCCAGAGGATTCCCCTGCATACAATAAAGACACATGCTCAACTATGTTCATAGCAGCCTTATTTATAATCACCAGAAGTTGTAAAGAGCCCAGATGTCCCTCAAAGGACGAATGGATACAGAAAATGTGGTATATTTATACAATGGAATACTACTCAGCAATTAAAAATAATGAATTCATGCAATTTGTATGCAAATGGTTGGATCTGGATAATATCATCCTAAGTGAGTTAACCCAATCACAAAAGAATACACATGAAATGCAATCACTGATAAGTGGATATAAATGAGCCCAGAAGCTCTGAATACTCAAAGCATAATTAGCAAATAAAAAGATTCCCAAGAAGAAGGAAGAGGACTTATGGAACATAGGGTGAAGCGGAAACTGGGAAAGGGGAAAGCCTTTGGAATGTAAACAAAGGATATAGAAAATAATGAAAAAAATATTTGGCTTATAGTCATATAATGTCATTGGAAGATAGTCTCAGATATAAATATATAACACATACATTAATATTTTATAAAAGTCTACTATGTTTAGAATTACTAATATAAGTTATTCTACCTACAGGGAATCTTTACACATCTCTATTTGAGTTTTACCTTAATTAAATCTTTTAATGAAATTTCTAAAATCTATCTCCCTGTTGAGTCTGTTGACTTGTTTCTAACCTTGATTTACTAGTATATCTTCACAATTCTTTATTATGTATTAGTGTTTCAAGCACTTTGGGTGGTAACAAATTTCATCTAAAATTTAGATAAAGCCACTTAATTAATTTGTTTGAACTATATTCTATCATATGTTCTTATTATAATTTTCTTATTAATATTGTTGTATAGGTACACATATGTATACATGCACTTGTATGTATATATGTACATGCACATACATATTCATTTTTTTCAGTTTTGCTTTGTCTAAAAAGATTCAAAAAATACATCTTCATATGCATTGCCAATTTTCCCAGCTCATTTACCATGTAACTTATTTTTATTCTATCTTAACATTTGACCTCTGTGTTTATGTAGCAAACAAAACTAGATTAAAAATTATATTTGGGTACATTTAGTAATCTTCTAAGTGTGGTGTTTAATACACTGCATCAGGTTTTAGAACATTGAATAAATGTAAATATGATTCCACTTAGAAAGGACTATAAGTAGTTATTAAGGAGGAAAAAAAACAAGAGTTCCACTTCAAAATAATATAAATTTTAAATTTTAATTTTAATTTTCATTCCTTACATCATAAAGTTAAGCTTCATAAAAATATCAAAGCTTAGTATAGTTTCCTATCTGTTGCTGAGATAAAATATCTTGTCAAAGAGCAACTTAGAGGAGAAAAGTTCTAGCTGTGCAGTGGTGGCGCAAGCCTGTAATCCCAGGTAGGCAGAGGCAGGTGGATTTCTGAGTTTGAGGCCAGTCTGGTCTAGAGAGTAAGTACCAGTACAGCCAGGGCTACACAGAGAAACCCTGTCTCGTAAAACAAAACAAAACAAACAAACAAACAAAAAAAAGAGTAGGAAAGTTCTATTTAAGCTTACAACACTATCAATGCGGGGAAGTCAAGATAGGAATTTTTAAGTCAGTCATGTTATATCCACAGAGCAGAGTTAAATGCATCTGTGCAGGTTCACTTGCTTGACATCTCGTGCTCACCCTAGGTTTTCCACTCATATAGTTCAGGACTCCCTATGTAGGGAATGGTACCGTCCACAGTAGGCAGACTCTTCCCACATTACCAGCTTAGTGAACACAGTTCCCGACAGGCACAAACACAGGCTAACCAAAGAATACAAGCCTTCACTGAGATGCCTCACTAGTGATTCTAGGTTGTGTCACATTGACAAGTAGAGCTCACCAGCACCAGGTAAAATCTTAAAAATAAAAAGGAAATAAAAGCAGTTAACATGTTCACCAGCACAGGATAAGAATCAGAACATGGTATCAGTAGTAAGGCAATTCCAAAACATTCCCCCATTAATATGCAAGAGCAGAATTATCCTACTTTTTGATCAGTGTTTAGAAGATTCTCCAGACTTTAGAAAAATACTGATAGGCATCTGTGAAATAAATGGTAAGGTTTGCATTCAACCATCCCTACATTGGACTATTATATTAACCCTTAGACTACTGAGAGACAAAATGAAACTTCAAAGTTAGGGCTCCTCTTTGAGCCCTCATGAGCCACCTGCAGGAATTATCCTATGTAATATGCTGGGTAATGTGTTAATATACATTGATGGAATCTGTTTTTCTATAGCCATCCAATGGCTATGAAATATGTTTTAAATCACTCTCATCCAGATGTGAGTCTGCACAGGCCTTTGCTATTGGTGTAATTCTTTATAAGAAAGAATGAATTAAATTTGCTGAATTCACTGACTTCTAAACGCTAGCTCTCTAAGTTTCTATCATTTTTAAAGATGTCTTAATTAAGACATGGGAGGGAATTAAGCATATTCAAGTTAGATTAATGAAATACTGATTTGAATCAAGCGTATCTTACAATATTGAGAATTTCTTCATATTGACTTCCTTTCCTTAAAATTCAGGTTCCCTATTCCTTGTGTTTAATGTGATTATTTTACAGAAAGTACTCAAATAGCATGTTATAGAACTACACATGAGGCTGAATTCTATCTGTAGCAATATTTTGAAATTATGGTTTCATTTTCCATCATCTCATTTTTAAGAGAGAAAAAATGTATGTATCGCCATCATTATAACACTGCAGGTTTTGAAACACTTTTGAGAGCGAAGTGCTGGCCCTGACACAAAAAATGTTTTTAATAAATGACATACTTTGAATTTCCCTTTCAACTGAATTTGTATTTTTATTTTACTTTTTTACTCTCATATGGTGTTACGAAGTAGCTACACTGAATGGTTATACTGAATTCAGCTTGCAAATAAATTAAATGAAATTTCTAGTCCCTTCATCTAGAAACATCATCCATGTTAAAAAGCATAAACTTAAAAAAAAAGCATAAACTTTTGCTAGTGGTATCATTGAACAAACAGCTGACAGAATCAGATCAGTATTATTGATTTCATTTGACAAGCACAAAATTGCCCCATCTCTGAGAGAACTATTTGTAAACTTCCTAGAACAGGATTACCTTTGTATTCATTATTAAATGAGGCTCATAATGTACCAAAATCATATTGTGCAAATACTGAATGTATCATCATGTGTTATCTCTCTTGTTGAAACCATTACACCAGGGCCCTTGATAGTGTTGAAATATTGATTCTCAGGAATGTGATAGCCTGCTTCCCTTCATACCTGAAGGTGCTAGAAGCTGTTACAGGCTCTTCAGACTTTGGACAGGGTGAACTGTTCTTGTGTTGCAAAGATCCTCCAGTGTCCCTCCATGAATTACATGAACAGCATCTCAAATGAAAAGGTCTAGGAGCTCTGCCCACATGTGGTAGCTTCCAAATAACCCTTATCTATGACATCAATTTCAGTTATGTGTCTTCTTACAAGAGAAATTTCTTGGAGCTCTCTCTAGTTAACCATATTTCCTATACTTAATATTTTTTTAAAAAATCAAGCTGATTTCCTATCTTGTTATTATGCCAAGTATTTGCTTAAACACAAGATTCCCATAACCATCACATTGAATGTTGGTTTCCAGTGATGATGATGATGAGAGAGATGAGTAGAAAGTAAGCAAGAACATTTGGTACTTTGCTCCAGTTCTGTATGACAGACACATAAGCCATTAGCTGTACGAGGTTCAGGGATTACTTATCCATTTGATATAGTTGCTGTTACCACAGGCAGTAAGAATTCATATTTTATTCTAAGATATTGGGAAGCTGTTTTAAATTAGATTTAGAATGGAATCAGACTACCTCCTATACACCAAGTTCTTCGCATTTAGACTCCATCATTTTTTTACGTATATTAGTCACATGTTGCGAATATTCAGAGATGATCTCAATGCAACCACATTTAAAGATTTATCTTTACCATTATTTTTAAATTGTTAGTAGATGTGTATATGTACTGATGCACACCTGAGTTCAGGTGCCCACAGAGGGCGCTAGAAACTCTGGAGCTACAGTTGCAGGTGCCCTATACAGGCGCTGAGAACCAAACTTGTGTCCTCTGCAAGAAGAGTGTGGGCTGATCCCTCTCTCCAGCTCCATCCATGCAACACAATTTAAAGGAACATTCTGCACTTCTAGCTAAGTACTTCACACACTTAAAATTAACACTCTTCATTGTCTGATTTCCATTTCAACACTCTAATTTTAGGTTGAATATGGGAACATCTATAGAAGTCAGTCCTCTCTTATATGACTAACCATACCTCTGAGTATTTATAGAAAAAACAGCATAAATAAACAGAGAGAGGTAGACAGGTGATAGGCAGGTAGCAGCTGAATGCTCAGAGTGGGCAGAGAGATATTTTTATACATATACAACTCAAGTCAAGTACTTGTGTTAATACAAACTGTTAGGATTTCGGTGCCTGCTAGTAGAATTTCCAAGCTTCCCTATCTTTGTAATACCTGATCCTCTAACTTCTTATAGCACCGAATAAAAATGCCAAGTCCACTAGCATACAGGACTCTCTCTTCCATGTTTTCAAAATGCTTATGACATTATGACTGCACACATGCGTGTCTGCCATGGCTTGAAATAACTGGAGTTATTACTGCAAACAGACCTTGGATATTAAATTACCTTCCCCCAAAGTAAACTTAGGGCCTCTTTATCTGTATAAAGAGTATGGATTTTTGGTAACAGCAAATTTGAACTCCCCTTTTATAAAAAAAAAAAAAAAAAGCTGCTTTAAAAAAATCCCCCTCTTAAATTGTATGCCTCTGCGGCATTAAACATTTATTTTCTTCAAGTACATCAAGAATGTCATTTATAAAAAGTTTTATATTATCTTCACTCACAAAACACAACTGCACTTATTGAATGTGAATGACTTTGGTAGTTTTGTGCAGTATAAAATCTTGTGCTGCGCTTTTCTGTAAAAATGGCCCTTTCAATGTATCTTTAACTCATGAATATTGTAACAGCTCTGTCCACATGCAGCGAACTGAGACAAGCATCACTCTGGTGCTCGGAGTCTTCATCCCTGAACTTGTCCCTTGACAATACATATTCAAGGCAGCAGGTCTATGAACGGAAAGCAATATGAGATGCTCATAACCTTTACATGTGCTTTGGCTTTTATCTCTTTAAAAAGGTAAATCTCAAGGCAAAATTCTCATGGCTTCACTTCCCAAGGGAACCCTACCAAAAAAATTCACAATAAGCATTAACATGGTTACTGTTTTTTCTCAGTAGAAGAAAAAAATAATTTGGCATTGAAAATTTAATTCCTCTCAAATTTTTTTTCAAATTCAACAAAATGCAAAGTTTAAAGATAAAAGAATGCCAGTGGATATCCAAGAAGGAAATTATTATGAAAAGCACATGAAGGCACATTATCTCAAAGTTCATGAAAGGAGGTGATCAAAGCAAGGGCCTTACACTTAGTCAGAAATAAAGGACATACATTACACAAGAAAAAGTTTGCAAACTGAAAAGCTCTCAATATACCTGTGTATTACCATAGGGGGCTGTTAAATAAGGAAGCAAGGAGAGCCAGGAAGCAGCTCATGACTACATGCCCTATCTCCCAGGCACACATGCCTGTATGTCTGTGCTCATGTGTACATACACACATACAGAGATATATATACACACACATACATACATATGCACATACGTGCACACAAACTTGCATACACATACATACATGTATACACACTCAAACACACGTGCAAACACACACATACACACTTACACAGACATGCAAACACATGCAAGCACACACACATGCACACACACACATTCAAATGCACACATATGTACTTACACAGACACACAGACACACATTCGAGCACATGCACATACACACACGTGCAAACTTAGGTAAAGAAATCACTGTAGCAATGTTCCAATGCACTGTTTTATATATTAACATATTATTAATAGGCTAACAATTTTGGTGTTTATGTCTTTACAAAATATTTTAAGTATGAGTCTGTGTCTATGTGTAGGCGTGTGCATCCATCTGAGAGTAAGTGTTCATGGGGAAGACAGAAGAGGACATTGGAGCCCCGTGAGCTTGAGTTATAGGTGAATGTAAGCTGCCCAATGTACTACTGAGAACTGAACTTGAGTTCTCCAGAATAACACTACTTGCCCTTAACCATGGAGCTATCTCTTCCTCTCTCTGTATTACATTTCTGATTTCTATATGAATATAAGCATTTGTATAGTGCTAATTTGTTTATTGAAAGGGTCTATAATCAATAATATTCCCATAGAAATGAAAATGTACAACATCTAATCCTTAGATTTTTTTTAGATGACATTTCCTGATAATAGGAATAAAGGCTCCTCCTCAGAGAAATAGTTGATTCTGGAACTGGGATTGAAAACATGCAAGGTGATCATGGGATATCTTACAGCAGGGAAAATGTCCAGAATGTAGGAAGAATGATTCAAAAACAAATATGGACCACAAGAAAATGACACTAAAACCAACATAAAAGATCCCCTAGTGCAACAAAATAAAAAGCATTGTATTCAAATGTAATCCAGAGTCTAAAGTAAATTCTCATAATGTATGCAGCTAAAAACAAATGGTTAAATTAATAAATAGGAAAGAGGTAGGAAATTTTTTTTTGAAGAATTTCAAACAGTAAGTGAATAGTCTATTTTCTCTGCTTTTCTTTACCAATAAGAATTAGGAAAGACACATGATCATCCTTTTAAAATCATTCTGTCCCTCCAAAATAAGATCTGGCTGCATGTGTGAATGTTAAGAGTTAAGAGAACAGACCAGAACCTGTAAGACCACAGTGAGTGAAGTTTATTTTTAGAACACATTCTGAAAGCTTGAATTGTTTCATCAGCATTTTCTCCCTCCCTCTGCCTTAGGCTGGGCCTGGAGAAGGCTTAGCGAAGTGATTTATATTTTTGCAACAATGTGACCCATTATGAAGTGCAGGAAGACTTTATGCTATACAGTACAAAGAACACAGAATTTGGGCAGGGCTCTCAGAGCTCACGGGTAAGGTTCCCCTAGGTCACAACTACTTCACCCAAACTCTTTCACTAACCCTGATCCCAGACCCAACATCTGGGAAATGGAATCACTTGCAATGCCCATCAATAACTGAATGAATAAGAGATATGTCGTATAGCTGGGCAGTGGTGGCGCACGCCTTTAATCCCAGCACTTGGGAGGCAGAGGCAGGTGGATTTCTGAGTTTGAGACCAGCCTGGTCTACAGAGTGAGTTCCAGGATAGAGCTACACAGAGAAACCCTGTGGTGGAAAAAATAAAAAGAGCGATATGTAGTATATATATATATATATATATATACATATATATATATATATACACACACACACACACACACACACACACACACACACACACAGTAGGATATTACCCAGCTCTAATGAAAAATGAAATCATGGAATGTACAGGTGAATAGATGGAACTGGAAGACTTATACTGAACAAGTGAACAGAAGGCCAGAAAGACAAATTCTTGCATGATCTCTCTCATAGGTGGGTCCCAGCTCTAGTTTTGTGTTTCACTTGGACACAGATGGAAGCTGGGAAACTAGAAACGGATCCTTTTACAATAGGCTATGTTATAGGGTAAATAGTAGGTTAAAAGCAAATAATATAAAGGAAAACTTGGTTCAGAGAGGCTTGAGCAGGTGACGGGGTGCAGAAGTATGAGTAACGGGGTGAAATGGCAGGCTACCCCAGAAGGAAGGGGTAGAAAAAGGCATTTGCAAGCCTACTATTTCACAACCCAACTCAAAACAGATAAAAGACTCATTCTAAATGGACATCTACATTAACTCTACCACCATCATGGCCCAGAGAATGTTCTAGAAGCCGAGTCAGAAAGAGTATAAGAGCCAGAAAATGGAGATGAACACTGAGAAATATCTTCTCAGAATGACATGGCTGTGATACTCAGGAACTGGCATCAGTCATAGACATTTGTGCAAGATCAAACGAATCCCAAATCCCAACAGAGATGGCGAAGACTATCTCAGGCCCCATTCCTTATGGAGGAGATATTAGCTATGGGTAACTCTTCATAAATTAAGGATCAAAATTTTATGAGGATGTGGTTAATAGGTTTTCCATGCTCTGGTGGGTAGGCTCACACTCATGTATATATGGGTAGCACTAGCTGGATTTAATAGCATATGAAAAACAAGAGATATGAAGTTGGGAAGGGATGTGTTGGAGGTATATGGGGTAGATGGAAAGTGGGAGTAGATATGATCCTATATCATTGCATATCTATATACAATTCTCAAAAATAAAGAAATGTCTTTTAAAATGAAAACACATAATTTGGATCAAAATAAAGTTGGATAACTCTTCTTGGCAACACACACACACATATACATATCACATATACATATATATCACAGGTTTGACTTGATGTTTAGACAAATCCTATAATGCTTTTAGATAGTTGGCATGCAAAAAGCATTAAGCATTTATTGAATACTTTGTATAAGACATAGAATAACTATTTACTAAATCTGATATATTATGACATATATTAATTATCCTCTTGGCTGTTTATTCAATGTAACTATATTAACATAATTAATGGGCATTTCTAAGAGTACCTTGTTCTTTACTGATCCTCCTTTTCTTACCTCCCTTAGGGAAATGAATACTCTTACTCCCAAGAGCTGAGATCCAATTTTTCATTATTAGGGTATAATTTTACATTTCTAACATTTCAATAATTCCCATAACTATATTTAGATTCTATACATTTTATTTTCATTATTTTAATAATTTTATATACTATATAAAAATTACACATATAAACATTACTATATATTCATAAGATCATTAATCACTGCATGTGTCCCAGTGATTGAAAAATAAAATGACATCACTTCTATTTTGCTTCAATGCGACAAACATTTATCAATCTTTTCTAAATGAGAGACATTATATTTACCCATGGGAGCACTAGACTGGAATCGGGATTTCTGGGTTATGATTTTGGTTGTGTCAAATTTGAAAATGTCATGTCATCTCTCAGGGGATCAGATTGTCTTTCCGTTTACAAGAAAAGCAAATGCCACATGATTTCACCTATTGAGAGGCTCTACGGTCCTCACATTAATGAAAGCAAAGGGTAGAAAGATGGTTGCCAGGGGTTAGGAGGAAGGAGAGATGGGAATTGCTAATCACGAGGCATGAACCCTCACTTAAAGAAGATGAATAAGCTGTGGAGACCTTCCCTGTAGCCTTATATCTGTAATCAACAATAATGCATTCTATATTTAAATATTTGAATGAGAGAGTATGTCTCATGATAAATGTTGTTGCCACAATAAAATATAATGTAAAGAAAATGATTGTAGGTACAACTTCAGCCTGGCTGCCCTGCAGAAAGACCCACAGACTCATTGTTGCACACAGGACAGAAACCTTCATTTCTGTTTTCCCCTTACTCAGTAGTCAACCCTATAAAACACAAGTGAAACCTGAGTTTAAGCCTGGCCTCCATTATGGAGTATGCTGTGATCAAATCACAGCTAATCATCCCTGCCACCTAGGTGTGGGAGTCTGAGCCCTGGTGTGAGCACCAGGCTGGAGCCCTACAAGCCCCCACTACAGCTACCCTGTGAGTCTATTTCTGCTTTAACCATAGCGAGTCAGCATCCCCCTGGAAGCACTGAGATGTCCTCTTTGGGCTGTGCACAGTGAACTCTTGAGCTCTGCTCTGCGAGACTGTGAGTGCTGTAGATGGCAGCACTGTTTGTCTTCATTAACAGACCCATGCATCTCCTGAAGGAGGAAACTGTCCCATAAAATCCTGGGCTGGAGGCAATTCTGAAATAGCTCTACCATGCGATGACAGAATTTCGGCTCTCATCCACTCCCTTGGCCGGACCCGTCATTTGGGGGATGATAGCCTTAACATTTTTTTAGCGAGAGCCTCCTCTCTCCGCATCAAAAGTGATTTATGAAGGTGGACTTTTTTATATGGACATATTGAAGAGCTGTCAGATGGTGTTGATTAAGCGCTCAGGCTCAAGAGGCAAAGTGCCAAGGTTGAAACAAGACAGTAAAGCCCACTGTCTAGAAGCTGGCATGTGATTTTCCAAATTCTCTCAGCTTTATTTTAGTTTCCTAGCAAAGGAAACATGGATGGTGTAGATGGTGAACCAGTTACAGGATCTCACACTTATTGCAAGTGTTATATGAAATTAATTCATATAAGATGCATAGCAAGGGCTAGAAGGAGTCAGCAACATAAGCATGAGGACCTGCATTTAGTCCTAATTCCATGCTAAAAAACAAAATCCAAACAACAACAACAAAAACAAAGACAGTCAGATTAAGCATGGTGACAAACCATGTAATCTAAGTGCTGGCAAAATGAAAAGAAACCAGCCAGCCTCACTGATCAGTGAGCCTTAGTTCCCAGGGAGAGGCTACTCTGAGAAATGATATTCGAGATCAACCTCTGCTCTCTCCACGCATGAACACACATGTTTGTGCACACACACACACACACACACACACACACACACAAGCATGGACGCATAAAAGTATGTTCTCTCTCTCTCTCTCTCTCTCTCACACACACACACACACACACACACACACACACAAAGTATAACAAGCCTTGCACTACAACAGTAACCACAGCAGCCCTGACTCCTAGAAGACCCTAAGTAAAAATGAATATTGCAGAATGAATGAGTGTTTATGCCCAGTAGCTTGTTTTCTACAGATAGAACCAATAGTTATAGACAGTGTACTCTCCAGCACCCAGGAAGTAGTAGATTAACAAAGAGATCCAAGTAGAGCTTCACATGGGTGAAGCTATGCTCCCAGACCCCAGACTCTTTCACTATATTAAATTAGAAACCAGCTCAGTGTGGGATGGGAGTCTGAAAGCTTTGAAAAGTATTCCAGACCAGACCAGAGCAGACTAAACTAATGGGTGGGGCATGTTCGGGTAATGACTCAATAAGGATGCAATGAATACATGTTTTCTAGATGCATATAATATTCTCCATCACTGACATTCATGTACAGAAATGTAATGGCCTAAGACAAGATACATTAGCATTGCTGAAGCAACTGGAATTTCCCAGCAGTCAATTTGGGAACCCTTGTTATTCCTACACTAGACTACCCAGCTCACCCAGGACTATTCCTGTGATTTAAAGCTACCATATTAACAATCTGAATGCTACCACAGCCCAAGCGATCCTTTATCAAACAAGTAATGCATCCAAAGATCCTGGGAATGAGGGTGTGTCTAACTTTGGTGGGGTCTTTGTTCCCCCTACTGCTGGAATCTTAATGTTAACTCAAGTAACAAAGTAAGGAATGAAGTAAATGTGCTGTACATTGAAAAGAGTGATTATTCACAATAATACAAAGGAAGGGGGAGAGGAGGAAGCGGAAAGGGAGGAGGAAGAAGAGGAGGGAGAAAAGGAAGAGGGAGAAGAGGAGGAAGAGAAGGAGAAGGGGACGAAAGGGAGGAGGGAGAATTCAACAGTATTTCCCTTATCATTTCTAGAAACTCCCCAAATAAACAGCTGTGTTTAGAATCCAGCACTGCATCTTTCTTCCTAAGTCATGGGAGGTAACAAGAGTCATCCAGTCACTTGACTGAAATATCGGTGGGTAGACTGAGGAATTATTGTATCTCTTTTCTACATGGACACATCTTGAATCCCATTGGCATTTGTCTGGAAGTTTTGCATCCCTTTTCATTGTTCACAACCCTTCCTAGATAAACAACAGCTTTTATGACACGATTCAAGTCAACCAAAATCGGAAAAGAAAGAAACTAAGAAAAGGGGAAAGGAGTGCCAGTTGTGTTTGAGCTCAGTCAGCTGCTTCTCACTTCATGTCATATGGAACTGTAGTGCAAAAACCAAAGGAAAATAATTTTTTAAAAAAACTGACTAGAACATGAATGTATTTCATATAAATAAGAGCTCACAACTTCCAGATCTTAAATATAACTTATTAATATTGATGTATTTCTTCTCATGTATTGTGAATATGCATGTATGTAGAAACCAGAATCTGTTCCCATCTGTCAATCATCCAGCTGCCATCCATCTATCTGTCTACATATCTAGCTATCTATTATCTATCATCTATCCACACACATATCTGTCCTCTGTATATCCACATCTCTGTCTATCCATCACATATCTACCTACCTATCTGTCTATCTGTCTATCCATCTGTCCATCTGTGCTACCAAGTTTTATGTCAACTATACACAACACAAAGCCATTTGAGAAGTAGGAACTTCAACTGAGAAAATGTCCTGAACTGACTGGCCTGTGGGTAAACCTATTTTTTTAATGGCTGATGTATGTGGGAATTCCCAGCTTACTAAGGGTAGTGTTGCCCCTGGGCTGGTAATCCTGGAAGCTCTAAGAAAGCAGGTTGAACAAACCATCAGGAGCAAGTCACTAAACAGCATTCTTCCATGGCTTCTGCATTCACTCTTGCCTCCAGGATTTCCTGCCCTGCATGGATTCCTACCCTAACTTCTTTTAAGGATAGACTGTTTCTTAGATTTGTAATAAAAATAAACCCTTTTCTCCACAAGTTGCTTTTGCCCTAGTGTTTTATCCATGCAATAGAAACCATGCTACCTACCTACCTATCTATCTATCTATCTATCTATCTATCTATCTATCTATCTATCTGTTTATCTATGTACCTAACTATGTACCTAACTGTGGACCTATCTATGTATCTATGTATCTATCTATGTTTCTATCTATGTTTCTATGTTTCTATTTATGTATCTATACATGTATGTGTGTATGTATATATGTATGTATCTATCTACCTACCTACCTACCTTCCTGTTGTTCTGTAACAAAATGTGTGTATATACTGTTACTATATTGCTGTTTTAAGATGGACTCATTTAACTAGGAAGCATTTGCATCTAAATGATATTTAATATACACACTCAAGAAGATGAGATTTCTTTCAGTTGTTTTAGAATCTGTTTTTATATGCCTTGGTTATCTCAGTAATTTAAAAGTTTTCTGCACAAGAGATAGACCTTTTGTTAGATTTTCATTTGTCTTTTCAGCCGAGTAAGATCCCATTGTGTGTATGCATTGCATTTTCATTATCTGTTCATCAGTTGATAGGCATCTAGGCTGACTCCATTCCTTTACTACTGTAAAGAGAGCAGCAATAATCATGGGTGAACAAGTCTCCTCTGTGACAGGATATAGAATCCTGTGCTCTTGAGTAACTTCTGTAGGAAACACTTTAGAAATGTTTGTGGATAGAACATAATGTATCTGTGGAATGTACCTATGACTGAAATGACCCATATTCTAATCAGTATTCATCCTTTTTATTAAAATATGAAGAAAATCTATATGATACTCTACATTTCAGTGTATCTAATAGCTTTTAAACTGATATTTGCATTCTGAAAGAGCAAAATGTATTTGTGTTACATATGAAAACATCCCCAAACTGGAACAGTTTTATCACTAAAATCTGTACCTATTTGGGAACTCCTTTGTTCTGTCTACAAACTGTTTCCAACACTCTTTACTTTCCCACAAAAGATTCATTTATTCTAGTCATAGGAATTAGTGACTCAAAACCACCACCCCTAAACTGTTTATTCTCTAATTCTTTTTAGTTGTACTACACTAGAAATAGTAAGGAGATTCAGGAAGTATTTAGATTTCAAGTAGTAAATACTCTTTCTGTCTCTTTGCCTGTCTCTGTTGGTCTGTCTGTCTATTTGTCTCTGTCTCTGTCTCTCTTTCTGTGTGTATGTGTGTATATGTGTGTATATATGTATGTGCATTGTTGTTTTGCTTTTGGTATAGTTATGGGCTGAGCATATTATCCTCTGTGGATCTGTTTTTTGCAGAATCTCTAAAAGCCTTCATGACAATTGAGTATTGCTGTCTATGCATTAATTAATTAATTGGCACAGTGCCTAGGATATAGCAAACTGCATTTGGTTGATAATACTGAATTTGTGGTCTCTCTCTGTCATCCCAGATTAAAAACTTCCCTTCCAAATCCATATTATACACACACACACACACAGTGTTTTATACATTTTCTTATTACGATGAAAAGAAACGAATGTAGAACTGTCCAGTTTTTCCTGTTTCCTGTATTGTTTAATGAAACATTTAAAAGGTCATGAAAATGCATACTTGGTTGTGTTGTATAATCTTGGGATATATAATCCAGCAAAACAACATCAACACTACACACACACACACACACACACACACACACACACACAACTATTGTGGAATGTTATCGATATTAAGAGTAGTCTTTTTTGCAGTATCATAGAGAACAAATTAAGAGTGACACACAATCTAAAATGTCCCTATCTGGCACCTGTCGTTGACCCTGATAACAGGATAACTCCTCTTAGGAATATGCAGAGTCACTGCAGCATGCACACCAGGCAGCCATTGCAGGATCACCCAGAGATTTACTCAGGATGAGTCCTGCTTACCAGCATTGCTCTAATATAAAGAGAGGCTCAAAAACACATAATGAGCGTCACATAAGGAAAGTCTACATAAACATAAAAAGCATAAAGGCAATAGCTAGTAAGCTAAGATACTTCCTATGAGCAGACCATCTTTAAGAAAATGAATAGTCATTATGATGCTGAAAGGTAGCTTAAAAGTAAGTTAGATCTATGTCATACCCCAAGAGAAGGTAATTATGAATAAAGGAAGACTCGGGAGGTGCATGTTACTGAAATTCAGGATTTAAATATACATGTAAGTTTATTTCCCAGCATGCGTTAATATTCTATCTAACAAAGTAAATTCCTAAGTCCAGACAATTTTATTTAATTTTCCTCAAATCCTGAAAACAATCTCGCAAGATATATTCTGATACAAAATATTGAGACTATAATGTGTTTCTTATGGTATATTTATCTAGTCACTGGATGCGGAAAAGGATGAAAACAGAGAGCCAGTAAAACTAAATAAGATAAATAATGTAGCCATTTTCAAACATAGAATCCCAGAATATTGGCGTAAACAACACTTGTATGGATTATCTCATGCAAGTCCCTTCCAATTTGCATCTATTTTCCTCTTCCTACTGGTACTCGCCCTTCACCATTTAAATCTCTCTTATACATCTAAGAAATATAAATTATTACTTATGAACCTTGCGTAAAATAATGGATATATTTTTATAAATCACATGAGATTCTTTTAAGAGCAGGATAACGTGTAAATTATTCTTCTTTTTCGCCTTTGCCTCTTAAAGTGAGGCTTAGACAGATCAACTGGCTTCAGCCAAGCACATTAACTAGAAAGCCAGAAATCAGGGAGCCCTTGAGGCCGACTTCTTTGTAGCTTTGTCTTTTGTTTATTTGGGCATGTCAGTCAACAGGAAACTGCAGCCAATTAATAATGCATTAAAACTTTTCATGTACAATACAAAGCCACCAGTCATACAAAATACTGTTTTGATAGAGAATATGATGTGATTTGCACAAGACAAGATGTGTACACACATGAGGCCCCATTTTAAAAGGAAAGTACTTAAAGACGTTTGCATTGGAGCCTGTTTTGAAAGGTATGTGAATAAATGACTTATGAGGGCTAATTAGATTTAAAGAATTAGGACTAGTAACATCACCTCTATCAATTATATGTGAGTGAGTACTACGATAAGCATTACAATACACACTGAAAATGGATGGAGATTTTCCATAATAGTTTTTCTTAGAATATAGTCCTTTGATCATAAATTTTGGAGGCTAATATTCAGTGAGATAAGATTGTGCTTTATTCAAACACATTTTAAAACAAAATTGTTTAGAAGATATCACCAATGTGGTATGATCCTGAATTCAAAGGTGTACTGTTTCAGACCTGCTCAAGGAAAGGTAGAGAGTCTGTGACTGCCGGACATTTATAAATAGAGCTTAAAACATAAGAGGTTCCCTGTGAGTTCCATTCACAAGACTCATTTGCATGACATTGTCCATGTCTCTCATTGGTTCCATTTCCATGGGAATGTGGTACCTAAAATTCTGCAAGAAACGATGTGTATGTGTGTGTGTGTGTGTGTGTGTGTGTGTGTGTGTGAGAGAGAGAGAGAGAGAGAGAGAGAGAGAGAGAGAGAGAGAGAGCATGTGTGTGTGTGTGTGTGTGTGAGTGTGGTGTGTGTGTGTGTGTGTGTGTGTGTGACTTCAAATGAAACTTTGAGAAAGAATCTTTATTCTGCTTGGAATTCCCTTGCATACGGACTTGCCCTCATAAAAGAAGCATGATTTCCACTTTCCTTGCAAACCTGATAGACATTTCTTAAAGCTGTATCAGGTCCCAAATGACAGTAAAACATTGTCAGGTCCCTAAAATACCATGTTCCCAGTATGTACTTGCTGAACACCAAGCAGGCATGCCAATCCTATCTGTTGCTTACACTCAAAAGTCTATTTCATTCTTTAAAAAAAAGTCCCAAATATTAGTTTCAAACTTTGCTCTTCATAGAAATGTCTCTTTGATAACTGAAAATTATATTTTTTGTTTTGATGTGGTTTTAAAGACAGGGTTTCACTAAGAAGTCCAAGATGCTCATGAAACTCTCAGTGCCCCTGCTTCTGCCTCCTGAGTGCTGGAGTTTGAGGTATGTACCAGCACCAGCACATCTGGTTTAATAAATGCTTAAAAATAACAAAAAACAGCATTGTCCACATCTTTAAGGAACTATAAGGTAATGACTTAATAAATAGGCATTAGGGAATTATCAAATTCAAGAGAAACATCAAGAGTTTTTTTTTTTCTTTTTTCTGTTACTGGAAAGGAGTGATGGGTTAGGAGATAATTTGCATACTGCATGTATATGAGGGCCTGAATTTGGATCTCTAGTAGCCCTCTAACAGACAGGAGCCCCAGTGCATACCTGTAATTCCAGAGCCGGAAGGAGGAGGCAAGAAGTTCCCAGGGGCCTACAGTGTGTCTAGCCAATCAGCAAGTTCCAAGCTCAGTGAGAGACCCTGTCTCAAAAGAATCAGGCAGTGCACAATAAGAAAAACACCTGGCATCATCCTGTAGCCCCCACAAGCATACACATTCACATTTGCATATATACATTCCCATGCACGTGTGAATACGCACATGTAAGTGCGTGCACACGTACACACACACACACACACACACACACATGCATACTAACACCACATACACAATTTTAAAGATTGAAAATTTTCTGCCAGTATACTTAGCAGGTGGTATTTCCTAACAACAAGCAATATTTTTATTTCTCTGAAAATAATTTAAAACCACTGTTCTTGTTTCATTGATCACTATTTAAAATATACCCAAGTTGTTTTCATATATTTTCAGACTATCCTGCATGAAGATTGATCTACTGTACACATCAATTAGAGAAGGGTTTAGAGTGAACAGATTTGCAATTCGTCTTTTGAGTTATACTATGCCATCTATAATTAATACTGCATCATAGACTGTTAACTCATGCTCCATATAATTAAACTAGTTCAACTCTATGATGACTTAGAATAGAAAGTGACTTTTCTTTATTACTGGTTAGAACGATTGACTTACACAATAGTAGATTGAGATTAAAAAACCCAACAACTTACATGTGGACTGTGGTATAGAGTAGCCATCAGACTCATGGCTGTTTAAGTGTAAGCCAATTATAATTAAGTAATAACACATTATAACTTCTCAGTTGCCATGGGAATTTTCAAATGTGCAATTACCACATGTGATTTTTAGCAATGGTATGAGACTTTATGGATGTAAAATGTTTACATTATCCTAGAACATTTTATTGCATGCCCCAACTGATTCTGATGTTTTCTATTTTACTCTCAAGCTAAATGGAAATCAAATAGATAAATATTTCCTTTTAAAGCTTGTTTTTTTTTTCTCTCCAGAGATATGAAATGGCTTATTTAAGGTCTCACTCTTTTGAAAGCACACTTTAGAGGGCACTGGAGTGTGAATAACTGTGAGTGTGCATATTCCTGTGAGTTGAACTTGCACCAAGGTCCATCCTCAGACCATTAATTGACTCTGTCACCATAGATTAGACTTGCATTCCCTAGAGTTTATATGAGTTTTTTTTTTAAACATTTAAACAACTTTCGCTTGTTTTGCTTAAATTCTTTGTGCTTATGTCTTAAACTTAGGTGTTCTAGTATCGTTTTATATGGATTCAATATGTATGTCTATATCAATGATCATGACTTTTGAAATTATGTGTATTCTAGCATCTTTCTGAACACAGTGCTCTTAAATTCTCTACCAAGCCATGTAGTTGGGGGAGTATCTCCAGGAGAGCATTGGGTGTGTCAGCTTACTCTTTAATTTAGAGGGAGCTACAGAATAATTCATTAGTGAGCTCAAGGTTAGCTGCAAGTTAGGTGTCTGTGTCTGTTTACAGATCAATTGATCAATTGCCTCTTGTAAATATGAGTTGTGGATGCCGGTTGAGCAGTCTCTGAAATCATCTGACTGTGTATCTGATGCTGAAGATGGAAGTCAATAGAATAAGCAGTAAAAACAAAGTGATTGATGCAAACGGGTAACCTACAAACATGAGTTGCAACCTATGAGAAAAGAATCTACTGGAACCTGTGCCATTTTTGCCCTGCCCCTTCCCCAGTCTTGGCGGTGTGCATATGATGTAGGAGATGCTGGTACCCTGCATTCAAAACCTAAACACACTCTTGAGGCAGGGACTCAATGAATTTGATGGGGGAGTTCAGTGAAGGCAAGGGTATGAAGCAATTGCAAGACAGGCTAGCTGCTGTCCCTTCTAATGATGTAAGTCACTAGAGCAGCAAGCTAAGGTGGCACTTTTAACACTGACCTCCAAGTCTCTGGCACAGTTGTCTCTTGCAGATCCATAATAGCTAGAATAGAGGAAAGAAAAAAAAGGAATCAGGAAATTATTGTGTGGTCCAGACAACTTAACACACAAAACTTTGACACTTGCAGTGTCTAATATGCTTAGACATCTTATCATATACATGTTGAATGTTATCATATGAATTTTCTGGTTTTGGATGTCATGATATAAAGTACCTGGGGGGGCACTTTGTTTTGTTTACTTTGTTTTGTGGGACATGGTCTTTCATGTGTAGCCCAGGCTCATCTCCATCTTACTAAGGATGACCTTGAATTTCTGATAATCCTTCCTTTACCTCTTCAATTCTGAGATTACAGATTTACACAAAAATGCCTGCTTTATGCAATGCATGAGATCAAGTCTAGGGTTTCCTGAATGTTAGGCAAGCTCTCTATCAACTTTGCCCCACCCCTAAACTTATGTCTTCATTGTTCCATTTTAATAATAAATTGTGTTGAAAGTTTTTTTGCATATTAAGCTGGTTTTGGTCCCCTGAATATTATGCCCTTAATCATGGCATGCTATATTAATACAATTATTAATTTGTTCTGATACTATTTAGCAATTTGGGCTTTTCAGTTTTTCTTTTCTTTATTCTTTTTCTTTACATGTACTCATTTGTTGTTTCGTGTGCATGCATGTGTGTATACATATATGTGTTTATGTGTGTCAATACATATGCCATGGTGGTTTGTGCGTAAAGGTCAGAGAACAATTTGTTGAAGTCAGTTCTCTCCTTCCACATGTGCGTCCCATGAATTGATATCAGGTCCTCTGGCTTGTGGCAAACACCTCTGCCTTATGAGCCTTCTTTTTACCCAGAGTTTTACTATTTTAAAATTCCTCCCAGGTTTGGTCTAAAGGTCAGAGTTTGTGTAAATTTTCAGTTTTCTTTCACAGATGCAATAGAGAATTCTCCAGTGCACCCATCTGACCAGAATTTTACTATGTGAAAGAGTTTAGCTATAAATTGATTTGTTGTCTTTGTTTTTTTGCTGAGTGCAGACCTCCTATGCTCTTTGTTACAAGGCACATAACTGGGCCCACTTTTCCCCTAAGGATATATACTTCTTAATTTTTAAAATCTCATTAGTAAATTCTGCAAGGTTGAAGGATATAAGATGAAACTAAATATTTTTCAGAGGGGCTAGAATGATGTTCAACTGATTTCCATCATCCATGCCTAGAGGCCCCCAGCTGCCTGTAACTCTAGATGCTGGGGAAATCTGACAGTGTGGTCTCCGCCAGCACCTAAACTCACAAGCACACTGCCCCCATGCACACATACACATCTTTTTAAAATGAAATCTTTGAAAATTACTTTTCTATATTTTAGATGAACATGTGGATACGCACATATCCACACACAGACATGCATATACACAATTACAAATTAAGAATTAAGTAGAGGATAAAAAGAGAATTAAATAGAGAACAATATGGAAGTGGGAGCTTTCGAGGAGGGACTTAGACGGACCGTTTCAGGATGGTTCCTCTACTGGGCATGGCCCAAGCCAGTCCTCTGCACATTTTATTTATATTTCTCAAGGATAATTGTAGAACTTGATACAAATGAGGTACCCTGAGATAAGAGGAAATTGGCTAGAATACCCTAGACTGTTAGGCTTTCACCTAAAACGGGGTGTCCTTTAGAACTGTGGCTCAATAGCCATCTATCCTACATATATGAAACCCAGAATGGGCTTCTTTACAGAGTCTCTTAATTGTAGTCTAGGTAATATATGCAAAGTTGGTTGTATCCGCGTAGGTCAACTTTCCTGCATTTTGGATATCAGTTATGATAAATCCTAGGTTTCTGATGTTCCTTGCTACCCATCTATATGCAATAAGCATACCTCATATGACTGACAGGTCTGTTGCATGTCTTACTTGACTTACATACCTTAGCAGCCAATGCATAGTTGACCTGATATGTCAAGAATCCTATGGACCAGTCATGGTGGCATACACCTGTAATCCTAGTACTTGGGAAGTACAGGCAGGATGATCAGAAGTTCAAGATCAATATTTAGCTATATAGCCAGTTCAAGACCAGCCGAGGTCATATGAGACCTTGTATCAAAAGAAGGGAAGAAAGAGAAACAATAATAGGAGGAGGAGGAGGAGGAGGAGGAGGAGGAGAAGGAGGAGGAGGAGGATAAAGAGGAGAAGACAAAGGAGAAGGAGGAAGGAAGCTGATGTAGGGGACAGGAAGAATAAGGTAGGAAAAAAAACAGAAGAAAGAGGAAGAGCAAGAAAGACCATGAGAAGATACTTTTACATGTTCAGCTAGCATGGAAAAAAAAGGAAGGACCAACTGGGGATATCTTTGGGTGTTAGAGTACTTGCACTTGCCCACTGCCTCGAAAGTTCATTGGTCATCACTAAATGCACATTAAAATTAAGATAGATTTTATATGCCTGTCTACCAGAATGACAAAAGAATAGGAAAAAGTACTGGCAAGATTATGAGGAAAGCCAAACCACCTACATTGCTGAGCATTAACTGTAACAGACAAATAGTGAACCTACAGTTAACTACATTATTTACAAATTATTAGATATTCTCAAGTAGGAACTTTGGTGATATTTAGAGTCTTGCTGTGAATGCCGGTTTTATATGAACTTCATTTGCAGCTAATATGCCAGTGTGCATGTGTAGAGAGCCTGATCTTTTGCTATATACATTCTATCGCCACAAGATATTTTCAAAAGGCAACTTTAAGAATTAAGACCATGGTTCTAATAGGCATTTATTAAATGACTCTACATGAAGATCAAAACAATTTCAAATGTGTGAAAAAATCAAAATATGTGTCTTCCCCTGTCAGGAGTTGTTTCCGCTATCTTTGGTCAGCTCAGTGTGTTCTGATAATATCAAAGTTCCTTACCTTCCAGGATCTCAGGGTATGCTCTAACTTTAAATAGCCGAATGGCATTCTTATGCGTTAGGCGAAAGCTGGAGAGACTCCTGTCTTCCTAGCTGTGCTTTGTTCTCTCTTTTATCGAATTATGGCAGTGTTCCCTTTGATTGCCTTTGCTCAAAATTCCTGCAGCCACTTCCAAGAACCGCCTTCTCGCACAGGCAGGGTCTTCTGATTTATTTCCCAAGCTCAATAGACACGAGTTAGTCTCTTATGAGTTTTCCGACTTTATTGAAGTTTTTTTAAGTAATCAGAAGAGTTTGAAGAATGGGATGGGAAAAGTAATCTTAAAGTCGTATCGGAAAACATTTGTTCTTAAAGTCCATCAGCTGGATCTGTAAAAAAAAAAAAAAAAAAAAAAAAAAAAAAGCAGTTTTAGGTTCATAACAAAATTGTGGGAATGATGTGGAGACTTTCCATAGACTTTCTGCCCCTAAGCTTACAATCTGACTTCTACCATGTCAAAAACACACTCCAGCATGGAAGGTTTGTAGCAAAGATTTTTCCCCCTTTTTTATTGGATATTTTATTTATTTACATTTCAAATGTTATTCCCTTTCTCAGTTTCCCCTATGGAAACCCCCTATCCCATCTGCTCTCACCCTGCTTCTATAAGGGTGCTCCCTCACCTACCCAATTCTGCCTCCCCACCCTGGCATTCTTCTACACTGGTACATTGATCCTTCACAGGACCCAGGGCCTCTCCTCCCATTGATGCCCAACAAGGCCATCCTCGACTACATATGCAGCTGGAGCCATGGGTCCCTCCAGTCCTTTCTCTAACTCTTCCATTGGGGACCACGTGCTCAGTCCACCTGCAAGCTGCAAGCACCTGCCTCTGTATTTGTCAGGCTCTGGCAGAGCCTCTCAGTAACAAAGAGTTGAAATTAGCACCAAGATCAGCTGTTGTTCATCGCCTCCATCAGATTGCCCCGTGAGCTGGTCCGTGGGGCATTTTTTCTAATTAATGATAATTGTGAAAAGGCTCAGCACACTGTGGGTGGTGGTATCCCTGAGCAGGTAATCCTGAGTCCTGGCTGAGTGCTAGCTAAGACAACCAGGAGGCACAAGCCAGCAAGGAGCAGTCGTGCTCCATGGTGTCTGAGTCGGTTCCTGCACGGAGGTTCGTGCCTGGTGCTCCTGCTTCAACCTCCTTTCACAGTGGACGTTAAGCTGTACACTGAAATAAATCATGTCTTCCCCCAAGTTATTTTTGGTAATGGTGTTTGTCAAGGCAATAAAAATCAAACTAAGATTCTATGGGAACCTGCAGGCCACTCCAACCAGGGAAGCAGAATACTATCTCTGTAGCAGACTGTCACTATTTCTTACCCTCTTTAACAGTGGTTCCTACAGATCTTCCCCTCCAATTTTTGTCTCACCACTCACTGCTTTATCCCAGGCCCCTACTCTAGTGGCATTCCCCAGGATCTGCAGGCCACTCCTGCCAGGCTAACAGGTAGCCTTAGCATGGAATTTTACTGCTCCTCCCTCTCTTCCAAATTCAATCCCTCAGACTTTTCCCCATCTGTCTTAGTCGGGGTTTCTATTCCTGCACAAACACCGTGGCCAAGAAGCAAGTTGGGAAGGAAGGGGTTTATTCAGCTTACACTTTCCACATTGCTGCTGATCCCCAAAAGTGTCAGGACTGGATCTCAAGCAGGTCAGGAAGCAGGAGCTGATGCAGAGGCCGTGGAGGGATATTACTTACTGGCTTTTTCCCCCCTGGCTTGCTTAGCTTGCTTTCCTATAGAACCCAAGACTACCAGCCCAAAGACGGTACCACCCACAAGGGGCCCTCCCACCTTGATCACTAACTGAGAAAATGTCTTACAGCTGGATCTCATGGAGGCATTTCCTCACCTGAAGCTCCTTTCTCTGTGATAACTCCAGCTTGTATCAAGTTGACACAAAACCAGCCAGTACACCATCTCTGTATCAAACCACCTGCTGTGGACTCTCTCTCATCTTTGCCTCTGTACCCAGCTGATAATACACATCTTCTCTTTCATCCTTCCTCCCCACTCATACAGATATTTCAGACCCTAATTCAAGCAGGTTTTCCCTGGGAACATGTCATTCTGGTCTAATAGAGTAGCAAATGGGTCAGCCAAGCAGGTAAGTAAGCTTCAGGTCTTAACTCTGCCTCATCTTTGCCATATCCAATCCCTCAGTCTAACCCTAACCCTAACCCTAACCCTAACCCTAACCCTAACCCTAACCCTAACCCTAAATCTCATCTGCAGCTCTGTAGCAGACTACTTGTTTTGGCCTCTCCTCACCCTGTTCCTATTTTTAGGGGACTAACCAGACTCTGGTGGAACACCCTCCTTTCTTTCTCCCTCCAGTGGAAATCCTCAGCCCTCTAAGTCATATTGCAACCCCATTCATAAATGTCAGCTCCCAATGTGTAAGAATACATTTTACCCAGAACCAATCAGGAGTCCAGAAGAATTTCTAACCAGGCAACACATAGCCATCATATTCTCCTGAAAGTCAAAGAGGGCAACAGAAACCAAGGAACAAATACTTTCCCAACAAAGACAAGACCAGAACTTCGCACCTAGAACTATAATCTTTCCAAACCCAGATGCCTAGAAGGCAGTGTAAAAACACAGTCACTAAAAACTACATCAGTATGTCTCCACTAGAGTTCAGCAACCCTATCAGACCAGGTTCTGAGTATTCCAGCACAGC
This sequence comes from Apodemus agrarius, assembly GCA_964023405.1. Classification (NCBI taxonomy): domain Eukaryota; kingdom Metazoa; phylum Chordata; class Mammalia; order Rodentia; family Muridae; genus Apodemus; species Apodemus agrarius. The sequence goes on from OZ030024.1 coordinate 16,429,312, forward strand.
TGAAACCCAGGACTAAGACCTTAAAATAGTATGAACATGCAAGAGGTCCTTAAAGAAGACATAAATAAGTCGCTTAAAGAAACCCATGAAACAAATGGAACCTCATAGGCAAGCTTGACAGACAGAATATAAAAGATCGAACAAAGAATGTCAAGCATAAAAGATACAATAGAAAAAAATAGATGCTTCAGCCTATCTGACCACCACAGATTAAAGCTAGAATTCAACAAAAGAAAGGAAAAACAGCTTGCAAAACAACTTGCTACTGGTTGAAAAGAAAGAAATTAAAAACTTTCTAGAATTGAAAGAAGCACAATATGCCCCCACTTGTGGGACACAATGGAGATGGTTGAAGATGGCTCTAAGAGAGAAGTTCATAGTACTAAGTGCCTACATTAAAAAAAAATAGAGATCTCATATTGGCAACTTAACAACACACCTGAAAGTCCTATAACAAAAAGAAGAAATCACACCCAAAAGAAGTAGATTGGAAAAAAAAAAACTCAGGGCTGAAACCAATAAAACAGAAACAAACAAACAACAAAAACAATACAATGAATCAATGAAACAAAGAGCCTATTCTTGAGAAAATCAGTAAGATTGACAAACCATTATCCAAATTAACCAAAAGGTAGGGAAAGGAAGAAGGAGAGGGAGAAGAAGAGGGATGAGAAGAAGGAGGGAGAGGGAGAGAGAGAGGGAGAGGGAGAGGGAGAGGGAGAGGGAGAGGGATGAGAGGGAGGAGGAAGAGGGAGGAGGGAGAGGGAGACCGAGAGCGAGAGGGAGAGAGAGAAGGAGAGTGAGAGGGAGAGGGAGAGGGAGAAGGAAAGGGAGAGGGAGAAGATATCCAAATTAACAAAATTAGAAATGAAAAGAGGGACATAACAACAGACACCAAGGAAACTGAGAGAATTATAATAACCTATTCCAAAATCTGTACTCCACCAAATTGAAAAATCTAAAAGAAATGGGTAATATTCTAGATACATACCACTTAAAGAAATTAAATCAAAATCAGATAAGCAATTTAAACAAACCTATCACCCACAGTGAAATAGAAGCAATAATTAAAACTCTCCCAACCAAAAAAAGCCTAGGGCTAGACAGTTTTAACACAGAGTTCTATCAGAATTTCAAACACACACCATGGAATTTAGTGGCTCCTCAGGAAGATTAGAATCTATCTACCTCAAGATGCAACTATACCACTCCTGGGCACTGTGGTGGTTTGAATAGTAATGACTCTCCCCAATATGCTCATATAATTGAATATTTGGTTATTATTAGCAAGTGGCACTGCTTGGCAAGGATTAGGAGGTGTGGCCTTGTTGGAAGAAGTGTGTCACTGAGGGTAGGATATGGGGCATCAAAAGCTCATGCACAACCCAGGACCTCTCACTTGCTGCTGCCTGCAGAAACAGATGTAGACATTCCAAATTCTTCAGCACCATGTCTGCCTGCATGCTGCCATGCTTTCCTCTATGACGATACTGGACTAATCCTCTGAAACCGTAAGCCAGCCCCATTAAATATTTTGTTTTATGAGAGTTGCCATGATCATGGTGTCTCTTCACAGCAATAGAACACGGAGAAGTTGGTACAAAGGAGTGCTGTGACAGGCCTGACCATGCTGCTTGTTGGTGAAATGTAGACTTTAGGACTTTGAATTAGGAAATCAATTGACCACCATAAGTGTGGCTTAATGAGCCATACAAGCAGGAACATGAAAGAGAGTGGTGCTTAGAGCAATGTAAATTAAGATGGACCAAGTCAAGAAGTTCCAGAGAAGAACATTAGTAAGTGGCCTAGAAACTGTTGTGATATTTTGGCAAAGAATGCCCTTGTTTGAAAAAAAAAATCTGCCTGATACTAAATTGAAGAATTTTGGATTGATGTCTGTGGCAGTGGAGATTTCAAGACAGCCTAGTATTGACTGTCCTACATGGCTATTAGTGGCCATTCTTATGCAGATCTATAAGGAAAAGCTGCAATTGAGCAAGGAAAAATACAAAATGTGCAGTTTGAGGAAAAAGAGCAGCAGGAAGTGGAATGGAACTAAGTTTAGGCTTCAAGGAAATAACAAGCTTAGAGAAAAGCCTGATGCTAAGTACAATAGAGGGAGTGGTGACCTCAGGGCAAGGCTCCACCCAGCTAAGATTCCAATTTGTGAAAAGGAATGAAGAAAAATTTAAGTAGCAAAGGCAACCACCAAAAATACAAAGCTGCTGAAAGTGTATTTGAATAAGGAGACCAAGTCCAGTCTCATCAGTCAGCACAACTTGGTAGCTTTGGCCACATGGTTCTTTCTGGCTTTAGAGTCAAGAATACAAGATTTCCTGGCTAAGGAATATTACTGAAACTACATGTGTGTCAGGGATGCCCCTGGCAACCAAGTCCCAGAGAGACCTTTATGTGAAGTTGTGAGGATGAAGCCTGGATTGTCTTGGGGAACACACATTTTGAAGATGTCAGATCCAAGGGATATGTGCCAAGAAAAGCTACAGACTGAGTGTGGAACCAGCCCAAGAGAGAGAAATATGTCGCAGGTATAGAGCTGAAAGGAGTGGCAGGTCTGAAAAACCCTTTAACTTCAAACATGGAGAAGCAGAGTATGGAATTTGCTTGTTTTAGGTCTTGCTTTGGTCCAATATTTCCCCACTATGATGCCTTTCCATTTGGGGATGGTAATGAGTACGCTGTACCAATGTACATTGTAATCTTTGTTTTTATTTTGACTTTACAGGGATTAAGTTAAGAGATTGCCAGAGTCTCAGACAAGACTTGGGGCCCTTAAGCTGTTATAGACTGTAGGACTTTGAAGTTGAATTGAATGCAATTTTTACATTATGATATGGCTACTAGTCTATGGGATCAGAGAGTGGAATGTAATGGTTTAAATAAGAAAGGGACCCCCACATGCTTTGAATGATTGGTCGTTAAGGAACTTGACAGGGACTAGGAGGTGTTGCCCTGTTTGAAGAAATGTGTCATAGTGGTGGGTCTTTGGGGTTTCAAAAGCTCAAGCCAAGTCCAGCAGCATCTCTTCCTGCAGCCTGTGGATCTGGATGTAGAACTCTCAACTTCTGTAGCACCATATCTGTCTGCATGCTACCATTCTCTACTCCATTCTGATCATGAGAATCAGAGCAGCAAGGTCAATGCACAGGGGAGTGCACAGAGACAGAGACAGAATGCACAAGGCTTGCACAAGTGTGTACCAGATGCCATCCTAGATTTGAAAGAAGTCATGGACACATGTTCCCATCCCTAACACAGAAGCCTCTTAAAAATAAAAATTTTCTCCAAGGGAAACAAACTACTCTTAAGGGTAGATTGTATGCCCAGCAGTAGGTGGCCAATAGAAAGAAGAACTCAATGGCATCTCTGGAGACTTCTTATAACATAGCGACAAGGCTTTAAATTTTTTTCTTTTTTTCACTATATATATATAGTGAAAAAAATATCTATCTATCTATCTATCTATCTATCTATCTATCTATATATATATATATATATATATATGATATACTCTCTTCTTTCATAGCATGTGGGTCATGTTTCCTGTTTTTGAGTTGTCATAGAGTAAAAAAAGTGTACATTTCCTACTAATCCATGGCTACTCTCAAATAAAGCTCCATGGACTCTGCAAGGACTTCAAGATAGCAAAATAATCTTCACCCTTAATATATACTCTTCTGTATTATGGCTGTCATTCTTTGCATTTCTATATGTATTTATATTGATTCATCCATATCTAATCAATCATACTGTTTAAGCATAATCAAGTATTTGGGATTACTCTAATTTTGAGCAAACTCTTTGTTAGATCAACAGAATGAGAACAGGAAAACTCTTTACCTTCATCTTTCTCTCCTGTGTTTGCTTTATGGAGACCTGAGCTTCTGACTAATCTCACTTCCCATTCTGCTGAAAAGCTTCTCTTATCATTTCTCGTAAAGTAGGTTCACCAGAATTAAGATCCTCCAGCATTTGCTTTTCTGAGAAAGCACGTCTCTGTTTCTTTGCAAGATAATTTCCTAAGTACAGAATTCTATGTTGCTTCTTGGCTCCAGAGTGTAAATATTTTTTCTACTCTTTCCTTGAATGTATTTTTGAAATTAGATATAATTCCTTTGTTTTTCAATAGGCAAGGTCTTTCTCTGCTTTGCTTAAAGATGATTACAAAGTTTCTGTAAGGCAAAGGACACCTTCAAAAGGACAAAACAGCAACCAACAAATTGGGAAAAGATCTTCACCAACCCTACATCTGGCAGAGGGCTAATATCCAATAAATACAAAGAACTCAAGAAGGCAGACCCCAAAAAACCAAATAACCCTATTAAAAATGGGGTACAGAGCTAAAGAAAGAATTTTCACCTGAAGAACTTTGGATGGCTGAGAGAAGCACCTTAAGAAATGTTCAACATCATTAGTCATTAGGGAAATGCAAATCAAAACAACCCTGAGATTTCACCTCACACCAGTCAGAATGGCTAAGATTAAAAACTCAGGAGACAGCAGATGTTGGCAAGGATGTGGAGAAAGAGGAACACTCCTCCACTGCTGGTGGGATTGCAAGATGGTATAGCCACTCTGGAAATCAGTCTGGCTGTTCCTCAGAAAACTGGGCACGACACTCCCAGAGGACCCTTCTATACTACTCCTGGGCATATACCCAGAGGATTCCAGCATGCAATAAGGACACATGCCCCAATATGTTCATAGCAGTCTTACTTATAATAGCCTGAAGCTGGAAAGAACCCAGATGTCCCTCAATGGAAGAATGGATACAGAAAATGTGGTAAATTTATACAATGGAATACTACTCAGCAATTAAAAACAGTGAATTCATGAAATTTTTAGGCAAATGGTTCGAACTGGAAAATATCATACTAAGTGAGGTAACTCATTCACAAAGGAACACACATGGAATGCAGTCGCTGATAAGTGGATATTAGCCCAAAAGCTTAGAATACCCAAAATACAACCCACATATCAAATCATTCCTAAGAAGAAGGAAGGAGAGGGCCCAGGTTCTGGAAAGGCTTGATGCAGCATTGTAGGGGATTGCCAGGACAGAGGAGTGGGAGGAGGTTGATTGGGGAACTGGTGGAGGGAAGAGGATGTATGGTACTTAGAGGGAGGGGGGAACCGGGAAAGGGTAAATCATTTGGAATATAAACAAAGAATATAAAAAGTAAAAAAATAGGGAGTACAAAAAGAGATGATTGTCTTTATATTTTATATTTTTGAAGTTTGAATATGCATGCCTATGTACGACTCTTTGGAGTATCCAACAAGTATTCTCTAAGCCTCTTAGACTTGTGATGTTTCTTTCCATTAACTGTGGTAAAGTGCCAACCAGTATTCCACTATTCTGATTTTTCTTCTTCCTTCACTTTCTTTGGTTGCCATTATCATGTTCTCTGTTGGTATAAACTTCTTGGATATCCTGGCACACTGGGAACTAGAAATTCCCTGACTACCTTTGATAAATGGGCATTTGAAGAAAACCCCAGAGCATGTGAACGCCTCTAAGCACAGGCTACCAATAAAACTGATAGGAAACCCAAAGTAGACTGGGCTCAACTTTATTTTGTGTTGAGTTTGAAGAGTAAGTACATTGAATACTTTCATTACTTCCCTCATCCAAGTCTTTGCTTTCATAGACAGGAATTCTGATAAAATATAGACCCTACAATTGTACCAAATCCTGTTACAGTGGGTTGAGATCCCACTGTATACCATATTTGGTATGAGAAAGAGGATCCAGGGACCCTTATAAGAAAAATCCTTTCTCTCTGAAGTGTTCACATGGATCCTGATCATAAGTATCTTGAAAAAAAATAAATATTTAGTTTTTTTTCAGATAATATAGAACTTGTCTTTATCTAAAAATTGACTGGTTGATTTATTTATATCAAAAATCAATTACACGGAGTATTAAAAATTATAAAATCTAAACAATCTATATAGTATGAAAAGAAGTAGAAGATTTTCATATTCATTAAATACATTACAGTGTATTATTATTCTCCTTGTCTTGTCAGTAAGAGAGTCATGAGGAAAATGAAAGTTCACTTAAGGCACCATTAGGAAGAAGGATATTTGTTCTGTTAGTCAAGAAAGAAATTTCTAACTATGTCTAAATACATTTACTAAATTATGTATAAGACTGTCTGTCTAAAGTATAATAAATTATATTATCAATATTTGCTGGTTAACCTCTAGCTTGAAAGGGCTATAAACTACATACACATATATCAGATGTGAATTGTTAGTCCAATACACCACAGCCACAAAGTTACACCTCTAGGAGTCTGAGAGTCAAGGAGGAGACAGTAGAGGCTCTGTGGAAGGTTCTAACATCCCTGTCTCTTCTAGATGCAATGCAGTCTCATATGTTATCTTGCTTTCTGTGCTGGGATGGTTTTATTCTCATTCTCTCTCTCTCTCTCTCTCTCTCTCTCTCTCTCTCTCTCTCTCTCTCTCTCTCTCTCTCTCTCTCTCTCTCTCTCTCTGTGTGTGTGTGTGTGTGTGTGTGTGTGTGTGTGTGTGTGTTGAATGCAGTTCAGAGGAAAGAAGCAGTAGCTCCCTTCCTCTGTCCATCCTCACTAAAGTTTTATTTACAATATAAAACACAGATAGGCTCAGTATAGAATACTAAAATAATTTCTTAGGTAAGAAAGCAGGATATAGTAGGCCCAGAAGACCTTCATTTATCTTCCAACTAGCAAATTTCATCACTGTGTTTAAAGGAGGTCAGAACTCCTGAGATTTCCTCAAGGAAGATAAAAACAGTTGCAAACCCATCACTAGCCCTATCTTCCCCATGAGTACTACAAACAGTACCTCTAGGACTATCATGGTGTTTGTTTCTTGTGCTGGTAAATCATACTTTCTTTTATAGGCAAAACCATTGTTTACATACAAATATAAAAAGGGCACATGCTCCAAACATACCTAATTCACCTACTAACCAGTAAAGCAGAGGCTGGATATATAGTCTAATGGTTAAGAGCACTGACTAGTTTTCCAAAAGATCTTTACATCACCCACATGGTAGCTCACAACCATCTGTAAGTTCAGTTGCAGGAGATTCAGTGTCCTCTTGGGTCAACAGTGGGCGCCAGACACACGTGCAATCATGTGGGATTACACTCATACACATTAAAAAATATGTTTAGTCTAAAAAATTTAGTAAACTAGCAAAACATTGAATTAGTTTCAAATAACAAATAGATATTTATGCAATAAGAAATGAGAACTATTTATTATTAAGTACTAAACTGGTCAACATTAACAAAACAATAATAGGTTGCTTTCCATAAGATTCAGAAGCATTTTTAGAGAAATGTAAGTTTTAACATTTTATAGTCCTTAACAATTCTCAGAGTTACAAAATGGCTCAGAAACAATGAATTAGAAAAACTGCAAGGTGAGATAGACAAAATTCCAGTGCGTGTATACCAAAATGCTTTCTACAATTTTTCCTGACTATGGGCATTTTTCTCAGATATTTACCTAGACATAAGTTTGCTGGATCAGAAATTTTTGTATACTCTGAATTTTTTTTGGGGGGGGGGAAATCATGAGATGTTTTCCTGAAGTGATTATGCTAATTTACACACTCAAATCTGTATAGACATTATTCCACGTTCTTGAAAAATAGTTGTGCTCCAAGGAAGGGATTCCCTCGCTTTATATAGTCTCATTGAAGCTGGAGAGCCTTGCCTGCTCTTATATAGGACCTTAGTTCAATTTGCAGCAACCACAAGGCTACTCACCCCCATCCATCACCCCAGTTCCAGGGAATCAGTCGCCCTCTTCTGGCCTCCAAGGCACTGCACACACATGATGTGCAGACACGCATGAGGGCAAAACACAATAATGCATATAAAATAAAAATAAATAAATCCCTATAAAACTAAGCAGTATCTTTATAGATTTGGCACTTTTTTAAATGTATAGCGGTCTGGTCTGTGGTAAAATAAATAAATACATATGGTCCATACCTCCAGCTTCTAGTGCAAAGCTCTGAAAACTTTGCAGTATATTAGGTGAGGAGAGTATTGGTTTTTATAACAATTATGAGACTAGTTGTAAACTCCCTACAGAGTGTCAACTAAACATGGAAGTTGGGAACCAACGAAGACTAACCACAAATTAAAATGTTAGAGCATTGGGCCAGTCTGGTCTCAGATAAACAAAGGGGCTTAAAAACCAATGAGGGCAGAGGCTGGAGAGATGGCTCAGCAGTTACTAGCATGTACTCTTGTAGAGACTGAAGTTCAGCTTCTAGTCCCCATACTGGGCTTCTTACAATGGCTTTTAAATCCAGCTCCAGGTAATTTTATGTCTTTTTCTGGATTCTTCAGGTATCTTTACACAGTACACACACTCACAAACATATAAGCAACATTAAAAAACAGGATAAATTTTCAGAAAAATCAATCAGGATTTATTATGTGGCCAATGATAAAAAGTAACTTATGCCCTTATAACTGCTATTGTGTGAATCTTGAATGTCACTCAAGTCTCTAGGTCAAAGAAGAATTAAACCAATAGCACACATATAATTGTTTTTAAAGCCTTGACCCAGGGTGATGCTATCTGGAATCTTTAAGAGATATAAACAGATAGAATTTTGGGGGCCCATTTTGAGCACATCCTCAGAGAAATTCTTGAGATACTAGCCATTTTTTCCTTACTCTCTTATTTCCTGTCTCTAAAGTCAGTTTTCTTTGAACACACTCTCACTATGGCACACTGGCCTTTTTACAGCCCCCAAATATTATTGACTGCACTCTGTATGACTAAGGGACCAAATAAACCTTTTCTCTTTGTAAGTTGATTGTCTCAAAAAATTGTTACAGTAACAGAAATAGAAATAAAGGCAATGATTAAAAACATTATTATACCTGGAGTATGCCATGCTCCAGCTCTAGGGGAGACAAGAAGTATCCACACTTTCAATAGATCATACTATTTATACTTCATAGTAATACAATACACACACACATTGAAGTGTATATAATATACTTCAGCATGACTAGAACCATACTGTCTATGTATACTTTATAGTAAAACTTAAGTATAACATTCTTCAGAAAGTAACATAATGTAGAAATCATTGAATGTTCATAGCAACCTGTACATAAGTAGCTAGCTGGAATTATAGGTAGCCCTGGGCATACAGCTTGAGGATGGTGTCTTTTTAAAAGCCAGTCTTAAGGATAGAGTCCTTAAATCTCCATCTCCTGACACTATTTTTGGTAACTTGTGTCAGTACTGGATTGCAGAATGGTCATGTAGTGTTAGGATTGTAACCCAACATCTTAAATAATTTACTAATAGCTTAATATGCAAAAATGAAGATAGGAAGGTAATGATAAAGAAAGGATAGCTATAATTTATGCAAATAAATCTCTAGGCAGAGAAATAAACAGGATCACTAGCAGCATTAGAACAAGGACAGGGAGAGAGCTGATGAGAGGAACAGGGAACCACAAAAACATTAGCTTTCTGGGAAGATGGGAGAGACTTTGAAATAAGTTTAGCTGTCGCTCAAGAGATAATGATGATAGAAAAATCTCTTTCAACTGACAAACTGAACAAATAATAAATGATTAAAACAAAAGCAAGCAAATTAAATAGAAATGCAGCACCTGCAGTACAAGGTAGAAGTTGCTTAATTATTGTTAGGGTTAAATTTCTTATTAATCATCATGGGTGATTAGTTTAGAAATATTCAGCTTTTATTATTTTACATCATTAAAATGTTATTAATTAAATCAATGTATAGGCTATAAACTGGGACTACAATTACTAAGGAATAGATATTCTAAGAAACAAACATGGACACAAAGAGGAAATTTAGCAAATGTGGACATATTCATAAGCTGACCATTAAAGCTTTATATCAAGATGTTTATTCCTATGAATCAGAAAAGACAGACCATCCCATTTATGTGTCGTGTTCTAAATTACAGAAAGAACTTCCCGAGATGAATTTAGTTCTTAAGTTAGTCTAAAATTTCTAGACAATGTCTCCTTTTTCTCTAGTAATCTTAGCATCTCAATCTTGGTTTTAATAGCCTACTTATATCCATGTTTCTTCTTTTAAAAGCTTCTTGGGAGCTCTTTGAGTGTGAGAGGATGTAAATAAACAACAAAGGAGCTTGCAGAGTTCAGAATAATGATGAACTGTTCTTTGTAAGAAGTAAAGAAAAAAAATGAAGGACTTTATAGGAAGAAACACGTAAGTGCTGAAGAGAGGGGGGTGCTTAGGAGTTGGCTGTGAGGCTCCAAATACCCAAAGCAGATTATTTAAGATGTGTGTTGCAATTGCAGTGTCTTGATTCTGTTTCTAAACATTCAGCAACCAAAGCCTGTGGCCTGGTTTCAGTTCAGGTGTGTCCTCTTGCCTGACGGGATCCACATTTTCTCACTGATCAGAAGATAATGTCACATTGGTTGTATAGGGAAGTCTTTGTTTTGTTCCCATTGGAAATGTCTATATTTAAATAAATCTCTTCTATCTCTGACCATGAGATAGACCTGGTGTATCATATCTTTTAAAATGTAAAGTTGAAATGCCTGAAGGAAATATTTAGTGAAAACTTAACTTTCCAAAAGCATGATCTTCTAAAATGATTATTAACGTGTAACTAGTAGCTTATTTTAATCAAAATCTTTCCTTAAGTGTGTGCATGCATGTGTGTGTGTGTGTGTGTGTGTGTGTGTGTGTGTGTGTGTTGGTGTACAGCCATGTGAGTACATGAGTGTGGGCACACAAAGCCAGAGAAGAACATCAGGTGTCCTGCTTAGTCACTCCCTGTGTTCTCCTTGAGATTGGGTATCTCACTGAACTGAATCTAGAGCTACATTAGTGGCAGACAAGCCCCAGAAATCCTTGTCTCTGTCTGTTAGTCTCCACCCCTGCAGCGGGGCTATAGGAATGCATAATTATTTATAGCTAGAGAACATAGATTATGGGGATATAAAGTCAAGTTCTCAAGTTTGCAAAGCAAACACCTTTATCCACTAAGCCATCTCCCAATACCCCTCGTTTTCTTCAATCTTTTCACTCTGGTCATTAGGACTAGGAAATTTTCTTACTGTTTCTGAATCTCTAGCATGCAGGAAAAAAAATACAGCCTTATAGCAAACGTGTCAAGCATATTTGCTGAAAAAAAATAAATACATAGGTTCTAGCCGGAGTCTTACACTCGGCCATTGAGTAAATTGTCCTGGAATTATAAATGCGGAGCATATGAGCTACTTGTAGCTAAGTAGATGCTTCTCGCCACAAGGGCAGACTGTAGAAAGTCCTGGCTTAGCTACTAGAACCTAAATCTGTATAGGAGGGCTGTACCTGACCTTCAGAAATGATGCCCTCTAGCACAGTTTCAAAATGTCAAAGGAAATTGACTGTCCAACTCCTAACCCAGGCAGTGGTCTCCACGGAAGGATTAATATCAAGAGAGTGCATGAAGCGGCAACTCGGAGTATAGCAGTGTCTCACTATTACAGGACATGAGGAAGGTTCTGGCTGATGATTTAGAAATCCCACTTGCAGCCCTCAATAGAGAAAAGGCTTCAATATTCATCCCAAGGGGGGGGGGAATCTGAAGAAACTAGCCCTAGGCACTTACAAGCACTCGGGAACAAAACAGTACCTTCCAACCTTAGACTGACATTTTAGCTTCACTTCCTAAAACTCTATAGTGTCTGAAAAATAAAACCAGGAAAACCTCTCTCAGGCATTAGATGCCTGACTTAGAGTCCCTGGCTTTAATTCTTGTTCTCAAAGGGTCTAGGAAGTTCTGACCATGGGAATAAGAGGAAGAAGTACAACAGGAAATCATTAAATCATAACCAGGCTGAACAGAGGAACATAGAGGCAAATGAGAGGCATGCTGGTCAAAATGGCATGCTGGGGCACAGAGCTAAACAGAGACTTTTCACCAGAAGAAATTCGGATGGCCGAGAAACACCTTAAAAGATGTTCAACATCATTAGTCATCAGGGAAATGCAAATCAAAACAACCCTGAGATTCCACCTCACACCAGTCAGAATGGCTAAGATTAAAAACTCAAGAGACAACAAGTGCTGGCGAGGATGTGGAGAAAGAGGAACACTCCTCCACTGTTGGTGGGATTGCAAAATGGTAAAACCACTCTGGAAATCAGTGTGGCGGTTCCTCAGAAAATTGGGCATGTCACTTCCAGAGGACCCTGGCATACCACTCCTGGGCATATACCCAGAGGATTCCCCTGCATGCAATAAGGACACATGCTCCACTATGTTTATAGCAGCCTTGTTTATAATAGCCAGAAATTGGAAGGAGCCCAAATATCCCTCAAAGGAGGAATGGATACAGAAAATGTGGTATATCTATACAATGGAATACTACTCAGCAATTAAAAATAATGAATTCATGCAATTTGTAGGTAAATGGTTAGACCTGGAAAATATCATCCTGAGTGAATTAACCCAATCACAAAAGAATGCACATGAAATGCAATCACTGATAAGTGGATATTAATGAGCCCAGAAGCACTAAATACTCAAGACACAAATAGCAAGTCAAATGATTCCCAAGAAGAAGAAAGGAGAGGACCCTGGGCCTGTAAAGATTGCATCCAGTTTAGTAAAGAAACCGAGGGGGGAGGGGGAATGATTGGGGAACAGTTGGGGGGGAGAGGAACTATGGGAACTATGGTGGGTGGGAACTGGGAAAGGGGAAAGCCTTTTGAATGTAAACATAGAACATAGAAAATAAAAATTAAAAAAAAAATGGCATGCAGACTTGCTCCATCCCATCTCTGACTGGAAAATAAAATCTCCAAAACTTTCGGGTATATACCATCTACTTTTTCTGTTTGCCCTGCACTTTTTACATTTTCTTTTATATTAAGAAAGTTCACCTTCATTTTCAGGCAGGTAGACCATTTCTGAATAATTAAAGACATCTAAATATAACGTAGAAACGTTGTTGTTTGAGGATTCTGGCCAACTAGTTACAAGTCCAATATCAAACTCAGGAAAGAGGAAACTCTCAAGCCTGGCAAAGCCAGGGTTGCCCTGGGCAAAGTTGAACAGAATTTTCTCAAGGTGACTGCAGAAGGGGAGGAAGCCAGAAACCAGCCAGACTGAAATCATTCCAAAGGAAGGGAGAACACTTAAGTGCCTGGTGAGGGAGAAAAAGCAGACAATCATGTTTGCTTACTGCCTGTATTTAAAGGAAAATATATATTTTCTTTATGACTGATGGTAGTTTTGTGACTGGAAGGAAGGCATGTGTGAAAGTTGGGCTTGAGCCCTCCCAGGGAAACTGAAAGTAGGGGTAGCTATTTTCTTTGGGTGGCATTCAGAGGGACAGCTGGAAATTCTGTTAAAGACCATCTCAAAATCTTTATAATTACACATTTTCTAAAGCTGATACTGCAAGAAAATGGAAGTCAGAGTGCTAGAGTTTGAGAGAAGTTAGAACTAAATGAAATTTAGTCCATCTGAGAATGTTATGGTCATCTTAGTCAATGTATTAAGTGAGCTGTGTGAGTACATCAGAGAAAGAGAAATTTTGTGTGTGTGTGTGTGTGTGTGTGTGTGTGTGTGTGTGTATCTCTAGTTCTGCTTCTGTTGGTCTACCTAAAGCAAAATACAGTTAAAGATCCATCTATATATAAGCTATAAATGAATATTTATAGATCACCCAATTGGACTGGAGCTTAGAGAAGGGTGGAAGCTGCCAATCAAACTAAAGGAAGTATGTGGGCAGGGTCTCTCTCAAGAACTCGCTAAGATCAAGAATTGACAAATGGGACTTCACAAAATTACACAGTTTCTGTAAGGCAAAGGACACTGTCAATTAGACAAAACAGCAACCAACAAATTGGGGAAACATCTTCACCAACCCTACATCTGACAGAGGGCTAATATCCAATAGATACAAAGAACTCAAGAAGTTAGACTCCAGAGAGCCAAATAACCCTATTTAAAAAATGGGGTACAGAGCTAAAGAAAGAATTTTCACCTGAAGAATTTCAAAAGGCTGAGAAGCACCTTAAAAAATCATTAGTCATTAGAGAAATGCAAATCAAAACAACCCTGAGATTTTACCTCACACCAGTCAGAATGGCTAAGATCAAAAACTTAGGAGACAGCAAGTGTTGGCAAGGATGTGGAGAAAGAGGAACACTCCTCCACTGCTGGTAGGACTGCAGGCTGGTACAGCCACTCTGGAAATATGTCTGGCAGTTCCTCAGAAAACTGGGCATGACACTTCTGAAGGACCCTGTTATACCACTCCTGGGCATATACCCTGAGGATTCCCCAGCATGCAACAAGGACACATGCTCCACTATGTTCATAGCAGCCTTATTTGTAATAGTCAGAAGCTGGAAAGAACCCAGATGTCGCTCAGTGGAGGAATGGATACAGAAAATGTGGTATATTTACACAATGGAATATTACTCAGCAATTAAAAACAATGAATTCATGAAATTCTTAGGCAAATGGTTGGAACTGGAAAATATCATCCTAGGTAAGGTAACCCAATCATAAAAGAACACACATGGAATGCAGTCACTGATAAGTGGATATTAGCCCAGAAGCTCTGAATAACCAAGGCACAATTAACATATCAAATCATTCCCAAGAAGAAGGAAGGAGAGGGCCCTGGTCCTGGAAAGGCTCGATGCAGCAATGTAGGGGATTACCAGGACAGAGAAATGGGAGGGGGTGATTGGAGAATGGGCAGAGGGAAGAGGGCTTATGGGACTTATGGGGAGGGGGGAACTGGAAAAGGGGATATCCTTTGGAATGTAAACAAAGAATATATAAAATAATAATGATGATGATGATGATGATGATGATGATGATGATAATAATAATAATAATAATAATAATAATAATAATAATAATAAACTCTCAGTTCTGGGTCTTTGACGGATTGAATACATTCCATTCATCCCTGGGAGGTGAACTGCTTTTCCTCAAGTTGCTGAGATAAAGAAGGGGAACGTGAATTCCCAGCAACACTTAAACTGATGTTTGAACAAGCATTTGGAATATGTAGTCAAGTGGAGTTTTCACATAAGATCAACCATGGCTGGCACTCAGCCTTGGAGGCAGAGCACACTAAAAGACTTTTAAAATTCTCATGCCACCTATGTGTGGTGTGTGTGTGTGTGTGTGTGTGTGTGTGTGTGTGTATGTATATGTGTATGTATGTATATTCTTCTACCATTAATGAATAAAATTCATTAGCTCATCGGAGAAATACTGATAGAACCTGAAGGTTAGATGTACCTGAAACACAGCCCCCAACACACACATTCACGTAGTGAATGTCTCTTCTTCAGCTGCTGGTGCTATTTGGGGGTCTGTGGAAATTTCAGAAGGTAGAGCCATAGTTGGAGGATGTAAGTCACTACCCTAGTCCCTGGCTTCAGCCTTCTGGTCTACCATGATGTGATCAGCCTTTGGCTCTGTCTTTCCTACAATGGTGGAAGCCCTTCAAAATCACCAGCCCAGATGAGTCTTTCTTTGTGGGCTTCAGGGCCACAGAAGTAAGCAACCTGCTGGCACAGACAGGGTTCAGTACTATTTCTGTAGCTTCAGAAAAGGAGAAAGAATCATAATTTTTTTCTGGATAATCAAGCTTGCTTTGAAATATATGAATACCAGACAAGCGCCCTGAGGCAAAGATGCCTCATGTTTGGAGAAAAGGATCCAATTTGTGCTTTCCACAGGCATGGAGGTAAAAGGAGTCTGACCTTCTGATGATAACCGTGCATTATTTCTGGAACTGCAGGGGACCCGGCACACAATCAAAGAGGCAAGAGACTTGCAATTTACATTTTGCTCTGTGATATGGGCAAAATTGAGATGTGGAAAGGCAGCTTTTCTCAGAGTCCGTCTACACAGAGAAAACTAAAGCCCGTGATAAGAATTAGATGTCATTAGCCTTAGAAATGACAACTTTGGATATTGTGTGGTGCTTAGCTCTTTGGGAGACTAGAAACTAGGAGAATAAAATAGAAAAGTGCACTCAAGCACTAAATAGACATGTGAAGAAAGCTTGTGGTGGATGAAGTTATTATTCACCTGATCCGTACCATCTTTCAGATCCTTGGATGCACCTTGAAATGCAAATTGCTCTCTTTCCTAGATAGCGATTTTTTTCTTTCTGTATTGTGGAGCCTGAAGATAACATTGGTTCTTTTTCTCAGGCTTTTATTTTAATCTTGCAAAGACTCATATCCAGTGAATGACTATAACTTGTCTCCATGGTTTCTTTTTCCTTAAGACTTACCATGTCCCACTCTTCAGCTCTAAAGATTCTAATACACGACTTCTAATATTGATGAAGTTCAACAAATCCAAGACGGAGCTGTCTAGAATCTTATTTACTATTTATTATTTACTTAATCATTTCTCAAAAAACAACAAATCCACAAAGTAATATTGAATCGCTAATTATCAGAGCCTACATCTTAATTTCTACTCCCCAATTTTATGCCCTTCTTATCTTTTTATTCGTATTGAATACTATCTTGCTTTGATAAATATTGTATTCTTTGAGGCTGGAGGGATGTGTCGGTAGGTAACGTGCTTGCAGGGTGATGACTTGATCTCAGATCCCTAGGGCTCTTGTGAAGCCTGGAGTGAAAGCAGCTTCTGAAATCCCAGGGCTCCTTTGGGGAGATGGGAGGGGCAGGCAGAAGCATGCCTAAAGCTTGCAGGGCAGTTAGCTTGACGCACACAGCTGCGGATATAGAGATCCTATGTCAATGGAGGTAGAAGATGAGGACCAACACCTGAGGTTGTCCTATGATCCCTCCCCTCCCACATACATGGTGTGTCATTTGTGTGCCTGTACCCACAGAAACAAGCACACATACATAAAAATATCATAAACACACTCACACACGATGTGTAATTTGGTGCCTGTACTTACAGAAATACACATACATACATACAAACATCACAAATGCACACACATGGTATGTGGGCATGCATGTTTGTGATTGTGTGTGTGTGTGTGTGTGTGTGTGTGTGTAAGAGAGAGAGAGAGAGAGAGAGAGAGAGAGAGAGAGAGAGAGAGAGAGGAGGCAGGCTGACTGACAGGACTTAAAACCCACCAGATAGAAAGATGATCTCAAACTTCATTGTGTCTATAAAGCCCGTATTCACCAATAAGGCTGCATGTACACACCTCTGCATTTAGCAGGCAGACATGTCTTTTCAATGTAGATAGCTTTCAATCCACAATAGAATTCATGGATTTTGATATTTTTTTTTATCCGTTCCAAGTCACTTCTCCTTGGAAAGCCACTTGTCCTTGGGGTTCCTGAAGTCTTCAGTTTTTAAAATGGTCAAAGTATAAATGTACTACATTTTTCTGTATCCATTCCTCTGTTGAGTGACATCTGGGTTCTTTCCAGCTTCTGGCTATTATAAATAAAGCTGCTATGAACATAGTGGAACATGTGTCATTATTATATGTTGGAGCATCTTCTGGGTATATGCCCAGCAGTAGTACAGCTGGGTCCTCAGGTAGTGCTATGTCCAATTTTCTGAGGAACCACCAAACTGATTTCCAGAGTGGTTTTACCAGCTTGCAATCCCACCAGCAATGGAGGAGTATTCCTCTTTCCCCACATCTTCTCCAGCATCTACTGTCCGCTGAGATTTTGATCTTGGCCATTCTGACTGGGGTGAGGTACAATCTCAGGGTTGTTTTGATTTGCATTTCCCTGATGATTAAGGATGTTGAACATTTCTTTAGGTGTTTCTCAGCCATCCAGTATTCCCCAGTTGAGAATTTTTATTTAGCTCTGTACCCCATTTTTAATAGGGTTCTTTGGTTCTTTGGAGTCTAACTTCTTGACATCCTGAGTTATATATATATATATATTGGCTATTAGCCCTCTGTTGGATATAGGATTGGTAAAGATCTTTTCCCAATCTGTTGGTTGCTGTTTTATCCTATTGATAGTGTCCTTTGCCTTTGTAATTTTATGAGGTCTCATTTGTTAATTCTTGATCTTAGAGCATAAGCTATTGGTATTCAATTCAGGAAAATTTCCCCTGTGCCCATGTGCTCCAGGTCTTTCCCCCTTCTTGTCTATTATATTCAGTGTATCTGGTTTTATGTGGAGGTCCTTGATCCACTTGGACTTGAGCTTTGTACAGGGAGAGAAGAACGAATGGGATACTAC
This sequence comes from Apodemus agrarius, assembly GCA_964023405.1. Taxonomy (NCBI): domain Eukaryota; kingdom Metazoa; phylum Chordata; class Mammalia; order Rodentia; family Muridae; genus Apodemus; species Apodemus agrarius. The sequence continues at coordinate 16,447,546 of OZ030024.1, forward strand.
TCAGCTATTAAAAACAATGAATTCATGAAATTCTTAGTCAAATGGATAGAGCTAGAAAATATCATCCTGAGTGGGGTAACCCAATGATAAAAGAACACATACAGTATGCAGGTATGTACTCACTGATAAGTGGATATTAGCCCCAAAGCTCAGAATACCCAAGATACAACTCACAGACCACATGAAGCTCTAGACAAAGGATGACCAAAGTGTGGATACTTTGATCCTTATTGGAAGATGGATCAAAATACCCATGGCTCACAGCCAACCAATAGACTGAGCATAGGGTCCTCAATGGAACAGCTAGAAAAAGTACCCAAGGAGCTGAAGAGGTTTGCAGCCCTTCAGGAAGAACAATAATATGTACCAACAAGTACCCCCAGAACTCCTTGGGGCTAAACCACCAACCAAAGAGCACACATGGAGCGACCCATGGCTCCAGCTACATATGTAGCAGAGGATGGCCTTTTCAGACATCAATGAGAGGAGAGGCCATTGGTTCTGTGAAGGCTCGATGCCCCAAAGTAGGGGGATGGCAGTCAAGAAAGTGGTAAAAGGGGTGATGAGCAGGGGGAGGGGGTATGGAATAGGGGGTTTTCAGAGGGTTAAGAAGGAAAGGGGATGCCATTTGAAATATAAATAAAGCAAATATCTAATAAAAAAGTAAAATAAAATAGTCAAATTGTGTCAACTTTGAAACTTCATTGTATGAGCATAATGAAGGTGCCCTCAGATCTTTTAGATATTGGTATCTATAGGCGAGTTAAAAACAAAAATGTATTCATACAATATTGTCAAAAATAGCAAGGGTGGTGTTGTGATCCCAGAGTGGAAGGGAAAAATCCAAATAAAGCCCCTTCCACAGTGAAGATGCACAATTTCACCAACACCAAAGAGCACTGGTCTATAAGGCACATCACAAAACATACAGTGATTTATTTCTGTAAATTTCAAACATACATACAATATCACTTACTGTGACTTGGATCTGGTTTGTTTCCACCCAAACTCAGTTGAGGCTTGAGCCTGAATTCAGCCAAGGTGGAAGGAGAGCCTAATTTAGATGACAAAGCTGTTCTCAGGAGCTTATCAATGCCCTCACAGCAGAGTTGCCAGTCACCAGGACTGCCTTCATTACCACACGAGCAGGCTATTGTCGTGTGAGGCTGCTCTGTAGGCTCATCTCTTGTTCATGTGCCCAGTTGTCTTTCTGATTCTTGCCATGAGTCAGAGCAGCACAGGTCCTTGCCAGCAGCTATGTAGAAGCCAACACTAGTCTCCTGGATTTCCTCGCCCCAAATACCACAAGCCAGTATTAACCCAGTCCCCTCCTTCTGCATTGAACCTATTATCTTCGCAAAGTACCCAGCCTCAGATATTTTGTTACAGTAACGGGGGAAATGGATTAAGACAACCATGAATAAACTACATGCATAAAAGATAAGGCTGAAATAAAACAGAATGGCTCAATGTATCAATGAGGACTGGGGAGGTAATTCAGTAAAGTACTTTCCTTGCAGGCCTGAGGACCTGAGTTCAATTTCTAGAGCTAGGCATACATTTATAATCCCCAAAATGATGAAATTGGAGGCAGAGCCAGGTAGATCTTTCTGCGTCACTAGCCAGGTAGATCTTTGTATGTCATTAGCCAGGTAGCACTGTATACTTAGTGAAGCTTCAGGCCAATATTAGGCCTTTAGAGGGAAAACACCTGAAGGTTACCTTTTGACCTCCACATATATATAAGCTAATTTACCCACACATAAATGAGTACACATACACATACATACACATACACACAGGGTGCAGCATTAATGGGATGAGTAGAATTAAAAGCTATAACTTCTCTGTAATGTCTTTAAGTAGTCCATGGATTTTCTTCCATTATTTTATATTTTACAATACTGTTATACAGCACTTAATTTATTTATATGCATACATTCATACAATAGGGTGTACATATATACATGTGTATGTATATACATACATAGACACATATCCCTTTATAACATTTAAGTACATATACATATATGCATATATGTATATACATTCCTTTATAACACCATATACATATATATACATATATGTGTGTGTGTATATATATATATATATATATATATATATAAGTATGTATATCACAAAGGCACTAGCTTGTCACGGATAGCTTATATTGGGTGTAGGCTATCCCCTCCTTGAGATGCCTGTCTCAGTCTCTAGATGTTTTTACAGCTTGTGTATTGAATAGCTTCTCAAATAGGCTTTCTCAAGCTTAATCTTGTTGGTAATAAACACTTTTGACAATATTATATATCACTTCTCCAAGATCAACCTACTACAAATCTTGCTTTAAATTACATAAAAAGAAAACGAGTTTCCTTTATAACAGCATTGCTACAGGGATGGCAAATGAAAACACTTATGCTAACATTATTCTAATCAGCTTGCTTTGTTAAGGAGTCTTCACTCCTTGAGAAGTAATCATATGTATTTGGTCTCTGCCCCCACTCCCTGGCACAGAGTCTCATTGGACTCTCTGAAGTGATATCTTTCTCTATGCAAATGAGGTAAGTAGTGGATAAGCATCTAGGGATAAATACTGGTTACCAAGGGAACCACTCACACAGAGGTTTGTAACGTATCAGCTCCCCATATCCCCAGGAAGGGGAACTAAGGGTTGTTTGATCACAAGTGTCCATTGATTTAGTCAAACCAAATCCACATAATAAAGTTTCCATAAAGGTCTAAAAAGATGGGGTTCAGAGAACTCCAGGTTGTCACACACATGTCAGTCCTGAGCCCATGTCTTACCTCAATCTCACAAGTACAGGGTTATGGTTTCCAGGATCATTCTGAATCCTGTCCTCTGAGATTCTCTTCATCTGACTGATAGTTTACTAGTCTCAGGAATAATGGGCTGCCTCTATGTAAATTTCTGTTCTGCACTGCCGCAAAAAGCATCTCTTGCAGGAGAAGGACCTAATTGAGGACTGCCTGAGAGACCAAGGATTTTCGTTGTACATAATACCATAATACCAGCCAATCAGGAACTGCTGTTTAGAAAAGATGCTTTCTTGGGGCCAATGGGGGCACTGGTGGAGCATATTAAAGGAGCATATGGACGCATTCAGATGAGCTTGCTGTGGTGTTTCTCACCTGCACCCAGAGTCTATGTCGTTGATTCTGTACCACTTCATCCCCAACTCTCAAGGGCATGTAGGGTCAGGCAGTGAATAGACCAGGGCACAGGCAACAGTTCTCAACCTTTCTAATGCTACAACACTTTCATAATCTTCCTTGTGTTCTGGTGACCCTCAACCATATTATTTCCATTGGTACTTCAATAACTGAAGTTTTGCTACTGTTATGAATCAGAATGAAAATATGCATTTTTCCCCATGCTCTTAGGTGACCCCATTGTAAAGGACATTAGTAGGGTCAAGACCCACAGGTTGAGAACAACTGGTTTATATCCTCTAAGGTATCTCTTGGGATCAATTAACCATAGTAGTCGTTATGTTCAAACTATGAAATGCCATACATGTATTGATTGTTCAGTTCCCAACTGGTGGCATTATCTGAGAGGTGATGCCAACTTTAGGAGGTGAGAGCAGTTAGAGAAAGTACCACGTCAACGCTTATAAAGGAAAACATTTCATTGGGGCTGGCTTGCAGTTTCAGAGGTTCAGTCCATTATCATCATGATGGGAAGCGTGGTGGCATACAGGCAGATATGGTGCTAGAGAAGGAGCTGAGAGTTCTACGTCTTGGTCCTGAGCCAGCAAGAAAAGAATGTTGTGCTGCTGAACCTGGACTTGAGCACCGGAAACTTCAAGCTTGCCTCCACAGTGACACACTTCTGCCAGCAAGGTCACACCCACTCTGACAAGGCTACACCTACTAACAGTGCTACTCCCTATGGGCCAAGCATTTAAACAGGAGTCTGTAGGGGCCAAATCCATTCAAACTTCCACACAAACTGTAAGAATGAAGCTGAAGTTCTATCTAGGCAAATAGCTTCAATGTTGACTTCTGTGATTATAGAATTTTTTTTTGTTTGTTTATTTTGTTTTTTCTCTTTTTACCTCACAGCTTTCAGGAAATGTTTTCATCTGTTTTTATTTTCTTTTTTTTTTTTTTGCTTTGTTTGTTGTTGTCCTTGTTGTTGTGGTTTATGCCATTACAAATTCATAAAGTTGGTTTTTCCTTGATTTTCTTTCTACCTTTAGTGCTTGTGACTTTAATAATGGTGGTTTGTAGACAAGGTTTGTTTTGTTTTGTCTTTTTCTTTGTTCTTGGGATTTTTTGTTTAAAAAGTCCTTGACAAATAGGGTTTTTTGTTGTTGTTTTGTTTTTCACTCTTCTGTGCACACAACACATATACTAAGTGGCTCAAGCAGAGCTTGGTAATATCAAGGCAAATTACACTGAGAAAAGCTTTCCTGTCTCTGACCTCCTCCCACAAGGAGAAGACCAAGGACTATCCAGGCTCTGTGTGGCCCTAAGTCAACATGGTGATGGGAGGACTTTGGTTGAACTTCCTAACAAAGTGGTAATCCATCCTCAACCCAAATTGGTTGAGCACAACAATAGTCATTGTTTCCGTTTCATTTAATGCCCATAAAAATGAATTTGCTCAAATCCAACAGATAAAAGCGCAGAATATTTGTGCTGGATGCGCAGACCCATCTCTTTCTACTTTGTGTTTGTGTTTTATTAAAGAACACTTACACAGGAATAAAAAGAGAGATTCAATCCCATTACAATTTAAGTTACTTTGAAATTTCTTGCTATTCCAAGCTCACATCACTAATTTTATACAGCTAATGTCCATACACTTATATGGTTATTTTAACATAAGCGAATTTTACCATTACCGTATATTTTTATGGTAATATCCATTGCACTTATAAAATTACATCAAATGATTGGCATAGTCTTCTTCTAGCTATTGCTTCATTATGAGACATTAAGGCTGCTTCTCCTTCAAATGAATGATTAAAATTAAGTTGTAGTTTAATATCCAGAGAAATGAATTTTTCCCCATTGTCATTTAGTTTGGAACAATTAAATTCTGTAGGTTGACATTTCTGGGTCAAATGTTATGCACTTGTATAATGACTCGCTATAAATTTTTAAATATATACACATTTTTGAATTATTTGAATATCATTTGCAGACATAACAGTCCTTTCTCCACAAATAAATTTAGTGACTATTTTGTAAGAATTTGGATTATCACTTCTGGAATCACAGTATATTTATCAAAATCAAAACACCTAAACCCTGTACAATAGTTTTGTTTATTCTGTAATTCATATTCAAATGCTTTCCCTTTACCCTAATTTCCAATATAGTATTTTTCCCTAGCTACAACTGAATCCAGAATCCCAATTAATTGTTACATATCTTTATTTCTTTTTGCTTTTTCCATTTATTATATGTCTGTGTGATAACTGTGTGTGAGCACACACACACACACACACACACACACTCACACACTCACATACACGGGGTGTGGGTGGGGGTGTGGGGAGTTGGGGGTGTGGGGGGTGTTGGGGGTTGGGAATTTGCATGTTCATGAATGTAGGTGCCCAAGGTTGCTATGGGGAATCATCCTCCACTGCTCTCACATCTAATTCTCTATTGCAGGGTATCTTAATCAAACACCGAGATAGTGGATCTGACTAGTCTGGCTATACAATCTGCTTTGGGGATTGTCTGCTTCTCAATTTAGAATTAGGGGAAGGCTGTTCTACCCATCAATCATTTAGTTTGGTTTATAGGGATCAGAACACCACAAACCAAATTCTTAAGCCCCAGTCTCTATTAACATAAAAAATGTTCAGTCCTCTCATTTTACATGGTTTAAAGATTTTTGTTTTTATTTCTGAAGATGCAGGCCAATTTCTCAGAAGGATGTCAGTTTATATTTCCCTACTTTTCTGCAGCTAGGTCCAGCTTATATGATTTTTTTTTTTAAGCAGAAATACAGTAGACTTGATGCTGTGTTCTTCCCTCTATGTTGGTTTTAGGAGCTGGGGTTGCCCTTGTTGGTGGTGATGTTAAGTTTGTTAAGGTCTCGCTTCATTAGCTGTTGTCTACCAGGATTCCTCTCCAGAAAGTAACTGGTTTTCCTGTTGTGATTAATAAGTAATTTGAAGGAGGTACTTTGAAGTTATGCAAATCTTCTGTTCCTCATTAAAGTTTTACCTGATATTTTTAGCATCTATTAATAATTCGTGCCTGAATCAATCATTACTCTGATGGTTACAGGAAGGCAGATTTATAATAAATCATTTGTTTTCCACTGTTCAGGGGTGTTTTCTCTCTTGCTGATTTAACTTACTTGTATTATCCTGGACTCAGACTAGTTTATTTCAATCCATATATGTCCTGCTAATATCATTATATTGACTCTTATGTTGGCTCAGATTTTTCATGAGGGCCCTTCAAGCCAGCATTTGAGATAGTCTCAGAACACTTTAAATAATTTTATTTTATTTTTCACTTTTGAAACAAGATATTTCAGACTGCTATTTGTCATGGATCCCCACCACTGAAATCAGCATTTTCCTGAGAATTCTTGATTATTTGAGCAAGCATGCTCTATTGAAACCAAGGCTGGGGTGACAAGTCTGCTTATGACAGGTTTCAATGTTTCTAGGTCTTATTGGAATTCAAGATTTATAAATATGAATATAAATATAAGTATTAACTGCATCCAATCTACCATCAGTCTATACCATTTCTTCTGTTTCAGTTTGATATGCTAAACTATACTGTAGCCTTCTATCTTTTTAAAATATCACCATAGTAGCTATAGTGATTTCTCAGTGGTTAGAAACATTTGTTACTACTACAGGCTACCTACGTTTGGTTCCCAGCACACACATGGTGGAAGACAACCTCAGGTAGTTCTAATTCTTGGGGTTAAATGAACTCTTCTGGACTTCACACTCACACACATAAAATAAAATAAATGTTTCAAAACTCCTGTAGAACTTGTAGTTTTGCTTTGTTTACATACTCTATTTTTATATAAAATAAAGCATTTATTGGAAGCTTGTAGGAAGCAGATAGGTATAGCAATGAAACAGTAGCCAACAGCTTTACATTCTAAACTGCAGGCAGAGAGGGATGCATTGAGCCTTTTCCAATCTCAAATGTTTGCATACTCTTATTAATTGATATGTCTTCCCATCACACAAATTTACACTCAGCTTCAGAATACATAGGTCATCTTTCTGACACAATTTAAAATAGTTCCTTTACAAATACTATCAAAGACTGATTTCTTTCTATGCATGCGAAATGAATCACTATAATGTTGTGATATTTAAACTTAAGCTTGATTATTTTAACATAATTCTTTATGCTTTAGAGTACAATAAGATTGGATTATAAGCTTTTCTATAAACTGACTTGTAGATTAATAAATTTGTAACATTAATATGAAATTATTAACACAAAACATAATAAGAGGTATCAGCTTAAGAATGACAGAGCCCAGCAGACACTGACAAAACAGGTATTTAACTGGAGGAAGGTATGGTTAAAAAGGTATTAAAATAAGGACACATGCTCCACTATGTTTATAGCAACCTTGTTTATAATCGCCAGAAATTGGAAGGAACCCAAATATCCCTCAAAGGAGGAATGGATACAGAAAATGTGGTATATTTATACAATGGAATACTACTCAGCAATTAAAAATAATGAATTCATGCAATTTGTAGGTAAATGGTTAGACCTGGAAAATATCATCCTGAGTGAATTAACCCAATCACAAAAGAATGCACATGAAATGCAATCACTGATAAGTGGATATTAATGAGCCCAGAAGCCCTAAATACTCAAGACACAAATAGCAAGTCAAATGATTCCCAAGAAGAAGAAAGGAGAGGACCCTGGGCCTGTAAAGATTGCATCCAGTTTAGTAAAGAAACCGAGGGGGGAGGGGGAATTATTGGGGAACAGATGGGGGGGAGAGGAACTATGGGAACTATGATGGGTGGGAACTGGGAAAGGGGAAAGCCTTTGGAATGTAAACATAGAATATAGAAAATAAAAAAATATATATATTAAAAAAAAGGTATTAAAATAGACTTCCACATAAAACCAGACACACTAACACTAATAGAAAAGAAACTGGGGAAGAGTCTTGAGCACATGGGCACAGCAGAAATTTTCCTAAACAGAACACCAATAGCTTATGCTCTAAGATCAAGAATTGACAAATGGGACCTCATAAAATTATAAAGTTTCTGCAAGGCAAAGGACACTGTCAACAGGACAGAATGGCGACCAATAAATTGGGAAACGATCTTTACCAACCCTACATCTGACAAAGGGTTAATATTTAATATATATAAAGAACTCAAGAAGTTATACTCTGGAGAACCAAATAACCCTATTAAAAATGGGGTATAGAGCTAAACAAAAAATTTTCATCTGAGGAATATCAAATGGCTGAGAAGCACCTAAAGAAATGTTCAATATCTTTAGTCATCAGGGAAATGCATATCAAAACAACCCTGAGATTTCACCTCATATCAGTCAGAACGGCTAAGATCAAAAACTCAGGAGACAGCAGGTACTGGCGAGGATGTGGAGAAAGAGGAACACTCCTCAACTGCTGGTGGAATTGCAAGATGGTACAACCACTCTGGAAATCAGTCTGGCAGTTCCTCAGAAAACTGGGCATAATACTACCAGAGGACCCTATTATACCACTCTTGGGCATATACCCAGAGGGTTCTCCAGCATATAATAAGGACACATGCTCCACTATATTCATAGCAACCCTATTTATAATAGCCAGAAGCTGGAAAGAACCCAGATGTCCCTCAACAGAGGAATGGATACAGAAAATGTGGTATATATACACAATGGAATACTACTCAGCTATTAAAAACAATGAATTCGCTGGTCAATGGTGGCACACACCTTTAATCCCAGCACTTGGGAGGCAGAGGCAGGCAGATTTCTGAGTTCAAGGCCAGCCTGGTCTACAGAGTGAGTTCCAGCACAGTCAGGGCTACATAGAGAAACCTTATCTCGAAAAAAACCAAACCAAACCAAACCAAACCAAACCAAACCAAACCAAACCAAACAAAACAAAACAAAACCAAACCAAACCAAACAAAAACAATGAATTCATGAAAATCGTAGACAAAAGGGTAGAACTGGAAAATATCATCCTCATTGAGGTAACCCAGTTACAAAAGAACACACATGGTATGCACTCACTGATAAGTTGATATTAGCCCAGAAGCTTGGAATACCCAAGACACAATTCACATATCAAATGATGCCCAAGAAGAAAGAAGAATAAACTGTGGCTACTCTGGTCCTTTCTAAAAGGGGGGGACAAAATACTCACAGAAGCAGATACAGAGAAAAAGTGTGGAGCAGAGTCTGAGGGAAAGATCATCCAGAGACTATCCCACCAAGTGATCCATCCCATATACAGTTACAAAACCCAGACACTATTATTGATGTCCACAAGTACTTGCTGACCGGAGCTGGATATAGCTCTCACCTGGGAAGCTCTATTAGTACATGACAAATACAGAGGGGTACACTCTTAGCCAGACATTGAACTGAGCACATGGTTGCCAATGGGGGAGCTAGAGAAAGGACCCAAGGAGCTAAAGGGGTTTGCAGCACCATAGGAGGAACAACAATATGAGTCACCCAGTACTCCCAGAGCTCCCAGGGACAAAACCAACAACCAAAGAGTACATATGGTGTTACCCATAGCTCCAGACACATAGGCAGCAAAGGATGGCCTTGTTGGACATCAAAGGGAGGAGAGGCCCTTGGTCCTGGAAAGGCTTGATGCAGCAGTGTAGGGGAAATACCAGGACAGGGAAGAGGAAGAGGGTTGATTGGGGAATAGGGCCCGGGGGAGATGGCTTATGAGATTTTTTGGGGGGAACCAGGAAAGGGGAAATCATATGAAACATAAATAAAGAATATATCTAATAAAAATTTAAAATAAATAAATAAAAGTATTAAAGACTTTAGAAATGGTACGGAGAGCATTCAGCAAAGGAGGAAAGACTTCTTTAAGCAGGTCTGTTAGATCTTAGTGAGTCCAGTAAGAGTCTGTGGCACGTGAGATAGTCCTGTGCCTGCATGACAGCACTTCTATAGTGCACAATAGCTTAGCCACAGATGAAGAGCTCCTTCTTTCCTGGCCTCCCAGTCAGAACTATGTAGTCCACATTTCCATCAGCCTTCTGTTCCACCAGCTTTAATCTTGGGAGGCCAGGTAGAGGCAGGGACACTTCTCCTGCACTGGACTAGAAGTCTACTGAGTACAACTAGCCAATGCTTGGTACTGATTGCTTTGGTCTCCATTTGACCTTGCTGTAGATGTGTGGGGCTACTGAAGATGTCAGCCAAGAAGAGGGGCAACTAGCAGCCGTCTATCACAGGCTTTTAAGAACAAGGAGTCACACAGGAAGGAGTATTCCAACATTCAGAGAAAACACAAAAGCTTTAAAAAGAGAGATAAACAACTAGCAGCTATAGATGGACAAAAATCATAATTTGTGAGTTGTGAAATACATAGATACATAATAATACATACATAAATAATACATAGATAAATAATAAAATCACCAAGGACCCCATGAAACATTGTCAACCAATATTCAAAACTCTTAAGGAAGTTTATGTAAGGGCTAGTGAGTGTATAATATGGGGAATGCAAAATCAGAAAAACGCCCCCCAAAATAGGAATAAAACATGTATAGTCAATAAAAAATCTTTATAAGAGGATGATAATTTAAAGCTGTCATGATTAGTGTGTCAAAAGCTCAGAGGAAATCACATTTAAAGGATTAAAGAATCTGGGCACAGTGTCTCAAGGCTGGAATCCCACCCCTTCGGAGATAAAAAATAGAAGGGTCAGAAGCTTAATGTCAGCCTTAGCTGTATAGGGAGCCAAAGACCAGCATAGTCCAGTAAAAACAACAACCACAACAAAACAAACAGAGCAAAACCCAAAGAGGAATTAAAGGGAAGACACGATGCTAAGTTCTAGATGGAGTTAAGATCTCACCGTGGAGATTCAGCGATCCTGTTGAGCAGACAGAGCAAGGGAAGCAGCAGCAGGGCCTGGTGTATTTGAGGAATGGCTTCAGAGATACCTGGGTTGCCACTCAGTACTCAGGTGCTTAGTGGTCCTTAGAGAGGAGGGGTTGAAGTGGTAGCTCACAGGTGTAAGCTCTGTAGCCATCAAGCCAAGACAGGTTACTTGCCATGAGTTCAAAACCAGTCTAGGCTACAGAGTGAAACCTAGTCAAAAATAAATCAATAAATTGACAATAGATAGATGATTGATAGACAATAGATAGATAGATGATAGCTATGATAGATAAATAATTAATAGACTGAGAATAGATAGAGGATAGACAGGTAGATAGATAGTTGATCAGTAGATAAATGATAGATAGGTGATTGATAGGTAGATTGTAGATAAACTGATAAGTATATAAGGAAAGAATATGGCAGAAAATTTATTCCATGAAATTATGCCTACAACTTCCTAGTTTGACATAAAACTTATATCCACACAGCCAAGATGTTAAACAAACTCCAAGTGGAACACCAAATAAAAGAAGCACTGAATTATTCACATCCAAACTAACTGTAGACAAAATGCAGAAAGCCCAAGATAATGACAAAACTAACATGGGGATAAGAGAAAAACAGTGTGTTGTACAGAGAGGACCACAGTGGACTTCCTGTTGGAAGACAAAAGAAGAAAAGCAAAGGCCACTTTTGAATATAGCATATTCATGAGAGAGAGAGAGAGAGAGAGAGAGAGAGAGAGAGAGAGAGAGAGAGAAGAAAGAGGCCCTGTCATCCAAGAATCCTTAATACAACTAAACTATTTTTTTAAACATGAAGGTAAGATTATGACATTCACAGATAAACACAAGCTGTGGGGATCTATTAACTGACCCCACTTAAGAGAGTGTATTGTGCTTTTAGAATAACATCAAAAGATAATTTCAAACATTTCACCATAAACAATGGCAGGTCAGCAAGATAAAGCATGTTTTAATTAGTTTGATTTGCTCGTTCAGTACAAAAATGAATTCTGTTTCTCAAGGCTTTTTGACAGTTTTGTGTATTTACATAATGAATTCTAGTCATAGTCACTGCCCACACCCCTTTCTCAAACCCTTCCCTCCCTCGTCAGCTGGAACCCTTCTCAACAAGCCTGCTTTCCACTTTCATATCTTCTTGTGGGGGACTTATGCAGTTTCATTATACTAACTTGCCATATCATTGGGAGTTCTTTACTTGAACAAGGGCGACTTACCAGTAGATAAAGCACTAAAGGAATCAACACCCCTTCTCCCAACATCTACTTCCTCAGATTGTCCCTCAGAGAGCTTCCTTCCTCTCCCTATCTATGATGAAATATTGATAGCTCAATCTTGCACAAATCTTGGGCAGATAACCATAGTTGTAGTGAGTTCATGAGCACACTGGTATGTGGTGTCCAGGAGACATCTTTTCTGAACAACTCCTCATCTTCTTGCTCTTCCTTTTATCCATCTGTCTTTTTGATGTACCCTGAGCCTTGGAAGAGTTTATACAACAGTCTTGTTTAGAACGAAGCATTTCACCATCATGTATTCTCAACACTGCAGCTGGTATGAGTTTCTGTATTAATTATTGCTCTCTTCAGAAAAAAAAAAAGTCTCCGATAAAAGCTGAGCACAGCACGCATTTTTGGATGTAAGCATGGGTATCAGAAAGGGGTTTCACACATAATTCAACAAAGTAATAACAGTTTCCGCTGAGGGTCTTCAAGTCTCCCAATCACAGACTCTTGATCAAGTTGACGGAACTAGATGTTTCTTCCTAAGTTGTCCAAAAATCCAAGCAGAAAGTGTTTGGTGGGTGTATGCCTAGAAGCGGTAAAGCCGGGTCACAGGACACTTCCACTTTGATTGTGTCGAAGAACTTCCACACTGAGTTCTGTAATTGCCATGTCTATTCTATCTCCCCACCAGCGTTTGTAGTTGCTTGTTTCATGGATAAGAGCCATTCTGAATAGAGTAAAATGGAATTTCAAAGTAGTCTTAGTTTCAATTTCCTGATGGCTCAAGTAGTTGAATGGTGTTTAAAGTACTTGTTTACCATTTGTGTTCTTTTTTTTTTAAATCTCTGTTCAGCTTTGTAGACCACGTTTTACTTTTACTCAAATTATTTGTAATCCCCCCCCCACTTGGCATTTAGTTTTTAAAAACTGTTTGTATATTTTCCACACTAATTAACTGTCAAACATTCAGCTTGAAAGAATCTTTTGTTTTGTTTTTTTGTTTTTGATAACTTCTTTTCCACTTCATTAACATTACCATTTGCAGAGCAGAGACAGAGACAGAGACAGAGACAGACAGACAAACAGACACACACACACACACACACACACACACACACAGAGAGAGAGAGAGAGAGAGAGAGAGAGAGAGAGAGAGAGAGAGAGAGAGAGAGCAATGAGGAACAGAGGGGGCTGCTATGGCTACCTTTGGTATTATATGAATAAGGAACAGCTGTAGAAGAGAACAGGAATTGAATGGAGACGGGCTGGGGTCAGATTCTGAGCTGACTACTTTGTCTTCTAGGGTGATCCAGGGTTTGTTGAACTCCCAAGACTCAGATAGTGGCCAGGAGTTGAGATGAATGTATAAGCATGCTCCCGAAACCTCAGACAATGAACTTGGGCTGGGACCAAAATGTATGTGTATCCCATAACTCAGATGATGAACTAAAATTGGGGTCACAGTGGGAATGTTCCGGATACTGAAATAAATACTTAAGGATAGAGTACATGAGAGTGCTATACAAATCTCCAGGAAAGATCAAGGTGATAGTAAAATAGTATTATGAGGAATTATAAAAGGAGAATAATCAACCTCTTTGAACTTGGACCTTCCCCTACTCTTCACAATTATCTACTGACAAGAAAGAAACAAAAGACTCTTCACATAAGATTGCATAGTTCATAAACATTAGAAGACACAAATTACTGAGTGTCAACTTAAGGTCTGATTACCACAGATAAAATATATAACTGAGTTTTATTTTGGATATATTACTGTTCTTGAGTCTTCTTGATCTAAATTTCCAGACAAAGAAGAAGATAAAACACTTTCACCCAGGATTCTCTATGAAATTGCAATATGTGTTAAGAGTAGTCCTTAGGCTAGAATGTAGTAAACTATTTGTTTAAATGTGGGTTTTGTTATTAACGTGATGCAAATATGCCTGAAAAAATCCCCTTGTGGAAAAATCCTGTAAGTACTGAATTAAATCAACTTGTTGCCAGGAGGAATCTCACAAGTTTAGATGGTGGAAAAAAGCCATAAAATTATTTACAGCAATAAACAAAGAAAGACAACCTTTTAGTGCTGAGAAGATCCAATAAATTAAGCATGCTAAAATTGTTTGAGATTTCTTGAGAAATACATTTATTTAGAAAGTCCATTTTTCCCCCCAAGGAGTGTGCTGTAGATGTGGCCAGATCAGCTTATAAAATAAAATAAAATTCTCATCTAAAACATATGACCTTACAAAATAATCGTATACGAAGATGAATTTGTGCACACATACATAGAGACTGTGTGTGTATGTGTGTGTGCGTGCGTGAGAGAGAGAGAGAGAGAGAGAGAGAGAGAGAGAGAAGAGAGAGAGAGAGACAGAGAGAGACAGAGAGACAGAGACAGAGACAGTGAGACAGAGAGACAGAGAGAAAGAAACTCCTGAAAACTCTGAGATGTTTCCTTTTAGAATTATAGATATGGCCAAAGTCATACTGCAACAAGATCTTTGCGGCATGACCTCTGGCTCCCCTTGAGTGACTGACAGCCTCTAGGTTTTTGCCTTTGACCACCAAATGATGTAGGCAGGTGTCACTTGCAACCCTGCAGGCTATATATAGCTCTGTTGCTCTTCTGCCTCTCCGCTTACTTCCGGCTGCTATTTCTCCGCGTTCTCATCACAGGGGTAGATGAAGAGCCATTATTAAAGCATTCAGCATCAGTTTCCATGCATCCTGCCAACTAACTATGCTATCAATTCCTCATCTATTAGTTTTCATTATAGGAGACGCCTTCTCCATGGTGTCATCGTTTCTAACAGTCAGAACCACCAGGTGTGCTAACAGGGCCCTGATTCCCCCATCCTAAGCAGCAGGTGGCTCTGCCCTTCACAGCAGGGCAAAGATCCAGGCTGATGAGAAAGCCACCATTTCAAATATTAGCCAAGGGCAGAAGGTCTCTGGAGGGTCTCCAACCTACAATTTAATAGTCTTAACAAAGAGACACAGCTCCTTTTCCCTCTCAGGTCACACGACTTTGGGGAAACAAGTTTTACAAGAACCACAGTCCTCCCATGTTTTCTGAAGGTAAAAGCTAGAAATATTGGTGTGATCAGTATTGATGGTTTTTATAAAAACGAATGATCAGGATTTCAAAATTAAGGATGAATTAGAAAATCTTTTTTATTCCCCTAGAAGGAAAGGTATGTGCAAGTGCATAGAAGGAGAAAAAGTTTTATATTGAATATGTAGGAGGTGGATTGAAATCTGAGGGGTATAATGGAGAACCAGTAGATTTCAATTTCACCTTATGTATACCATTTCACTACTCCCCCTACCGGATAAATCACAACTTAATAATATCTTATATCATTTGGTG
Organism: Apodemus agrarius; assembly: GCA_964023405.1. NCBI lineage: Eukaryota > Metazoa > Chordata > Mammalia > Rodentia > Muridae > Apodemus > Apodemus agrarius. The sequence goes on from OZ030024.1 coordinate 16,463,271, forward strand.
AAATTCATGGTCAAGTATCAAGATTAATCACAGCCCTTTTTTCCCATTTAACTGACATATCTGCTAACCCCCCGTGTCCACCTTATAGAGAATTAGTGCATAACGTACTCAAAAAGGTTTAAAAGTCAGCCATATAAACTCAAGTGTGATTGCTTTTATTAACATAGCCAGAGATTGCAAAAGACAAAAAAACTGGCAGAAAAACAAGTTAACATCATGTGGTAGCATTGGGGGTAAAAACAGGTATTCTAGGTCTGAGGAGAAAGCTTGGTCAATAAAGAACCCAGAACCTGGGGTGGATCCCTAGAGCCTACTTGGGAAAGATAGGAATGGTGGCTCGTGATAGCAATCCCAACACAGAAGGGAGGTGGATGTCTGACTTTCTTTGAGCAGCCATCTTTGATTACTTGGTGAGCTCTAGGCCGCTGAGATCCCATCTTAAGAAAAAGGATAGGCAGACAGGACATGAACAGCAACACCTATAATAAATGCTCTGGATTCCATACAAATGTGCATACATACCCACCCCACATGAACACACACACACACACACACACACACACACACACAGAGAGAGAGAGAGAGAGAGAGAGAGAGAGAGAGAGAGAGAGACAGAGACAGAAATAGACAGAGAAAGAGAAAGAGAGAGAATCATGTATTCTAACATCTACATCAACAGTTTTGGCTCTGCACGTTTCCTTTAATAGGCCAAAAACAAGAATAATGAACAGGTACAAAATATACTAAAATTCCCAGAGACTTGCATTCATAGGAGCCAAAGAAAAAGGCTGAGTTCCAGCTAAAAACAAAATCTTAAAATATTTTATCCTAGTGATACAGAAAATGAATACAGAAATTTCCAAACAGAATGAAGAAAATGAATACCAAACTGGCAGACATACTCAGATGTGTATGGAGACCTTCTTTGACAAAAGAAGGAGTGGGGTATTATTATAAATGGCTCCTGGAAATGACGACTTTTTATTAAATGCTAATGGGAAAATTGAACTTCTGTAGGAAAAATATATTCTTTGTTCAAAGCACACCACCAAATTCAAGACCAAATATCCTAAACACCCCAATGAGTTAAGTTAATCTCACATGTCTGGGAAATATATAGGTAATTATCCTCAGCATATCAGGGTGAAGAAGATTTTCTTAAACAAAGTAGTGTGATTATTAAGAAAATACGGTTCCATCCACAAAATAAAATAAATCATAACCAATTTCAAAACACAAGACCCACGCAAGGAGAATCTTTATAGCTCACTCAGGCAGCTAGTGTAAAAAAAAATCAAAAAAATCAATAGTGCACCAAATATGTATGAGTAATTCACCTGAAAGCAATAAGCATGTGAAAAGAAAATGTTTGACTTTAATGGTAATCAGGAAAAATGCAAATTAAACCCAGTATTTCCTGTCACAGGCAGAAGAAACAGTACTATAATCTGAGGGAATGGATCTTACGAAAGAATAAACAGATTGTGTTGTTAATGGCTAATATGACAAGAGAGATAAATACATATTCTGCTTTGATATTGTTTGCAGGCTCTTTTTGGCTTCCTTTGCTACATCGATGTATTTATTTATTTATTCATTTATTTATTTTACTATAAATAGTTTCAGGGACAGACAGCAAAAGGGATGTAATCAAAGCATGCCAGGAAAATAGTGTGTACTGTAGTTTTAAATGAATATAGAGTCTTGCAGCATCATGGAACTGACAGTCCTACAGAAAACATGCACCTACACAAGAAATGTAGCCTGCAGGAAAGACAATCCAGCATATAATTCAACGAGGTGCTAATTGGATGAGCAAAAATTAAGAAATGAGCCAGGAATATCCCTTTGGAGTTTTTGCAGATGCCAATGGAATGAAATAAAACGTCGAGGGTTTTAGTACAAAGTCAATGTACAATGTACCTCTCAGCACTATCCTTTTGTGAGTGTTGGTCCTCACTCACATGTGGGTTGACGGAGCTTATCTGGGTGGTTTGCAGATGACGCCTCTTACATACTAAAGATGACACCAAACAGTGGCTTTTGGTGCCTATTCCCACGTGGAGCACCTTAACTGGGATGGTTAGAATAGGAGAGAAAAGAGCTTTTCTCCCTCTAGGAAAGCCGTTCATGAGTTTAGCCTTGTCAAGCAGATTAGCAGACATAGCATCCTCAGAATCCTGTGAATCTTAACTCCGGTTGTCAGACGTCTTACATAATGTGGGTTCCCACAGGTCAAGGTTAAGGTGAAACTGGCAGCTTTCTGCGACTGTTCTCCAGAATTAATGCCACCACATCCCACTAGACAAGAGAGTCACAAAGAACAGCCCAGATTTAGAAGGTCAGGGATGACTTAGAAGTCATCTCTTTCTTTCTTTTTTTAGGCGGCGGGGGGTGGGGAGTGGAGTTCAAGATAGAGTTTCTCTGTGTAGCACTGACTGTCCTGGAACTCACTTTGTAGACCAGGCTGGCCTCGAACTCAAAAATCCACCTGCCTCTGCCTCCCAAGTGCTGGGATTAAAGGCGTGCGCCATCACTGCCCAGCAGAAGTCATCTCTTGGTGAAGGAAAAATTAAGTAAGAAGAAGGGGAATGGTCATGGCTATCTAGTTACCTTCAATTGTCAATTTGACAAAGCCTTGAGTCGCCTAAGGCAGGAGTCTCAATTAAAGGATTGCCCATACCAGATTGGACTTGTAGGAGATCCAGAGTACAAGGGGGTTGTCTTGACTGTTATTTGGGTATAGGGGGCCCAGGCCACTGTGTACAGCATAGTCTCTGAGAAAGCACTCGTGTGTTATCTAAGAAGTGTACCTAAACATAAGCTACAAATCCTAACAGAGAGGATGCTGGGAAATAGTGTTCTTCCATGATTTCTGCTTCAAGCGCCTACCTGGATTTCACCCAGTGATAGACTCTAAGCTGTAAACTGAAATAAATCCATTCCTCTCCTAAGTTGCTTTTGGCCAGAGTGTTTTGTCATACTAGCAGAAAGGAAACTAGAATGCTGCTTTAAAAGATGACTTGACTCCAAGGGGTATGTTATAAAATGATTATGACAGAGCCAACATCACCATATGTCATTGTTATCTGTAAATAATCAGCCAGGACTTCAAATTCATTCTGAAACATGGCATGCGTGGGCACAGGAACGAACCAATCAAAGTCTCCAAGCATGCTTGGATTAGAAAGAACTCTAAAATGATTCATTGTACTGCAGAGCTACCCACTTGTGGGGACTGGTAGTCAATAAAACCTGATGTATGGACTCAAATTGATTCTTTGAGAGCAAATGGATTAAATTATCTTCAGAATAATCATGTGCCTTGTAGAACTGCAGTCTAGGAATCACTCTGTTCATAGTTTGTTTAATTGAAAGGCAATTAATAAGTCTTCATGTATATTTCATTTTGATGCTTCAAAACATTTCTTTATTTTTAAAGTGGTTTCAATCAAAGAGCTAACTATGAACTCCTGCTAAAACTATGTAATGCATAGGCTATGCTTTACAATAAATTAGTAAATTCTATTACAAAAGTAACCAGGGGTGGACAGTGGTGGCACATGCCTTTAATTCCAACAGTTGAGAGTGAAGCAGCAGGTAGCTCTCTGTGAGTTTGAGGACAGCCTTGTCTACAGAGCAAGTTTCAGGACAACCAGGGATAAACACAAAACCCTGTCTCAAGGGGAGAAAAGGGAAAAAAGAAGGAAGTAACCATTCTTATAAGTCGCTGCAATTTCAATCCATTAGTCTTTTTGTCTGCAGACCTATTCTTTCCCATCTAAAATTCAGATATCATATTCAGCGTTTAGCCATCCAGTTCAAGTTTGAGACATTACCATCTTATGACTTTTGACTCTGTCACCAGGGGATTCTTCGTTTAAAATAATATTTATTGTATAATATTTTTGGTGCTTAGAAACTGTTCTTTATATTGCAAAGGACTACCTTTTACTTTTTTGATATAGCATTCCCTTTTCTCCCCTCCTTTGTTTAAGGCACACATGGAGAGACTAATATAATATCCAAAATATCAAAGTGTTATTGAGACTTTTTGTTCTGTTCCTGGCACAAGGAAAATTTGGCTGATTTTTATCAGTCTCTTCATGTGTTTAAATAGCTCAAAACTGTTTCTCAGAGCGAAACAATGGGTTTTAAAATAATAGGACAACACTAGCTACCCATGCCTGTAACTTACATGCAACAAAGGTGGATGATTAACCCTTTCAAGCACAGGAGACAAGAAGGAATTCCTGTGTCCTCACATTCTTATTCACTGTTGCTTTTGATCAGCCTCTGAAAGGTCATTTTAATGTTAACCATGATATATGGAAAAAAATCTCAACCCAATATAGCTGAGTAGTAATAAGGACCCTCATGTATTTTAATAAAATATAGAAAATTTCTTATCCAATATAGGAAAATCCTTCTCAAAATAATTTATACTGTGTTTCTCACAACTATCTTGAAGTGTCCACACTATTTTAAAGGAAGTGTGCCTTCATATACAATAGCTGTATTTGGCTACTTGCAGCCATATTAGAAGTCAGTGTTTGTCAATAATTTCTAAATAAGCCAGTTCAGTTGACCCTCCCATGTCAGAAAAATCAAACCATGGATTGATAGCTACATTTTTGAAACATCATGGAAAATGCCAAAATAATTTTGCAACCTAATGGGGAAAATAGTTTTCTTTCCATCATGGGACATAAAGGTCCTTCATTCTTGTTCAGAAGAAGGCATGGCAATACCACTTAAAAGTCCTTGTATTTGGGAAGTACCACATCCTCAAGGGTAATGGAAGTTGTCATAGAAACAACCATAATTACAAAAAAACCATGGTTATTGGTGGAAAAACTTTTTACCTTAAAATGGCCCCTGCCTCCTCTCAGAGAAGCTAAGCCATTTCTTAGAAGTGAGTTTTCTATTTCAAGACTATGCAAAGGCTACTGGCCTCAGCTTTCTTCACTCCAGAGTCAGACGTTTTGTTTGTTTGTTGTTTGTTTTCTAATTTTTAAATGTCTCGATGCTTGGACGCTTAGCTTAAATCAGTGTCCTTCACTCTAAACTTGTTTCTGAAGACTCAGGCTGCTTCTTACAAGGTGTTGAACCTCTTGCTGGTGACAAGAATAAGATTTTAGAATGTGTGTGACTTAACAGAGCAATTTGTATCTAAAAGGAAAAAGCCCATGCTATCTCCCAAGGTGAGTAATTATTTTCAATCCTATTTATCCTTTGGATATTCAGAGTTAACAGAGATCTTAGGAATATAACAGGAAGAGATGCTTGTAAATTCCTCATTTGTTTTCTCAGCCTGAATTTTTGCTTGTCATTCCTCTTATACAAACATTGTCTCTTCCTTTCTGAATAACAGTTTTAGCTTACTAACTTATTGATGACCTTAACTCTATAACATCGTTTCTATGACCACTTCATAAATCTTAAGAGTTGTGTCTAATGTTCAAATTATTCACACTCACATACATTTATTATAAATAGATTATGTTCATTCATAATGAATTAGTCCACTTTAATATGCTTTTATGGTATATTTTAATATTTACCCCTATAACAGTAAATATACCTATTTTAAATTGTATAACCTCAAAGATATGAACATGTTATAGGTATTCACAATCCTGATATTTAATTTTTAATAATTTATTCTGATTTCTTCCAATGATGATTTATAGCAAGTTTCAAAATATGTGGAGTGTGAATTAGTTATATAGAGAGTGAAAGTACAGTAGATTAATGAGGATAATTATTATGTATTAAATAATGATTTTTAGAAATTAAGTGATTTTTTTTATAAAGGAAAAGAAGCTAAAGCCCCCATAATGAAGGTGAAGTCTCTGAGCACATTGGTCTCTGCACAGCCACGTCCTAGAGATGTCCCATAAGCAGGTGCTCATAGGAAACTCCATCATTCCTGTACCTCATCAGAAGAGCCCTCCGTGAGGCTCTCCAAACAGATCCTATGTAAAACTCCTCACCTTTTCAACACACCTGTACGACAGCATGTACGCTTCATCTTGTTTCGTGTTCCAACTCCTCATTAAGATGCAGGAACATCAATGGAAAGCAGTGTTTCAAGTAAAAAAAAGTCCCATGGTGGTGGCAGAAGACTATGTCTCTGGTTCATCTCCTCTCCAGGTTAATGGAGAAACAGAATTTAGAGAACTTGGGGAGATAGAACTAATTGCCTTAGATCTAAAGATATCATTCCACCCAATTAAAGCCTCTGCTAATGCGTATTACAATACTAAGACTTCAAGAAATGTTCCAAGTGGCCTTAGGTGTTTCCTGATGGTAAGACACACATATTTTGTGTTCCTCCTAGAACAAAAAACAAAAAACAAAAAACAAAAACAAAAAACAAAAACAAAAACAAAAAAAAAACAGAGCCTTGTGGCCATGGCTCAAGCAAATTTCTATTTCAATTACTAAGAACAGATCCCAAAAGTCTCTTCTGCGCACTTCCCCATCTGGACCAATAACTTCAGCTTACAGTCATATGATGTCAATCAACTGGGACTGGGCATCAACGCTCATCACCCCATTGGGTGTGTTTGCATCCTTACTTTGTCTAAGGGGGTCTGAGCATGAACCTGGGTGGGAACTTTGTCTATATATAGGTATTCTGTCTTCATTCATGGCTGTATAGTACACATTTTGTGCATGTGGTAAAGGTTATACATTCCAATTTGCCATTTTTATCTATTTGCAAAAAGATGCCCTTAAAATTCCACACTTAATATCTTTAAAATTTGCAAATTCCACTCACTTATATGTAACTACAAAAACAATTAACCCAAGGATGGGAGATGAAGTGAGAGACTGGTGTTTCTAACTTCTGATGAACCCATACAGAGCAATAAGGTGAATACTTCAAAATACTTAGGCATTTATTTTGGAAAGCTTTATTTATTTTTATACTAGCTAGCTGATATTATTATATTATTCTTCAGGGAATTGACAAAAACAAAATATATGTACACAGTGTGTTAGTATTTTTTTCTATTGTTATGATAAAATATCTTGCCCTAAATGCAAGTTAGAAGAGAAGATATATTTTAACTTATATAGTTAAGGTATCGTCCATTTTAATGGAGAAGATATGGTAACCAGCAGGCACGAAAGCAGGAACGGGAACCCCATTGATCACATTCCTAGCACATACAGGAAGCAAACAGGAAGCACATACAGGAAATGAGGCCTGGCTTTACAACTTTAAAGCCAGCCCCAGTGATATACTTTTTCTAGATAGGTATTTCTTAAAGACTCTATAATGTCTCCCAAGATCTCCAGCAGCCAGGGACCAAGTGTACAAACACAAGACCCTAGAGAGGACATTTCTCATTCAAACCACCAGTATTGGAAAGGTAAGTTTGTTTTCTTGGGTATCTTTGTCTGTTGGTTGCATTTTTTTAAAAACTTACTTCACAAAGCCTTCTTTGCTCACTCTCTCCAAAACAAATTAACTTTAAATGTTTTTTTTTCCCTGAGTTGACTACTCCCTGTTCATATGGCATTTGTAAAGTGCCAAGCCTGTAAAATATATGCTTTTAATCATAAACCTCAAGTCCTTCCAATGGGTACAAATGTCCCAGTAAAATCCAACTTGTATTGCACTTGGACTAAAAAACTCTTGTTTGCACCAGTCTTTGCATGTGGCTCACTACCATGGTGAATTAACCTTACCCATTTAACTCATGGTCTGTCTTCTCATCTGTCTTCTACAGATTCTGTACCTCAACCCACATGAACCAGAAACCTACCTTCCTATGATCCCATCCAGTTTGAAATGTATAATAAAATGCACAGTTGCAGGCCATGCTAAATGGTTTCATCAGGTGGGGCCAGCCTTAGACCTTGACCTGGGTTATTCCATAATGTTGCTTTTTTTTAATCCTTACCTAGGAAACAATCCCACTTTTTGTACTATTTTACCCCCAAACACAACCTTCTCAGTGAATGTGTTTATTTTCCAAGTCAAAGGAAAAAATAAGACCTGGTGAAGGACGCAGTCAGGATAGATGTCCGTTGTGTTCTTTCTGTAACTGGAGACTGCAGCTAAACAATGTATGCCTCGTTGGATGACTAAAGGAACACACTCATTTGTTAAGTTATAGTTTTTGTGAGTTAGGAATCTGGATTCAGCTTAAATGGACTCTCTCAACTTGTCATCAGATACTGCGATTCTCCTATGATGTCTAACCTTGACAAAGGCTTTTGAGCTGATTCTTGTTGTCACCTTTTGCATCTCATTCCCTTTCAGATGCTGAGTTGAGAACCTCAAGTTACTAGAGAGCTGCTAAATATGGTCCTCTGGTCTTTGTGGTGGAGACCTCTGCAGCAACACAACTTGCTTGTCCATAGCCAGCTGGGAAAGAGTCAGTTACTAATATGGAAGTTAGTGTTCTGTGTCAAGTAATTACAGAGCAGACAACCAATTTTGGTCTCCACCATATTTTCTTATTTTGATGCAAATGACTATGCCAGCCTGTGTTGACAATTGGCTTGTGTGTGGTACAAAGATCATCAGAGACCATCTTAGACACTACTTGCTGGAGAATCACTGCAACAACCCCCTCCCCCAACATTATAGACATACATGTCCATTATCGGCTTGTGCAAGCTTGGTCAGTGGGCAAGTGGCTGTTTCACACAGGAGAACATCTGTTTCCATAGAGGCAGCAAACACAGTCTTGGCCAGACACAAAACCACAAGCTTTTATCTGTTTGGGCAGCATTACAGAGCTGGCTGCTACCCGTCCACTTTTCCTAAATTGACTTGGCTAGGGCAAGAATTAGATTTCAGAGAGAATCTTTGCACATAATGGCCTTTTAGATATTATATGAAAGGGTAACTGTGGCCCCGTAATTTATTCCTCCCTCCTCAGGGATCCCTGAAGACGTTTGACCCTGACCAGAATTCTTTGCAAATATCGACTGATTCAATATACTAACTGAAAGATAAATGAGGGTCCAAAAGGGTTTTGCTGTGCACCGATTACTGATCTGGAAATGACCCCAACCTTGGCATCATATCCCAGTTAATTTAGATTGTTTATATTAAATCTAGGGCTGGGCTGATACATGCAAGCTATACATATACCAGAACAAAAGTAGGTGCCTACCATAATTCTAGAAGTTGGCAGTCTTCCTGGCTAATTTGTCTGGTGCCCTTGCCAGAATTTGAAACCATATATGTTGCGTGGGAAAGGATGCTATGGATTGGCCTCCCAGATGCTGTACATATAGATGGCCCTATTTACTCTCTGTTGGTAATTAGACAAAACCTGGTGCTGGCTCAGTTGGGATAATCTTTTTAAAATAGAAGTAAGACTAAGGATTGGCTAAGTAATAATTCGAGTAGGATGGTTCCCCTCCCAATAGCTCTAAATAAAATTTATTTGGCATACAGTGACACACACACACACACACACACACACACACACAGAGTCATTAATAACATTTATATGATATAATGGTACAACTGGAAAGATAAAACCTAAATATTTGGTTATGATCCCCCATGTCCTAAAATGTCTTTTCAAATTAACTGTGATATGATTTATCACAGATAAGCACAATTCCAATGATAAGAGATCAGACAGGGTTTATAACATTATATGCAGGGAAGCTGAGTCCAAACAAGTTCTGAGTTTAAAAGTAATCATTTCATTGTCAAATCAGTGTGGGATTTGCTCCCTCAGCATTCAGTGCAAGAATCCTGGCCACTAAAATGTGCCCAAGAAACAATACTTCAACCTTTGGATTTAGAAGTTGGTTGTTGATACGTAGTCTTCCATGATCCACATGGAAAGCAGGAAAATACCCCCCAAGAAATCTGAGGGTGAAACTAAGAAGATACTGGAATATCATAATACACAGAACAGACTATGGCTAGCTCTGATCTGTGCCCTGAGAGAGTAACCTCTATTTTATCTACTTTTTCTACGAGCATAATTGGGATGATGGAGGATCATGCGCCCATATGTTAGAATATCCATATTCCACAGCCACCTGCTACTACCAGCCTCAACTGGTTTCAACTAAATGCCAAATGACAGTCTTTGTAATTCCCCAAGACAACATGGAAGAACATACAAAATAAAATTGCCATAGGTATGAGAGAGTATTAATATTCTCATTAGCTGTACCGATTGACGTAAAATATTGATCCCCACTAAATGTTTTTATAAATCGACATGTGGTGAATTATTTATATATACTTATTGCATATAATGTGGTATTTGATGTATTGGACTACTAATTACTGTAGCTATTAAGGAAGGCATTATGTATGTTGACTGAGAAATTAAAAATAGAACTACTCTATGACCCAACAATTCTGCATCCGGCTCTATATTTGATGGAAATGATCTCAGGGTGGCAGAGCCATCTGTGCCCCTGGGGCCACTATAGTGTGTGTCACAGTAACCAAGAATGAGAACCAACTTGCATCTAGCAGTGTGTGAATGAAGTTTCCAGTGTGGGGCATGTGCACAACTGAATACTCTTCAACTTCAGAAAGAAAAGAGATCCAGCCATTTCTTTCCAAGAGCACTTGCCAAGCCAAAAGGCAAAGCCGGCAACTTTTTGGTGCTGAAAACAATCCATATACAGTTCATGCAATCGATCCACCCATAACCTAAAATGTGCCATAGAGAGGATTAAAAAAAAAAAACTGCACCAAATAGCAGCAGGTAAAAGAGAACAGAAATCTGAATAGACTCAGCTGGGGTTCCCTTTCTGCCAGTCAAGAACGGTTTGTGCTGATGTGGGTGTCTCCGGGACACTTCAGCATAACTTGTGAAAGGCATTGAATTAACCAGTATAAGTCGTCTTCCCACTTGGATGCACCTGGTCATCCTAAAATCCAGTAGGAACAAGCAGATGTTAGCCATGGTTTTGCGATTGCGTCAAGAGGAGAAGTCCAGGAAGATGTAGACACTGGCCATCCACCTGTCACTACAGCGAGGCAGAGAAACCCCACTCACACTCACATTCTCCCTCAGCCTTATGCCAAGACCATGTGTCTTTTCCTTCCTCTCAGTGTAACAAAATAATTTATAATCAGATCTTGGCTCTGACACTCGGGCCAGAGACTGGAGAAGCTGTTAGAGTTAAGGCAAAAAAAAAAAAAAAAAAAAAAATCACATCTCCCTTTCGGGGGTATTGTTAGTCCTGTTTGCAAAGTCACCAGAAAGAATTCTGAGATTGAATTGTGCCCTGACAGAAACAAGCAAATAAAAGATTTATAAAGGGCTGTCAATCAGACAACACCTCCCGAGCCTATGACCCGAATGCACAATGATTGCAAAGGTGTCAGCGGCTGGAACACAGGCAGACCAGAGCCTTTGGCAGAAATCGATACTGCTGCTTGGTGGAGAAGGCAGAGATTTTGGACTTGAAAGTGGTCCAAGGCAGCTGCCTAACACAGTTCTTTGGAAACATAATTGAGAGTTTATTGCTGGGCATTTGCAGAAATTGTGCCTATCTCGGGAAAACCAGACAATCTTGAAATCAGCACCAACCGCCATGACTTCCTGATATCATTCAAATCCAGGAAGCCTCACCGTGAAGCTCCTGGATAAATAGAAACTGTATACTTAAGAATGAGTCTGCACTGTGCTTGTTGTGTGCACATGGAGGTGTGAATGCTCCATTGCCAGTTAAAACTAGAAAATATATTCTAAAAAAAAGAAATCAGTGGGTACCAAATTTCACAGCATTCATGCCCAGATTTCTTGATTGCATTTGAAGCCAATGAAAAATATTCAACTACACTCTAGGTATCAAGATGCTATAAACTCCATTGCGTGAACCTCTGATTTCTCTCCGGCCCATATCCAAAGGCTGATTATTCACGACTCCATCTCTCCAACTAGGTATCCTAAAGGTGTCAGAAGGCAGCTGTTACCTTCCTGCATCTTCCCTTCCCTCCCTTCTTTTGTAGAAGAAATGCTAAAAGTGCATTTTCAGCAGCCTGAAAATGACTCGCTAATCCAAGCGGAGACGCAAGAGGGCGCTGTCTCTCAGGAGCCTGCTCGTGCTGGTGATCAATCCGCAGACTGCCGGAGAACACAGAGCCTGTATTTCAAAAACAGCAAAAGTGGGCTTGGAGCTCTCAAGTGTCTGCCCCTACTCAGGATATTTAAATAATAATAAAATCATATGTAGTATAGGCGTGAGTGCATATATACCAATGAGCTAGACAGGGGCTATCTAACAAGGTACGTGTAACATAACAGCCCACAAAGTGTCTGGAATTTGAGTAACAGAAATGACGGGCCATACATGTAAAATATTTATGGGATTCAGTACCAAAAAGGTGTAAGTGTTCTTTCCAATAGCGTTATATTGATTACAGTTTGAATTACTATTATCCTAAATCTTCTTAGTAGGTAAAATAGACCACTGAAATTAATGCAAGCATTAAGTAAGGGCTGTGGGCCCAGATCGAGTAAGACGTCCAAACCACTTCCTCGGGGGAGGGGAGGAGATCCGGGAACACTGCAGAAAAGGGGGGGGGGGCGGGAAGTATTTAGGAGTTGGAAGACGGAGCTGTGAAATGGTGCGTTCTCTACAAGATATGACCATTGTAATCACTAACTCACAGCAGCTGTAGTTACCTGCACTGAGGTGACATGACACTGACCCTATCAAAAACTAGTTAAGGAAAGGAGAGGGTCTCAAGTGACCCTTTACCTCTGAACTATTGGCTATTAATAGATTCTAGGAGGTGGGAACGATTACTATGCTCCAGGGAATGGCTCTAAAGCCATGATCATAGGAGTGACCCTAATTAATCACAGTAGGTTTAAAAACAAAGCAAACAGCTATTAACTTGAGAGAGAGATTTGTGGGGAGGATCGTGGTTAGATAGGGACAGAAGGCAGGTCGGGAGTAGAGCGGTTCATATTGTCTGTGTAACATGCAGAATTATCTAAAAACAAATTTAATTGAAAAATTAATGCATTCACGTCACCTTTTCCTAGTGTGACTCCAGAGAACTTAAAGGTCTTGTCAAGTCTGCGCTGATATCCCCTAATTAGTATTGATTGGTTGGTTATAAATAACCCTGTAGTTTATGGTTTTTAGGTAGCCTAAGTTATAGAAGATAGTGATATAGACTAAAGCAATGCTTGAGAGAGATAGATACTAGCTGATAGACCAAAAGTGTAGCCACTTCTCCATGCTAACTTCTTCTACTTACTGGCTCCTTTTTCTGCAGAAGCAAAATGTCCCCTGACAAAGAAAGAGGAATTGGGGCTGGGGGATCTGTCATCTGGTAGGCTGCCTCTAGGGAGGGGTGAGGAGATGGGATATGCCTGCCTGCGTGTGTCTTTCTTCCACAGTGAGTAAAGTTGCAAAGCTTCCTTTAAGGAGTCTAAAGTATTCCTGGAAAAGGAGAAAGAGAAAAGGACAGACGCTCTATCCAGGATGGCATTCGTAATATTTCAAAGCCAGCTGGAAGGAACTGAGTTTGGGCTACAGACCAAATGTCAGCAGCGACCAAGCAAAACTAGGCAACAGAAAGAATGACCAAGCATGGGTTAACAGATGGACACACACAGCCCCTCACGAGCTAAGTAACGATAGGCTCATATCTTTCTAAAATCAATACACACTGCTCACATTGAGATTGATAATTAGTACTGTTGACATAACTAGTTTATAAAATAAAAACATGAAATAGATTTGAAAGATATTCAAGCCACAAAGAAACAACAACAAAAAAATGAAATTTGGTAGATACCTAATCATGAAGCTGGGTTAGAAGTGATTACATACGAATTAGAATAGATTCTTTGAAACAGAATGCCGTGGAAGACATGGTAACTTTACAAATGAGTGTGCTTTCAATGTCAAATCAAAATGGGCAATTAAAAATATTCAATTGACACATCTTTATTATTTCAACATAGAAAGCAGTCCCTGCCGGGCGGTGGTGACACACGCCTTTAATCCCAGAACTTGGGAGGCAGAGGCAGGCGGATTTCTGAGTTCGAGGCCAGCCTGGACTACAGAGTGAGTCCAGGACGGCCAGGACTACACAGAGAAACCCTGTTTCAAAAAACCAAAAAAAAAAAAAAGAGAGAGAGAGAGAGAGAAAAGAAAAGAAAGAAAAAAAGCAGTCCCTTACACACTTTCCTGCCTTCATATGAATTTATTTTATTTCAGAAATGTTCATGAAAAACCTACGTTCCCAAGTTTCCCTTTAGAAACAGCAGTAAAGTTCTATTAAAATTCTTCTCTAAGTTTGTTCTAGAAGCTGGAGAGATATTACAGAACCCTCAGTAACTAGAGTTCCAGGGAAACCTAAGCCTGTTCTCTAGCCTCTGGCATACACATTTGTGCACACACACAGTGAGAGAGAGAGAGAGAGAGAGAGAGAGAGAGAGAGAGAGAGAGAGAGAGAGAGTTCTTTGTAAAATGAATATTGTACAGAGACAGTGAAATGGCTCTATGGGCAAAAGACACTTGTTCCAAAGACCTATCAACCTGACTTTTATCTCCAGGACCCCGTAGAGTTGGAAGTAGGACAGAACCAACTTTGTACAAAATTGTTCTCTGATCTCCCAAAGGTGTGTTGGTATGTGCATCCAACTATATTCACACACATAGATAATAGTAAGTTTGTTTGCTTTTTTTTTCTTTTTGGCTTTTTTTGAGACAGGGTTTTTCTGTGTAGCCCTGGCTGTCCTGGAACTCACTCTATAGACCAAAGCTGGACTTGAACTTAGAAATCCACCTGCCTCTGCCTCCCAAGTGCTGGGATTAAAGGTGTGCGCCACCGCCACTGCCAGAAAAATATTATACAGATGGCAAAGGCAATAGCTTCTTTAGTAAAGTGCCTGCCTTACAAGTGTGAGTAGCTGAGCCCAGTGTCCAGACATGGTGACAAGGACTTACATTTCCAATGTTGGGGAAACAGACACAGGTGGGTGCTTGGTATACACTGGGCACCTTGCCTAGACTACTTCATCCAGGCCAGTAAGAGACCCAACCTCAACACCACCAAACAGAGGTGAACATCACCAGAGAAATGACCCCTGAGATTGACCTCTAGCCCTATAGCCTCCATATGCACATAAACACATGTGTTCATCTTCACACATAAGAAATGACACACAGAGATTATTACATGGACCAAAATGAACACAAACAGCCTCTCTGCATGCTTAACATATTTGAAACATTTAATGTAATGTGTGATTTCTTCTATAATAAGAAAAACCTAAAACAACAGTCGCGTTAGTTGCCAGGGTTGGTGAAACATGTTACAAAACAGTGGCTTAAAGCAGGAGGATTGGCTCCCAATTCTGGAAAGCTTGAAGTTCAAAGTCAAATTGTTTAGAGGACTGTCATTTCACTCTGGAGTCTATGGTAGTACAGCTGATCTCTGGCTTTGCCTGTAAATGTGATTTCAGTGACAATCGGTTCATGATTGAATGGAGTATTCCCTCGAAGGGCTATAAATACAGAGGTATATGTGAGCTTGACTGGGAAGTAGATCACTGGGGCTATACCTTGCCTTGGACCCTTCCATAATCTGTTTTCTGTATGCTATGATATGGTTTGACCTGGTCCCTCCTCACCACTATGGACTGACACAGCAGAAATCTTGATCCCAACTTAGTCTTTGTTTGCATCTGGTATTTGTTCACAGTGACAATAAAAGTGATGTTTTGAGCTTGAAGTCTGGCTCCAGATGGTCCTTGACCTGGGGCAGAACCATTTTCATTTTTTTTTCTCTGTCAGAAAATATTCAGCAATATTGGACTGCTGAGATTAGGAACGACTTTTAAGGAAGCAGTGAGAGAACCTGTCGAAGCCTGTGGGACATGGAAGCAGATGGCATCTTACTGACTGCTGTAGAGACAAGAAAACTGAGTAAGGAAATCTCCTTAAGGCAAAGGCTGCATGACCTGAGACGTTGTTATGGAAGGCAGTCCCTGATTGACCGGTTTATCGGACGTGTTAGGAACACTTGGTTGTATCAGTCTGAGATCCTCATGGAGATCAGAAACTAGAGGACCACAGAGGAGGGGGAGATGCCATTGAGAGAAGAAGGAATAAGGAAGGCTGTGTTCGAATCCCAGTTCACTGGTTCAAATAGAACTGTGCTGAAAGGGAGTTAAAGATAAGGCTGACCCACCAGGGACCTCAAGGTTGTAATGGAGCTTTAGCAACTTTGGTGAGTGCTTGGGTGGAGAGAGATCTTTGTAAAGTAGGAAAGGCTCTGTTGGAACTCAGTGACCTAGACCAGCACACAAAAATTGTCCATAAAGCAAGAGAGGGGAGCCTGGAGAAGGTAGGAAATTGGTAAAGCAGAAAGAGAGAGAGAGAGAGAGAGAGAGAGAGAGAGAGAGAGAGAGAGAGAGAGACCTTTGAGATTACTCAAAAATAAAGGTTTGGGTCAAGCTGGAGATCCTAAGGAAAATAGTGATAGACGTCAATCTGTATGCGGAGGGGCTTCTGGAAGGTTTTAAAGCTGGAGGAGTGGGTCACAGAAGACACCCTTGAATTTTTTCATGATATAGGTAGAGATGATCAAGCCTATCCCAGGGGTGGGTACTTAACACCTCCACACCAAGGAGGACCCATTTCCCTCCAGCAAAAGGTTATGCTAGGGGTGGAGATGGTTGGCCGGATCAGGAACTCCCTCAATAGCCAGGTATGCTGGATGGAGAGAGAAGAGTTACAGCTATGTTCACAGTGCCACCCCAGGACCACCAGGACCCAGGGAATCTGCAGGATCAGAGTTAGGGAGAATGGCCAAGTTCACCTTTGGTCCTGAGTAGGTCTAAACAAATTAAGTCAGGCGCACTGAGTTTGTCAGGTGTCGAGAAATGTAAGGAAGCTCTATGGAAGAGATCCAGGTTGTAGAAATATAATGGCTCAGAGAGAATGACCAAGGATTACAGAGGACAATTAAGTTAGCACCTCCTATCCACACTTTGTTGTCAGCCATAATCCGTGGAGGAAGCAACTGATAGATGGATAATGGATAGAACCATCCCATGGGATATTAGACCTTGGTTATGTTTGGCTCTAGTATCTTCTCAGTTGTGAACATCTGAGATCACTTGACACTTGCTCAGGATAGGTAATCACGGACTTACAGAATACTTCACCAAGGTCATCTTTGTAACCACAATACTATGGGAGGGTGCTTCAGGATGTTGCCTTGTCCTACTCATCCTCTGGAAAAGGTTTTATTATATAAAAGACAAAATGTTAACCTCTGAGTATTTTTTCAGATTTGGAAAGCCATTGGAGAGACATCCAAGTTCAATGGTACATCCACCTCCCTACCAATTCTACTGGGACTGGGTTATTGAAAGGAAAGGAGAAAGAATCCCAAAGGTGTCCTACATGGGTGGAAAAGAACACTTCCAGAAGATGTAAAGTTATTGAATAAAAACATCAATGCCAGGGCTGGGCTACCTCTCTATGAGATGTTATCTAGAGAAGCCACCAAGTCCCTACAAACCATAAAGGCTATTGCTACTGCTTTTGTTTGTATGCCAAACTAGACAGTTAGACCCTATTGCTGGAGACATTGGCATGTGTGCGCTGTGACTGCTGGACAAGGAGACTTAGACTACACTAGAAGCTCTACTCTGCTGGTTGGTTTTTACAGTGCCAGAGTGGGTGATACCGGCTGCTGGTCAGCAACTGTCAGCAACATTGCTGCTTCGCTATGAACCTTGTGTGCTAAAACACCAACATGCCAGGAAGGGTATGCCTGTTTGTGTGACAGTGGTTCCACTAAACCCCGATAGTGAATAGAACTAACAACCTTCCAATTAAATTTAAGACCAGCCCCGCAAGAGGCAGTTTACATCTGGTACTGTAAGGCAAGACAAAAATCTTGTGGCTGAGGTCATAGTTCTCAATGGAGAAGCAGTTTCTGTTGTTTCATTATATAGGTATGATGAGCCTGTAAAGCCTTCTAAATGGTTTACAACCATAGATCACCTTGTTGTCAGCCCTATCTCATAACCACTGTCAAAGATGCTCACAAGTGACCATTGCTTTGATGTGGTGGTCTAACTCTTATCTCATAGGTAGGGGTAGGCTTTGGTCATTCATCTGGCATTGAGTTATTTCTGCTCCTGTTTCAGTAAGGTGATCCTTTCCAAGGTTTGGGGATCTCTGTGGAAGAGGAGGCAGAAAGGATATAAGAGCAGGAAATAGTAGAAAGTTGTGTGACAGCTCGTTCAGAGACTAGAACATTCCATCCTACAGGGACGCTCCTTAAGACAGAAGATAAACCACCACTCAATATAGTTTCAGAAAGTTCCTGAAATTGACCAAATCGAAGAAATAGCCCCCACTCTCATGGTGTAAACAAGCCAAACTGGAAAAAAAAAAAAAAGAATCTAAGACCAGACCAGGAAGAAATAGGCCTGGAAGAAAAGGAAGCCAACTGAGCTGACTAGAAGAGCTGTAGATTAGCTGAGTCACTCAGTAGGGACACTCTCTAATCCGTGGCTCTGCTTGCAAGCTATCCAGCATGCTCCCGGGTTCCTAGTATCTTTGAACTGTCATCCAATGTTGAGGTGGGCTTTGGTGATTGGTGATACAAATGTCTTTGAGTAATTTCTGTTCCTGTAAATAACTCCTCGCCCATATTACTGTAAATAATCCCAGTAAAGCTTGTTGGCTCACCAAATTTGACTTTGATGGTACCCATGCTTTGATCCGCTGTGGACTTCCTAGTTGGGATGATTAGACATGTGTTATGTCTCCCCCGGACTAAATGGTCACAGAACATGGGACCAAATTTTGAGGGAACCTGACTCACTCCACGACAACATTCTAGCTGTTATCTCAAATGATCAGGGATGCTAAGGGTCTTCAAGACCTGCTCAGTTCCTGCTTCAGTCATCAGTAGAAGAATTCAGAGGGCTGATGGCTACAACTTCTCACATGGAACAAATACAAAGGATAATCAATAAAGTAGAAGGTCACAGGGGAGAGATTTGTAAAAGAAAAGCATTTTAAACCAAGCTCAAGCTTTCAAGTGCTCCAGCTTGAGTGGCTTCCTCCAGCTCTGAGCTGTGGGATGACACGTGAGATATGCTGGCTGCCAGGAAGGCTCTCCAGAATATCAATGCACGGAGTGTTAATTTGTGTCGGGTCACATACAATTTCTCTGCTTGCTCTGTACCCCAGAATTCCAGACTCTTAGGGGGAGAAAGTTTGATATAATAATATTGATGACACACACACCAAGTATCAGGAATACTCTTACTATGTAGGAGAAGATCAGCATGGTGGAGGGAAATCTTTACAAGCCCAGCTCCCTATGACAAAAAAGTCTTCCCTGCAGGCTCTCCTAAAGTAACAGACTCTAATAGTTGCTTTCCTATACATCAATGAAATGGGAGAGCCAAAATTTATCTTTGAAAATGTGACTCCCCTCTGAAAACATAATTGCATCACTTGGTTAAATCATGCATGTATGTAGTGATACAGATGTCATAAGTTATCACAGGAAACAGAACATATTAGGGAAGAAGGGCTGATTTAGACAAATGCAAAGTGAAAACAAGTCTTCAGGGGTATTTATGTTTTACTTGTGTTCGTATTAATGCTACTGAAAAACATATTTCTTTTTTTTTTTGAATTTTTTATTTGGAATCTCTTTTTATACATTTTCTCCTGTCATGTGAGAATTTTGAAGCTTTCTGTTACTGAGATAAAACACTGGGACCAAAAAACAACTTAGAGGGGGAAGACTTTATTTGATTTATACTTTCCAATAACAGTGATTTCATTATTCAATAACAATGAAACGGCATCATTTTTTTTCAATGATGGTATTGAAAAAGTCAGGAGCTTATAGCAGAGATTATGGAGGAATATTGTCTACTGGCTTTCTCCCCTCACTTGCTCAGCTTTTATATAAAGATAAGCAACTGGCCTAAGGATGGGGCCACCCACAGTGGAAGGGGCCTTCCTACATCTATTAGCAGCGAAGAAAATTAAGGCATGCCCACAGGTCAATCTGATTAAAGCAAATTCCCAGTTAAGATACTCTCAGGTAGCTCTGGACTGTGTCACATTAGCAGCTGAAGCCAGAGAGAGAGACATGCATTCTCTTATGAATGAGATCTTTAATCACAACAGTGCAAATTATATGGTCTCAGTAAGAAAATGTTATTCACATGGGGTAAAATTGGTTCTTATAGAGAAAAACATTTCCTCCTTTGAATATATGAAGTATGTGTTGTACATATAAATATGTAGATCTCTATGACAGTACAATTCCATGGAGGAGGAATTATCTATTGCTGTCCATATTTTCTGTCACATTCTACTCACAAAGATTCAAATCAAGCTGTTACTACTTAATACCTCTGGAATTAAGCAACATATTAGATAAAATTTCTGATTTGTAAATTTCAGGGTTTTTTTTAGCCATAGTAATATTTACATGATAGTGTAGTAAGCATAAATCAATTTTGTTAGACACAAAGAATCAGCAAAACATGCATCCATTTGTCTTGAAGACATATGCATTAAAGTTAGATACATCGTGGAACTTGGGGTTTCAAAAATCAAATCTATGGATCTATTTGTGGTTAGAAAAATCAATGGAAAGTTTCCTAGTTGAAGGAAAAAGTTTAGTAGAGGAAGAGACAAACCCAAGATATATTGTTATGGAGGGAGCTGTGTTTTAAGGAAAGTGGCTGAATTTAAAGGCATTGTAATATTAGTTTATAAACAAGATGAGAGTCTATCTAAAACCCATGAATATGTATACCTATATACAAATATACACAGTGCCCATACAATGGGACTCTTGAGAAACTGGTGGATAAGAGTTAAGCTTCATTAGATGGTGTGGTGGTACTTTAAAATCTCAACTCAACTGAACCTAGAATCACATGGGAAAAGACTCTCAGATGTGTTGTCTAGACCCGATTGATCTCCAAGCTTGTGGGTGGGACAGGGTTCTGATTCCCTTAATGGATGAGAAGCCCTAGACTGAAGGTGGACAGCACCATTCCATTGTTTGTGATCCTGAACTGGGAAAAAGTAGAGAAGGCTAGCGGCGCTCATTCATGCATGTCTTTATTTGTCTCCGCTCTTGACCATGAGTGGGACTGACTGCTTCAAGTTCCTGCCTCGACTTCTCTGCAGCAACAGACTCTAACCTGGAACTGAGGGCAGATCACTCTCAGTTGTTTTTTGTTTGTTTGTTTGTTTGTTTTTGTTTTTCCATTCTCAGTTGTTTTGTTCATGTGTTTTGCCACACAACAGAAAGGGCACTATTACAAATAATTATGACATCTGTTTCAGTCACGTTTTACTAACAAAATCTGTTCTGTAAGAGCTTATTATTTCGCCATCAGTTGATGTGGCAGATCAAACCAAAAATACAAAACCTAAGGAAGTACGAAGCAGATAGGTAACTAATGGTTTCGCATTGTCTGTTTTTCAAGGGTGCTTTTTTTTCCAGCATATCTTTACACGTAATCAGATTAATTTTTCACCCTTTACATGTTAGAATTTAAATGTTCCATGCATAATAAGAATCTTGCCAAAAATAAGTTATGGGTCTCGTCATTAGAAAGCAAATCAGACTAAATATGACCGCCCATACGATAATACATCACTGGCTATCACAAACCTGAGACAGGTAAGACATTTTCATCTTTCAAGTGGAGGAAACACTGCGAGGAAGAGAAATAGCACAAAGCTTATGAATTCTGGGCTTCATTTTCAGAGTTCTCTTAAGAAATATCTTTCAGATTAATTCACCCTACAAAAATCATATTGATGTTTTCACCATTGTTTATAATTAGTAGTTAAACACGTTTTGATGAACATCTTTTAAACCATATTTATACATCTGTCTCTTCTATTTGTGCCATTAAATCTTTAGTTCCTCTAGGCAGAGAAGCCTGTTTTCCTATAGCACTATAATACTTTTGCATCTTTTCTTTCTCATATCAAGTGGCTTTCATGTTGAATTTGCTTGCACAGTAAACATCATTTGTTCTATTTTTTACCATGTTGTTGGATAATTTTATATTTCAAATATAAATACATTTTCTAAAGCCAGCATCACTAGCCAAGATTATATAAGCAGACCCATGTACTTTGTGTAAATAATAATGCAATTTGATGGAATTTTAGGAAGAATAATATAATAAATATAAAGGTTTTGTGTGTTATTTGGAAAGTAAATGACCTAGGGTGGGGTGGAAATCCCCAAATAATATTAACCACAGAAAGACACAATGTCTTTACAAATCTGAAAGCTCTGTATTCATTAAGGCCTCATGTCTCCTTAAACCATTCTTCATATTGAAGACAATCCCATGCAAAGAGCCTACAGATATGTTGAGAACTATTAATGATCTAATGCCAAAATATCTTTGAGCATTTGAAAGCCCTGGAACAGGCAAATACGGAAGAGTAAGAATGAAGCAGGAGGAATCACCTAATTTGAACAACCTAATGTGAGGACTTATAAGGCCATACTAATCAAAATGGTATGGGATTGGTAGGAAAGTAAAAATGAAAACACAAAGAAGGAAATGCTTTCTGGAAGCAGTGTGATATGACAATGGAAACTGAGTTTTAGTAAAGCTATGAAGAATTTTTCCTCAACAAATTTAATTGGAAAAAATATATAGCTAAATACATCATCTCTAACAATGAGCCCTCTGAAAGGTTATTCAATCCCAGTGGTCAGTTCTAAACACATATGCAAGCAAACAATGCTAAAGAGAATCAGGAGGGGTGTGTGTGTGTGTGTGTGTGTGTGTGTGTGTGTTTACAAATAATGAAGAAGAGGTGATGAATTTGGATAAAATTCTCAATATTTTTAAATTAAAAATATAATTTGTTCTTTACTTCATTTTTATTGCCCAAATTAAAGAAAAATTGATATACGCAAGCTATTACAGTATCCTCACTAACACAGTGATTTCTATATTGACCAACAGCAAGTAGATAGCAGATAGGAATCTGATCTTTCAGATGTGAATAACTCATCAAAAATTTAAAATCTCATCTTCAGTGAAACAGTGAAAATTTTATAATTGGACTTGGATCAAGAATAAATTAGTAATCCTGAGAACTACAATTCAATAACCAGGCAAGCAACCCACTTTCACAGTGTGTAAAATATTTGAATAAGTAATTCACAAAACAAGATTTATGAATGCTAATAAACTCAAGAAAAATGAGGAATGTTTTAATCATCAGCAAAATACATATTAATGTGCTAAACTTTCTCCCAGATTGCTGAAATATAGGTATTCTAATATTAAGTGTTCATCATTGTGTTGAGCAACTAGAAATCCTATGCATTTCTCATGAGGATGTGAAGTTGGGTAACCTGTGTGGGAAGAACTTTGGCAGTTCCCTCTGCATATGTTGACTATATGTGTGAGCATATGCCATGGTGGTTTACTCTAGGAAATTATCCTAGAAAAATTAAAACACTTATCTATGTAAATATTTCCACACAATTGTTCACAGAAGCTTTTCCTCCAATAAATCAAAATGAAAACACTTCAATATTCATCAATCAGCAAATGCATAAACAAGCCAATATATTAATGCAGTAGAACTCTACTTAGAAGCTGGTGAAATGGCTCAGTAGATAAAGGCACCTGCCACCAAACCTGAGAATCTGAGTTTTGTTCCCAGTCCATATAGTAGAAGGAGAGAAGCAACTCCTGCAACATGTGCAGGAGATTCTTTTTAAAAGGAATCTTTTAAAAATAAGTGGATTACTGATAAAAAATAAATGATACTTTGGAATAATCTCAGATAATACATTGAACAAGAAATGCCAAACATAAAATCTCCCTATCTTGTGGCTCTATTCATAGGAAAATCCAGAATTAGATAAACTAATAGATAGTGATAAAAATATCAATACTTGGTAAATTGCAAGGGTGACTTATATGCACCTTATAAAGGGCATAAAACAACATTTTGGGTGATAGAATTTTACTATATTTTTACTATAATCACAGCCTATTGGTGTATTGCTTGCCAAACTCACCTACATGTACAATGGACACACACACACACACATACACACACATAGAGACAGAGAGAGAGATAGAGACAGAGACAGAGACAGAGAGAGATAAAGCCATGAAGCCTGGTGAAACTTCAACACCAGGCAGAACAACATGACCAAAACTTGTTGCATTAAGAATTCATTCACATACATAAGTGTTTTGTTTTCTCTCATTTAATAATAAATTCATGCATGGAAAAATATCAGCTGTAACTTGTGAAGAAACAATGTTATTACTGCAATTCAAGTTGTACTTGGTGGATCTTGGGTCAGATTAATTGGCATGGGGGGGAAGCTTCCTTTTTTTCCCCTCAATTATGAGAAGTTATTTCATGCTTCATCTCCTTCTCCTCCTGTTTCTTTCTGGGCCTGAAATTCTGTTCCCTGTCTCTGCTCCATTGCCTCCTACTCATTCCTCCAGGCCCTATTTAAAAATTGCTTCAGAACTGGACTTCTGTTTCAATGAGGTATTCGTTATTAAGTGTATTCACCACACCACAGTTTATTCCTTGAGCACTTTGGAAGCATTTAGCTCCTTCTATGTCAAAAAATAACAACTTTTGCTCATTACGTGACCTTTGTCCATTCTAAATTTTATGGCCTCTTTCCATCTGGTGCATAAAAATACCACTGCTTATTAGAATTGTTTCAGACTTATGGCTCCAAGGTATGTGAAAGCAGAATCAAATTTTTTGTGCAGTCATAAAGAACTTTCCATTCTTTATGTATTTTCTTTGAAATGGCTTTATAATCCAGCTTAAACTGAAAACATCTCCAGAAGTTTGGAAGATAAAGATTTTAACTCTAGGTTAATATTCCTAGCTCCTCAGAGGTGCTAGAAATAATATAGTCTAATAACAATAGCCACAAACTTTTAAGCAATCATTTAAAGGTTGGTCTTCCTTGATGTATACTAAGAAAATCAGTCATTACTTTGAAAAATACCAATGTAAAAGAGTCAAGAGTCTGCCACACCTTGTGTATATGAAGTAACACAAAGCAATCAAACACTAGAAAGTTAAAATATCTTTTGTATGAAAATACCCCAGGGACTGTGGTGTAGCTCAGTTGTTCAAGTGGCTGAATAGCACACATGAGAACTTGTGTTGACCCTCAGGATCACATGAAACTGGATATGGTAGCTCATGCCAGTAATCCCAGAAAGAAGGAGGCAGGGAAATCAGATGTTCAACGTCTGAGATAACCTGGACAAACAAACACACACCAACAATTAAAAAACTCTAAAGAGTAAAATGCTACCATTTCTCAGATGACCATTAATGAATGTAATCAATGAACCTTAATATCTTTAAACAGAACCAATAATTAGATAACTAGGAAAACAGAATTTGTCTCTTAATGAAGAAGTACACACACCACCAAGAGTTCACAAAAGGCTGGAACATGGAAAAAGCCTTAAACAGAGGACAGAAGGATGGAAACCCACACACTAGGAAACCAGAAACCATACAGGACAGACACCTCTGGTTCTCCTATAGTTGAAGAACAAGGAAAATACTAAGGAGGGAGACAGTGTAGCTTAAAGTGTGTGTGACCTACTGCAAATGAACAAGAACAGGTTGTAAAAGTCTTGAGCAGATCAATTCTACAAGAAGCACTACAGAGTCCTTTGTGATCAAATGGAAGGATATCAGGCAATGAGGAGAGACTAGGCAGTGATTTGAACTCAAATGAAGAAATTAAAGCAAAAGAAAACTGTAAGGAAACAGAAAATGTAGTAAGTTACTTATATGTAACTTAAAATACAGCTGTATGACCTATATTTTAAAATACGTTGATTGTGATATATATCATATAAATCTCACACACACACACACACACACACTATATATATATATATATATATATATATATATATATATATATATATGATTTATATAGCCACAGCAAACATTTGAAAGGGAGATTATTTTTGACAAATTTACATGACAAAAATTGTGTGCTGTTAAATAAACTATTAAAAATAAAAATGGATATTTTCTACTTAGCACAATAGAAGACATTAACAAATCAAGAAAAAATTTAGACATATATTGAATAAATTAGTAACAGCTAAGGTAGGACTTCAACTGTATTAGTAAATATGTTAAATTCAAGTGGAATAAGAACTACAGTTAAAGTCAGAAATAGACACAATGGATTCTAAAAATACATGCTAACCACAATATTGGTGAAAGACATGTTTTTGTATTCAAGACAAAAATAAAGGATAGAAAGTCTATTCGTACCATGAAAACAATATTAAAAGAACTAGGATGTGTATATTAATATAAAAAACATAAACTTTAAAACAAAAATCATTTGAAACAAAGAATATCATATTAGAGTTATAAGACAGTTACTCTATCAGGGAAATGCAACAATTACAAATATGTATTCCCTGAGTAAAGTCCATTATGCATAATGAGGAAATGCAGATTTGGAGAGACATTTCAATAACATTGAAAACTAACTCTTCTTTTTGAGTAATGAACAGAAATTTAAGCAGAATGATAATCACAAGATATTGAATACCTCCCTAGGAGTTAGTGGTGTGGTAGTCCTAAGAGGTCCCCAAAACATCGTAAAACATTGCAGTTTCTCTTAGTTACCCACCACAATTACATGGTAGGTTTCGATTGCTGAAGATGCCATACACTTTAGTTGCTAGGTATGGACATCAATCTCAAACCATCCTGGAACCTTCCTCCCTAACTAGCTGTCAGTACCAGTAGGTGCAATGCAAGCTGCTTAGAAGTAAAGATATTAAGGACTCCACCTAGCACTGGACACTGAATGCTATACCAACCTGTAATAAGATCTGTTTATTAAGGCAATAATGGTACAACTATTATGGTGTAACCAACTACTTTCTAATTGGACTTGAGGTCTGCTCCACAGGAATACCCCATACATAGTACTGTAATCCAGGCCCAAAGTCTGTGGCTTGTAGACCATAAGACACATCATAGAACCTGCTATTGTTATTTTTGCTAAATGGCAATGTTTTCAAATTGACTTCTAATTACTATTATTTATACCAATAGACCTGGGATGCTCTCAGCCTCGGTCAGAGCATGCATGGGCATGAATAAAATTGTAGCCACTATGTTGCATAACAATTCTAGTCATATGAAGCCACAAGGCATATTGTTCCATTCATATGAGATAGTCAGAATATACAAGTGTATTCCGGCACAATCAATCAATCAATCAATCAATCAATCAGTTGTTAGTATCGAGGGGGAAGATATGAGGGGATGGTGAGTATGAAGAACTGTGGAATTCTCTGAGGAATAGTGAAAATATTCTAGTAATGATTACAAATTTATAGATGTATTTGAAATAACCAAGCTGTATATTTTAAAGGGTGATTTATGGTATGTAGGTTCTGTGTGGTACTAAAAAGGAGAAGTGACTAAAATATAAATCATAATCATGTTACCTAATATTTTAACTCCAAACTCATAAATGAACACATGTTTTCCTTCTAATGTTTAGGCAATTAAGCAAGGCTTTTCTAGGAATGCGGGCACATGAGTATCTTCCAGTGTAATGGGTATTCTGACAATCCACATGTGTCATGTATAGTCCCTATTTTTACATTACTTCAGATTGAATGAGAACCTAAAGATGGTTTTAGATCATTTCCAAGGCAGAGTTTATCTAAATATTTTCCTGGTCTTTTGTAGATCATCTGCCAACGCCTAATTTGATGGCTTCATCAAGTCTCCATAAGCTTTTAATTCAGCTTCACTTGAAACCCCAAATTTCTCATATTTAATTATAGATTTTCCTATTTAATTAAAGCATGTAAGACACGTAACGAGAGCATCCATGATGGGTACCTTAAGGAGTTTGGAAAGGTGCACAGTTGGTTCTCAAAATGTCAATTATTCATCTACTAGAGACAGAAGAGAAGAGAAAGGAAGAAAGCCTCATGAACATGCCAGCATATGATGGAAAAGAACTCAAGAGTACAACTCATTCTATACGTGGATGGAAACGATGTGAGCAAGTGCCCTTTTCTGTATCCAGACCTAACCACATTTCAAGTGTGTTCCCTTTTTTAGGTTTTGATAGACAGCAGAGAAGAGAAAGTAAGAAAGCCTCATGAACATGCCAGCATATGGTAGAAAAGAACTCAAGAGTACAGTTCATTCTATATGTGGATGGAAACTATGTGAGCAAGTGCCCTTTTCCATATCCAGACCTAACCACATTTCAAGTGTGTTCCTTTTTTAGGTTTTGACAATGGGGGTTGAACCCATGGCCTGTGAGTTAGTGACTTTTCCTTACTGTGATGAAATATCTGCTAGAGGAAATTCAGGAAGGTAGGATATCTCTTGCTCACAGGTTCAGAAATTTCAGCCAATCATACCAGGTAGAGAACCACAGTGGCTTGTATAGGAACCAGAAAGCAGAACAGAACCTAACAGGAGGGAACCTGAGGAAGCCTTAGAACCAAGGACTCCGTCCCCATGGCCTGTATTTGTTTTCTAACCAGCTTTGCCTTCCACAGGTCTACCATGCCTCAATTTTCTATTGAGATAGCAAACCCAGCACAGGTTAAATCCTTCATTAAGTCAGAGTACTTATCCTCTTCTGATCTGGACATACCCTCGCAGCCACACCCAGACAGTCCCTTAGTAATCTCACAGGGATCGCTCAATCCAATCAAGAAGATAATCATCAGATAAACCACCATTGACTGGCACACACAGAGCATGGATTCTATGACTGAACTATCCATCCCCACCCCCGCCCCCAGCCATTAGTTTTACAATCTAGAAAACAGTTTGTATTCCCATTGTTGGCAATTGTCATGCCTGATTCATCTAGGAAAAATCATGTTAGCAAGATGCCACACTGTTGGTGGATCCTTTGCTTCGTGTGTGTGTGTGTGTGTGTGTGTGTGTGTATGTGTGTGATATTAAAGAAGCAATTGAACACAATGCAGTGTTATGCATGTTCACAAACTTTAGGCTCTGAGCTAAATAATTATCCAAACACTCAGCAGCAAGCTAGCTCTAGCTAAGTAAAGTCAAGCTGAAGGGGGCAAAAGAAGAGAAGAGAGAAGTAAAGTATCTCTAAAAATTGGGTCTAAGGTGGACAAGGATGTGGTCCATAATGGATTGAGAAATGGGAGGCATTGCACAGAGAAAATGTACTGCCAACATCCCTAACTGAGACACAGTATTGTTAGAGAAAAAGTTTTGTGAAATAACAAAATACACATCCTCCATTCATTGTCTTTGTTATGGTGGCATTAGGGATCTTAAGAGTTATTACTTTTCCCCCTCACTCTGCTCAACAAAGCTTTGTAGGGAAGATAAACAAGCAAAAGTCAAAATGCCTCTGTGATACCTCCATGAATTACTTTTAAATCAGTCACCATTCAAATTGTCCAAAATTGAAGCTAACAGTGTTCCCCCACACACGTACCACACAAAGGATATTAGGAGAAAAAGGCATCAAGAACTTGAATTGAATCACCACACACACTGTTACTAAGACATATGTTTTTCTAAGCATCTATTTTCATGGCTCACAATGACATCCCTAGAGCTGAGATACCACTTTTCACTGCTTTGGAAAATGATGTTGTATTTTTGTGAGTCATCTAGTTTTGAATAATGACTTAGTTAAAGTTTACAGGCAAAACTTTTGAGGTATTGAAAAACAAATACAATAGACATATAAACATAAAAACATAGGTGTGAGAATACCTCCCACCCTCCCTCTCTCCCCTCCCTCTTTCTTTCTCTCCCCCTCCCTCCTGCTGCCTCCTCCCCCCCCACTCTGTCTCACACACACACATTAAATTTTGATTTTGAAACGATGGACTCATAACATCTTTTTGTGCCTTTTATATGCATGGAAGCCAAAGGAGAATGCCCTGCTCCATGACTTTTCGCTTTATTCTTTTGAAACAGGGTGTCTCACTGAACCTGGAGCTAAGCTGATAGACAGAAATCCCAGTGTTCCAAAGCCCTATAGAGCTGGGCTGAGACTTACATACAACCAAATTTTCTTTTTACATCGATGCCAGGGAACCCAACTTGGGTTCACCAAGTGCCTCTAACCACTGAGCCATTTCTCCTGCCCTAATTTGGATCTCTCTTAATCCTTAAATGCTTAAGAGCGGATAGGAAAACATGGAGTTCCATAGGAACCACATTTATTTTCCTGTGGCAGCCACATGCCATAGCCACACACACAGTCTCCTTCCCTGGATGGTAGGGCAGACTTGTGATTTTCCAGGACCTGCAAAAGACAGCCACACTTGCTGTGTATGTGATCACATTATATAATATTTTAACTTGCCTTACTAAGAGACACTATGGACACTGTGCACTTTGAAGAAGCTAGCTGCCATGTTGTGGGTGGATGACACAATTCCAATGGGGTCACCACATGTGAAGCAACTAAGGCACACTTCGTCCCCTAGCCAGCAAGAACTGCTAACCTTCATCATGATTGCCTGCAAGGGTACTGAACTGTCTCAACGACCACACAAGAGTACAGAGAATTCCTCCCATAGAACAGTCTGGCAAGAAGCGGATACCCTGGCTGAGAGATGAATTGCATCTTCCTAAAACTCTTAAACATGAATCCCAGTGAAACTATGCCTGCCCTAAGACACAGTGCAAGATGATGAATATGTGTTGATTTTACCAAAAGGTAGCGTACTAGGTTTCAGTACTAATCTGTCATTAAGGCAGAGAATTTCTTTCAGTACACAGTATATATTTTATATGCTGTAATGAAAGGATGAAATGGGTAAATTATAGCATAATAACAATTGGGCCCTTCCGAAAATACTTTGCTGGACAAGTCAACACTTCCCTCTAAGGCATTACAAGATCACATTTGCAAAACAAACTTGGTTCTTTATTTTACAGTCTACCCCCTTCTTTTTCCTTATTTCAGCTATATCTAATCACCAACCCAGGCAAGTACAGATAAGTATCAATAAAATGTGGTTTCCCTTTTCCATGGGCCTTAGGCTTCATCCCAGTACTATCGTCCACCTCTGGCTCTACCAACTTCGCTCTGTCGGCACCTCCCACTTTGTCTTCTCGACTTCCACTTTTCTTCTGGTGACAGAGTGACCTTGTCCATCCAAACATGTGGTCATGCCAATCATATACTTCAATTACTTTTCAAGAGCTTCAGACAAAGGCTAAAGGTTCCTCAGCACAACTGTATTGAACTCCAGACCTACATATCATATTTGCTTACCTAAAAAGGCCTACTATACTTTATTATGGAAAGGAACTATGTTTTTTTATTGGATATATTCTATATTTACATTTCATTTCACTTTTTCTGGTTCACTGCCCCCCAAAGGTCCCACATGACCTTTGCCTCCTCCTGTTCCCCCCTCCACCCCTTCCCACTTCCCTGTTCTGGTATTCCCCTACACTGATGCTTTGAGCCGGAAAGGAACTAAGTTAAATGTGCCAGTTTGCACATGCCTAAAATCCCAGGAGGCTGAAACAGGTGCATGTCTGCAAGTTAGAGAACGACATGAAATATACAATGAGCTCCATCCAATCCACCCTTTTTGAGAATGACACGTTGTCAGACAAAAAAATTGGGATTATGTGGTTTTAAATTTAATTTTCAGCATCCTGCATGTTTGAATCAAGCCTTCAACAAATACAGTACTTTATATTTATTGAAGGATTATATGAAGTCAGAATAATATGCTTTAGAAACAAACTTCTTGGAGCTTGAGAGATGGCTCAGTGGTTAAGAATATTTATTGTTCATACAGAGACCCAAGGTTCACTTCCCAGCACGCAGAGCAACTCTAGAGGACCCAATACCCTCCTCAGGTCTCTGCAGGCTCTGAAATTATGTGTTATACATACAAACTTGCAAGCAGATGCTCATACATATAAAATAAAAATATCTTTTAAAAAGTGTTCTTTAGGCACAAAGCCAGAGGAACTCGGCAGGAGATCTGTGCACCTACAGCTCGGCGGCTGTTGCCGACCACTGGGGACCGGCTGCCCGGCCACCACCTTCCCTCGGGATACCTCGGACTGCTGGCAGCTAGGGTCAGGTGTGTGGACAGAGCCCTAGCTTAGCATAGACTACCCCATCAGGCTCTTGCCGGTGTCCAGAGCCAGAGGAACTTGGCGGCGGCTGTGGCTGACCGCTGGGGACCGGTTCACTGTGCATGCAGTGAGGTCGCCATCTTGCCTCGGGTCACTGAGGACGGCTGGCGGCTGGGCTCAAGTGCATGGACTGAGACCTAGCCTAGCATAGACTACCCCGTCAGGCTCTTGCCTGTGCACAAAGCCAGAGGAGCTCGGCGGGAGATCTGGGCACCTACAGCTCGGCAAAGCTGTTGCTGACCTCTGGGGTCCGGCTCTCTGGGCTTGCAGCGAGGCCGTCATCTTGCCTCAGGTCACTGCAGGATGACTGGCGGCTGGGGTCAGGAGCACGGATGCCCTCTACTACAGCAGCACGAAAGGCCAGGCTCACAGGAACTTCAAACTCCAACCAGCAACAATAAGACCAACTAACTCCAGAGATAAACAGATGGCAAAAGGCAAACATAGGAGCGTTACTAACAGAAATCAAGGCAATATGGCACCATCTGAACCCAATTCGCCAACCACAGCAAGTCCTGGATACCCCAACACACCAGAAAAACAAGAGTTGGATATAAAAGCACTGGTCATGATGCTGCTAGAGGAACACAAAAAAGACATAAACAAATCTCTTAAAGAAATACAGGGGAACATGCATAGGGTAGAAGCACTTACAATGCAAACACAAAAATCACTTAAAGAACTCCAGGAGAATATGGATCAACAGACACAAGCCAATAAGGAGGAAATGAAAAAATCACTTAAAGAAATGCAGGAGAAATTGACTCAACAGGCAGAAGTCATGAAAGAGGAAACACAAAAATCTTTGAAAGAGTTGCAAGAAAACACAAACAAACAAGTGAAGGAACTGACCAAAACCATCCAAGATCTCAACACAGAGGTAGAAACAACTAAGAAATCACAAAGGGAGACAACTTTGGAGATAGAAAACCTTGGGAAGAAATCAGGGGTCGTAGATGCAAATATCAACAACAGAATACAAGAGATAGAGGTAAGAATCTCAGATGTTGCAGATACCATAGTAACCAAATTAACAAAATTAGAAATGAAAAGGGAGATATAACAACAGAAACTGAGGAAATTCAAAAAAATCATCAGGTCCTACTACAAAAGCCTATACTCAACACAACTGGAGAATCTGGAGGAAATGGACAATTTCCTAGACAGATACAAAATACCAAAATTAAATCAGGATCAAAAAGATCGCCTAAACAGTCCCAAGGAAATACAAGAGGTCATAGAAAGTCTTCCAACCAAAAAAAGCACAGGACCAGATGGTTTTAGTGCAGAATTCTATCAGACCTTCAAAGAAGACCTAATACCAATACTCTTGAAACTATTCCACAAAATAGAAACAGAATGAACACTACCCAACTCATTCTACGAAGCCATAATTACCCTGATACCAAAACCACACAAAGACCCAACTAAGAAAGAGAACTTCAGAACAATCTCCCTTATGAACATCGATGCAAAAATACTCAATAAAATTCTTGCCAACCGAATACAAGAACACATCAAAACGATCATTCACCATGATCAAGTTGGCTTCATCCCAGGGATGCAGAGATGGTTCAATATATGGAAATCCATCAACGTAATCCACTACATAAACAAACTCATAGAAAAAAAGCACATGGTCATCTCATTGGATGCTGAAAAAGCGTTTGACAAAATTCAGCATCCTTTAATGCCAAAAGTCTTGGAAAGAACAGGAATTCAAGGCCCATACCTAAACATAGTAAAAGCAATTTACAGCAGACCGATAGCCAACATCAAGGTAAATGGAGAGAAACTTGAAGCAATCCCACTAAAATCAGGGACTAGACAAAGCTGCCCCCTCTCACCATATCTCTTCAATATAGTACTTGAGGTACTAGCTAGAGCAATTCGACAACATAAGGAAGTCAAGGGATACAAATCGGAAAGGAAGAAGTCAAAATATCACTATTTGCAGATGATATGATAGTATACTTAAGTGACCCAGAAAATGCCACCAGAGAACTCCTACAGCTGATAAACAACTTCAGCAAAGTGGCTGGTTATAAAATCAACTCAAGCAAATCAGTAGCCTTCCTATATGCAAAGGATAAGCAGGCCAAGAAAGAAATTAGGGAAATGACACCCTTCCCAATAGCCACAAACAATATAAAGTATCTTGGTGTGACTCTAACCAAACAAGTGAAAGATTTATATGACAAAAACTTCAGGTCTCTGAAGAAGGAAATTGAAGAAGATCTCAGAAAATGGAAAAATCTATGCTCGTGGGTTGGCAGGATAAATATAGTTAAAATGGCCATCTTGCCAAAAGCAATATACAGATTCAATGCAATCCCCATCAAAATCCCAACTCAGTTCTTCATAGAGTTAGAAAGAGCAGTTCTCAAATTCATCTGGAATAACAAAAACCCAGGATAGCTAAAACTATCATCAACAGTAAAAGAACTTCTGGGTGAATCAATATCCCGGACCTCAAGCAATACTACAGAACAGTAGTGTTAAAAACTGCATGGTATTGGTACAGTGACAGGGAGGTGGATCAATGGAATAGGAAGACCCAGAATTGAACCCACACATCTATGGCTAATTGATCTTCGACAAAGGAGCTGAAAACATCCAGTGGAAAAAAGATAGCCTTTTCAACAAATGGTGCTGCCTCAACTGGAGGTCAACATGCAGAAGAATGAGAATTGATCCACTCTTATCTCCTTGCACTAAGCTCAACTCCAAGTGGATCAAGGACCTCCACATAAAACCAGAAACAATAAAATTAATAGAAAAGAAACTGGGGAAGACCCTTGAAAACATTGGCTCAGGGGGAAAATTCCTGAACAGAACACCAATAGCTTATGCTCTAAGAGCAAGAATAGACAAATGGGACCTCACAAAATTACAAAGTTTCTGTAAGGCAAAAGACACTGTCAAAAGGACAAATCGGCAACCAACAAATTGGGAAAAGATCTTCACCAATCACACATCTGACAGAGGGCTAATATTCAAGGTACACAAAGAACTCAAGAAGTTAGATCCCAGAAAACCAAATAACCCTATCAAAAAATGGGGTACAGAGCTAAACAAAGACTTTTCACCTGAAGAAATTCGGATGGCTGAGAAACACCTTAAAAAATGTTCAATATCATTAGTCATTAGAGAAATGCAAATCAAAACAACCCTGAGATTTCACCTCACACCAGTCAGAATGGCTAAGATAAAAACTCAGGAGACATCATGTGTTGGCGAGGATGTGGAGAAAGAGGAACACTCCTCCACTGCTGGTGGGCCTGCAAGCTAGTACAACCACTCTGGAAATCAGTCTGGCTGTTCCTCAGAAAACTTGACATAATACTTCCGGAGGACCCAGCCATACCACTCCTGGGCATATACCCAGAAGATTCCCCAGCATGCAATAAGGATACATGCTCCACTATATTCATAGCAGCCTTATTTATAATAGCCAGAAGCTGGAAAGAACCCAGATGTCCCTCAACAGAGGAATGGATACAAAAAATGTGGTATATATACACAATGGAGTACTATTCATCCATTAGAAACAATGAATTCATGAAATTCTTAGAGAAATGGATGGAGCTGGAGAACGTCATACTAAGTGAGGTAACCCAGTCTCAAAAGAATACCCATGGTATGCATTCACTGATAAGTGGATATTAGCCTAGACTCTTGGGACACCAAAGACACAATCCACATATCAAATGATATTCGACAAGAAGGAAGGAGTGGACACTGGTGCTGGAAAGGATCAAAACATCATGGTAGGGGAATACCAGAACAGGGAAGTAGGAAGGGGTGGATGGGGGAACAGGGGGAGGGAACAGGGCATGTGAGACCTTTGGGGATGGGGAACCAGAAAAAAGGGAAATGAAATGTAAATATAGAATATATCCAATAAATAAAAAAAGAAGTGTTCTTTAATTCGCTCTCCCATTATATCCCTTCATGTTTGTCTTCAAATTCATGCCTTCTCTTTCAATTGTTATTGATTACATATATATATATATATATATATATATATATATATATATATATATATTAGTGGCTATTCCTGGTTGTCAACTTGACTATATCTGGAATGAACTACAATCTAGAATTGGAAGGCTCACCTATGATCCTAATCTGGAGGCTCAGAGATATAAATTTTTGACCTGGACTTAGCATGGAGATCTTGAAGCATGGTGGCTATGGATTCCAGTTCAAGATCATCTGGGATTAAAGGCATGGAGACATACACCTTTAATCCCAGATTATGGCTATGGATTCTAGTTCAAGATCATCTGGGATTAAAGGCATGAATACACACACCTTTAATCTGGGCTACACCTTCTACTGGAGACATATATAAGGACATTGAAAGAAGTAAGACTCATTCTTCCTTGTCGGCTTGCCTCATGGGACTGAGCAACTGCAAGATCCTTGGACTTCCATCCACAGCTGCTGCTGACTACTGTTGGGGAGTTGGACTACAGACTGTAAGTCATCGACAAATTCCCTAACTACATAGAGACTGCCCATACGTTCTGTAACTCTAGAGAACCCAGACTAATACATACACACATATATATATATGTATATATACATATATATATGTTTGTATATGTATATATTATAACTCCCAATATAATCTGTTTATTCCATATAGTATTACTTTTGTATATATTTTCAGGGCTGATAATTTGTTACTGGACAATCAGTAAGGGAACAACAAAAATAGAGTGGACATATCTGCAGAAAAGTTTTCAAGAGAAGATAAAAACCTCTATAGGTACTCTTTGGTGAAGGCATCTTCCTTCTGAGAGCAATCAGTGAATACTAGAAGAAGAGAGGGTGTGATTGACTCTTCAAATGAAAAAGATAACAATACATGATTGTGGTTTGGCTGTGATAGTTCAATAGATAAAAAGTGCTTTTGATATAAGCCTAATGGCCTGAGATTAGTCTCTACAACATACATAAAACCTGCTAGATGTAATACCTAGTAGCACTCCCAATGAGATGAGGGTGCAGGAGACTTATCTAGAGGTACAGTGACAGAAGTAGCATGACACTTGTCCTAGCAAGGTAGAAGGAGAGAAATTACTCCATGAAAAGCTATCATCTGGTGTTCATGTGGTTATTCATGCAAGTGTGCATGTATCTCCCTCCCCCACCTTCCCCACCCCAAATAAAAACAGAAGCCTTCAAGGTTCATAGAAAAGTCAACATGAATGTCGTCACCTAAGGGACACAAAAATATTCTATTAATCAGCCGTGAGGAAATGGTACTCTAAAACTCATAGGACAAAACCCCAAAGGTGATTGTGGTAAGGACAATTATTGAGCCAGGAAGAGACACAAACAACTCTACAGAATTAGAGGAGCAATGTATGAACAAATAAGATGTGCTGTAAAGGAACATATATCATCATGTATGAAAATGCAATGTGCTGTAAAAGGACTAGACATCATAAAAGAAAACCAATGTTCTGAAACTGGAAAAACATGAATAAAACAAAAACAGCAACAGCTTCTGATAAACCACCAAAACTCCTTGCACATTGGAGAATAAGGCTTAAACAAAGAGAGGCAGACACCTGATTATCTCCAGGATCCAAAAAATGGGGCTTGGCCCTATTGTGAGAAAAGTATAACGATACTGAAAGATGGGTACCACATGTGTATATGTACATATACATGTACAAGTACAAAGACAGGAACATTTAACTGTCATCTATTTATCTCTCATGTCTATCAGCTATGTATTTTATATTACATATGTATCATATATCTATCTATAACCTATCATCTATTTATCATTTATTATCTATTTATCATTTATCTATCATCCATCCATTTCCTAGCACCTATCATTTATGATCTATGACATCTATTATCTATCTACCATATATCTATTATCTATCAATCATCTATCTATCTATCTATCTATCTACCTATCTATCTATCTATCATCTATCTATCATTATCTCACTATGTATCCCTTTCTGACCTGGAACTCACAATGCCCCTGCCTTAGCCTGGGAAACTCCAAGATAATAGTCATGTAACATTACACCTAGCTTCTGCATAATATTTTAATGACAAATATTCTTATGAATTTCTATTATAGTGTCACCTCCATCATAAGTGAGAACAGATAAGGAGATTGACATCAGGGTTTGTACAGAAACTTGCTATGCATATTTATAGTAAAAAATGTAAAACATGCCTGAATATCAAATATAGCATGCTATAAAAGATAACAGACTATAAAAGTTAACTTTATGACTGAACAAAATTTTCCTATGCTGCAAAGTTATATCAACCCTCTCAATGAGTCTTTAATGGGGATGAAATCTTAGCTACAGAGACTTTTGACTGCTTTCAATCTGCAGACATTGATTGACCTATTAGTCTTACTTCAGACTCTAAGAATAAAAGATCAAGGGCCAGCTGATAATTGCATATAGACATTTCCATTAGCATGCACGGTGTAGGTCTTTGTGCACTTGTTAATGGTCTGTTGACATCCACTGTGAGAGTAACACATGACATTCTTGACTTTATATATAGCTATGTGTATAATTTATTTAATTGGCATTATCAAATTAAAATAATGTCCTATTATTTACTTAAGGTATGTACATACATCAAAGCAATCCATGATATCTAAGAAAAAAAAAAACGCCAAAGGGCTTATCATGAAGAGTAAAATCCTTCTAGCTTGTTCTTTTCTTTCCTTCGACTCCACCTGTTTTAATTAGTTTTCAGTTTCAATTATTTTAGAGGTCATACTAACAACAGATCTTTATATAACGTGTTCATAGGACAATTTTAAATTTCGATTTTCTATACCCAGGGCACTGAACAGTATCACTCCTCCTTGTGTTGTTTCACAGTCTGTTGAGTCCATTACTATTTTTAGAAAAACATGTAATTGGTAGAGAGGTAGCAAAAGCAATTAGAAGGATCAAAGTTGAAGAAATAAATGGCCTAAATCTGAGGTGTTCCAGTGACCATTATTTGGTCTGGTTTTCAAACTAGGAGGATGCTGGGGTGGGGTACATTGTCAAGATCTCTGGTCAAATGCTTGATGCCTATTTTAATAATAGAAGAAAGCTTATCCCTATGCCAACACCTGTGAGGAGTACCCTTTGAGGTCACTTGTCACCCAGGGTGGAAGAGTATTTCCCTGCAGCCAGCAGGCAGGGGATGCTCTCTTCTCCAGCAAGATGCAAGTTGTCTTAAAGCTGTTGGTAGTTCGTTCAGCAGAGAGACTGATACTATTTACAGCTTGCTTGTTTATCCGCTGGAAAAAACTTAAGCTGAGAAGAAAAATGTTAAGAAAGCAGAATATATTTTTGGGCATGTGTTCAGGAATTCAGGATTCTCGTGGCACAGAGATAAAAGAATCTGAAGGACAGTCCACACTGAGCAGCGTAGTTGAGATTTGCAGAAATTAACTCACGGGTCAGATGCTTATCCTTGCAGTGAAATGGCAGCTTCTCTAGTTTTGTTTCAGTGATCACAGGTATGTGTTTGGGTATGCTTTATCTCTATACACAGGGACATGAACGGATGTACAGACTTACACACATATTGCTGGTCTATATGATGTTATAATTAAATGTTACAATGATAGTTTGAGAACCATATGTATGCGTGTGACTCACACGATTCTGACCATCTCATTGCTGTCTAAGTGACAAGAATCACTAGCTATTTATAAGCCTCTTAACACAAAACTGATTTTTTCACACATGTTTATTTTAGTAAATGATACAGTTATTATAAACTTCAGCTTTACTGTCCAGATTTTGGGTTAATTCATGTATGTTTGTATGTATGTATGTATGCATGTATGTATGCATGTGTGTATATATGCATGCATGTATGTATGTTTGAATGTATGTATGTTTGTGTGGCTACACTTTGGATATATGCTACAACCTATCCATCATTAAAACAGTTTACTATATCCAAAATGTGGTTACAATGCAATCAGTTCTTAGTGTATCAGCATCAGATTGCCTTCCTGATCCAACATTAAATCTCACTGGTCTTCAAAGTGGCTTGCTGTGAGAGTTCTAATCATTGTCTATTAGTTACCTATTTTGTTTTTGTTTTTTCGAGACAGGGTTTCTCTGTGTAGCCCTGGCTGTCCTGGAACTCACTCTGTAGACCAGGCTGGCCTCGAACTCAGAAATCCACCTGCCTCTGCCTCCCAAGTGCTGGGATTAAAGGCGTGCGCCACCACTGCCTGGCTAGTTACCTATTTTTGATAAAGCATCCATAGTGACTGCATTAGTTACTTTTCTGTTACTGTGATAAAAACACCACAACCAAAGCAACTTACAAAGCAAAGAGGGTTTACGAGTCCAGAGGGAGGAGTTCATCACTGCAGGGAGTCATGGCAGCAAACTACAGGTTATGGCAACAGGAACAGAAAGTGGAGAGCTCAGATCTCCACCACGAATATGAAACAGAACGAGCCAACAAGAAGTTAGGGAAGGCTTTATGCTCTCACATCCCACTGAGTGAAATACTTCCTCCTACGAGGCAGTAACTCTTGAACCTTCCCAAACAGTGCTAACTGGTTGGTGGCCAAGTGGTCAGATGAGAGAGTCTTTAGGGGACAGTCCTCATTTGAACAACCACACTATCATAAGATCATTTCAGGACTGAGGAGATGGCTCAGTGGATAAAGGCATTTACTACACAAGCACATGGACCAGAGCTCATATTTTAGCATCCACACAAAACACAAAACATGCCAGTCTATAAGCCGAATGCTGTGGGGCATGGGGATCATTGGAATGTGATTGTTTGCAACAAGTCTCATTCCAGAGATGCTGTTGTAGAGGAACAAGATGGAGGCTGACAGAACAGGATATCCAGTGTCCTCTTCCTGGCTCCCACGGCACCCACTAAAGATCATTTTACTAAAAGAAAAGCAAAAATCTGTATTCTGACTATATAGCCGATACAATCCAGCCACTTGTGATTTTTCTAACCTCATTTCCACTAACAATTGTCTGACTCTATCAAGACTTACCATCCTTCATGATATTCCAGACATGCTTTCACTTCTAGATATTTTTGTATATAGTTGTGGGCAACTTTCATCTACATACATCAAAAGCTACTTGTCTTTCTAGGCTCTTCAGTTAAGCACATCCTTTCACTAGTGTCTGATAAAATAATAACCTTTACTTGTATCTCAACACCTTATCCTTCTTATCATTTCTATGTCTCTATAATCCAAAGAATTCTCATGTCTTTTCATGCATTTTATAAGTTCAATTCTATTTTTAAATTTTTATTCTAGACTTCCTTTTCTGAATAAAAACCACATGTGGGCACAGATTTTCTTTTTGGTTTATGCCCATACCACACGCATTTCCATATTGTCTGGCATGCCTGCAGGCTTTCAAACCACATTAAGCTAATGACCATGTGAATAACAGGTGAAAATTACGAGCGCAAAAAAAAAAAAAAAAAAAAAAAAAGAAAGAAAGAAAGAAAAGAAAAGAAAAGAAAAGAAAAAAAAGTGACTATGTGGACCAGAGACATCAATTAACTTGAAGCCAGAGCCAAATATGTTGACACATGCTTTTCAGTCCTCCAAAATAAAGACAGAGATGCAAGCCAGCCATAGTGATAGACATCTGTAAATCTAGCAGTCAGAAGGCAGAGGCAGAAGACTTGATTAAGTATATTACAGGAGTATGGGTTCATTTCTGGGTATTAGATTCTATTCCATTGATCAACCTGTCTTTTTATGTCAATACCATGTGGGGTTTATTACTATTGCTCCGTAGTACAGCTTGAAATCAGGGATGGTGATACCTTCAGAAGTTATTTTATTGTACAAAAATGTTTTAGCTATTCTGAGGGTTGTTGTTGTTGTTGTTTCCATATGAAATTAAAAATCGTTCTTTCATGTTATGAAAAGAATTGTTTTGCAATTTTGATGGGAATTGTATTGAATCTGTAGATCGTTTTTAGTAAGATGGCCACTTTTAGTTTGTGAATCCTATGCATCCATGAGCATGGGAGATATTTCCATCTTTTTATATTTTCCTCCATTTATTTCTTCAGAGACTCAAAGCTCTTGCCATACAGGTCTTTCATTTGCTTGCTTAAAGTTAAACCCAAATATTTTATATTATTTGTGGCTGTTGTAAAGGGTGTTATTCCCCTAATTTCTTTCTCAGCCTGTTTATCATTTGTATAAAGGAGGGCTCCTGATTGTTTTCAGTT
The DNA here is from genome assembly GCA_964023405.1 of Apodemus agrarius. Taxonomy (NCBI): domain Eukaryota; kingdom Metazoa; phylum Chordata; class Mammalia; order Rodentia; family Muridae; genus Apodemus; species Apodemus agrarius. The sequence goes on from OZ030024.1 coordinate 16,505,730, forward strand.
GATTATGTACCCAGGCACTTTGCTGAAGGTGTTTATGAGCTATAGGAGTTCTCTGGTAGAATTTTGAGGGTCACTTATGTATACTGTCATGGCATTTACCAATAGGGATACTTTTAACTTCTTTCTTTCTAATTTGTATCCCCTTGATCTCCTTTAGTTGAGTTCCTTTTTAACTTCAAGTACCATGCTGAATAGATATGTAGAAGGTGGAGAACCTTTCCTTGACTCTGACTTTAGTGGAATTGCTTTAAGTTTCTCTCCATTTGATTTTATGTCAGCCATTAGCTTCTCGTATATTGATTTTAGTATGTTTGGGTATGCACCTTGTATTCCTGATCTCTCCAAGACTTTTAGCATGAGGAGTATTGAATTTTGTCATAGGCTTTTCTAGTGTCTAATAATATTATCATGTGTTTCTTTTTCTTTCACTTTGTTTATATGTTGGGTTACTCATATTTTTATATATTTAACTATCCCTGCATCCTTGGGATGAAGAGTATTTGATCATGGTGGATATTGTTTTTGATGTGTTCTTTGATTCAGTTTGTTAGTATTTTATTGAGTATTTTTGCATCAATATTCATAATAGAAATGGTCTGCAATTCTCTTTATTTGTTGAGACTTTGTGTGACTTAGTTTTCAGGGTTATTGTAGCATCATAGAATAAGTTTGGCAATGTTCCTTCTCTTTCTATTTTGAGGAATAGTTTGAAACTCACACACTTATGGACACTTGATTTTTGAGAAGGAAGTCAAACCAATACAATGGTTAATAAAAAGAAGGCATTTTCAACAAGTCCTGCTGGTCTAACTGGATGCCTACATGTAGAATAATGCAAATAAAACCATATTTATCACCCTGCACACTCAAGTCCAGGTGAATCAAAGACCTCAACAACAACAACAAAAAAAAAACAGATACACTAATTCTAATAGAAGAGAAAGTGGTAAAATTCCTTGAACACATTGGCACAAGAGACAAATTCCTAAATAGAATACCAATAGCTTGGGCACTGAGATCAACAATTAATAAGTAGAACCTCATGAAACTGCAAAGCTTCTGTTAGGCAAAGAACATTGAAAATAGGACAAAGCATCAACATATAGATTGGGAAAAGATCTTCTCCAAACTTACATCTGACAGAGGACTGATATTTAAAATATATAAACAACTAAAGAAGTTAGAATCCAAAAAGAACCCCAAATTACCCAGTTAAAAATGGTGTACAGATGAATTTAAGAATTGCTCTTTCTAGATCTATGAAGAATTGATTTGGGATTTTGATGGGGATTGCATTGAATCTGTAGATTGCTTTTGGCAAGATGGCCATTTTTACTATATTGATCCTGCCAATCCAAGAACAAGAAATATTTTTCCATCTTCTGAGGTCTTCTTTGATTTTTTTCTTCAAAGACTTGAAGTTCTTGTCATACAGATCTCTCACTTGTTTGGTTAGTCACTCCAAGATACTTTATATTGTTTGTGGCTACTGTGAAGGGTATTATTTCCCTAACTTCTTTCTCAGCCTGCTTGTCCTTTGAGTACAGGAAAGTTAAAACTATTCTCAACACCAACATGACTTCTGGGGGAATCAATATCCCTGACCTCAAGCAGTACTACAGAGCAATTGTGTTAAAAACTGCATGGTATTGGTACAGCAACAGGCAAGTAGATCAATGGAATAGAATTGAAGACCCAGAAATGAACCCACAGAGTTATGGTCACTTGATCTTTGATAAAGGAGCTATAACCATCCAGTGGAAAAAAAGATAGCCTTTTCAACAAATGGTGCTGGTTCAACTGGAGGTCAACATGCAGAAGAATACAAATTGACTGACTCTTATCACCTTGTACTAAGATCAACTCCAAGTGGATCAAGGATCTCCACATAAAGCCAGACACACTGAAACTAATAGAAAAGAAACTGGGGAAGACCCTGGAGGACATGGGAACAGGGGAAAAGTTCCTGAACAGAACACTAATAACTTATGCTCTAAGATCAAGAATTGACAAATGGGACCTCATAAAATTACAAAGTTTCTGTAAGGCAAAGTGTACAGTCAGAAGGACAAAACGACAACCAACAAAGTGGGAAAAGATCTTCACCAACCCCACATCTGACAGAGGGCTAATATCCAATAAATACAAAGAACTCAAGAAATTAGACCACAAAGAACCAAATAACCCTATTAAAAAATGGGGGTACAGAGCTAAACAAAGAATTTTCACCTGAAGAAATTTGAATGGCTGAGAAGCACCTTAAGAGATGTTCAACATCGTTAGTCATCAGGGAAATGTAAATCAAAACAACCCTGAGATTTCACCTCACAACAGTCAGAATGGCTAAGATTAAAAACTCAAGAGACAACAAGTGCTGGCGAGGATGTGGAGAAAGAGGAACACTCCTCCACTGTTGGAGGGATTGCAAGATGGTACAACTGCTCTGGAAATCAGTCTGGCGGTTCCTCAGAAAATTGGGCATGACACTTCTAGTGAACCCTGTTATACCACTCCTGGGCATATACCCAGAGGATTCCCCTCCATTCAATAAAGACACAAGCTCCACAATGTTCATAACAGCCTTATTTATAATAGCCAGTAGTTGGAAGGAGCCCAGATGTCCCTCAAAGGAGGAATGGATACAGAAAATGTGGTATATTTATACAATGGAATACTACTCAGCAATTAAAAATAATGAATTCATGCAATTTGTAACCAAATTGTTGGATCTGGAAAACATCATCCTAAGCGAATTAACCCAATCACAAAAGAATACATATGAAATGTAATAACTGATAAGTGGGTATTAAAGAGCCCAGAAGTTCTGAATACTCAAGGCACAATTAGCAAATCAAAAGATTCCCAAGAAGAAGGAAGGAGAGGACACTGGTCCCGAAAAGACTGGTTCCAGTTTTGCAGGAGAGTACCAGAACAGAGAAAGGGTTGGGGGGTGATTGGGGAATGGGTGGGGGCTGGGGGATGGGAGAAGAGGACTTATGGGACATATGGTGAGGGGGGAACTGGGAAAGGGGAAAGCCTTTGGAATGTAAACAAAGAATATAGAAAATTAAAAAAAAATGTGTACAGAGCTAAACAGCGAATTCTCAATAGGGAAATCTCAAATGGCCAAGAAGCACTTAAAGAACTGTTCAACATCCTTAGTCATCAGGGAAATGCAAATCAAAATGAATCTGAGATTTCATCTTATACTCAACAGAATGGCTAAAATAAATAACTCAAGTGACTGCACATGCTGGTGAGGATACGGAACAAGGGAAACACTCCTCCATTGCTGGTGGGATTTCAACCACTTTGTAAATAAATTTGTCAGTTTTTCAACTGTTGGGAATAATTCTGCCCCAAGTTCCAGCTATTCCACTCCAAGGGATATACCCAAAGATGTCCCCACTATACCATAAGGATACTTGTTCAACTATGTTCATAGCAGCTTTATTTGTAATAGCCAGAAACTCAAAACAATCTAGATGCCTATCAACTAAAGAATGGATAAAGAAGATCTGGTGTGTTTACTCAACTGTTAAAAACAAGAACAACATGAAATTTGTAGGCAAATGGATGGAGGTACCATCCTGAGTGAGGTAACCCAGACCTAGAAAGACATACATGGTATGTACTCACTTATTAAGTAGTCATTAGCCAAAGGGTACAGGATAATCATGATACAATCCACAGATCCAAAGATACTTAAGGAAGGCCCCAGGGAGGAAGTGTGAAGCTCACTCAGAAGGGGAGATATTGGAGGTAGAGGGAGGGAGGGAACTGGATGGGAGAGAGGATGAGGAGGGGAATAAAGATAAAGGTCAGGTTGGTAAGAGTGTGGTCAGGAGAGGGCTGGAAGAGAGAGTGGAAATTGATGGGGACAACTCTGGGACTAGGTAATGACCTGGGACAGGAGAGGCTACCAGGAGTCTAGGGGGGTGACCCTCGCTGAGACTCCTAGCAGCAGAGGATATAGAGACTGAAGTGGCCACCTCCGATATCCAGGCAGGACTTCCAGTGGAGGCAGTGAAACATCGACCCATTCACAAAAGCTTTGACTCAAAATGCATCCTGGATACAGTATCTGGATACAGATACTCCAGGGAAGATGAAGTAGAGACTGGGGGAATGGCCATCCAATGACTGGTCCAACTTGAGACCCATCCCATGGGGAGAGAGCCAACCCCTGACACTATTAATTATACTCAGCTATGCTGGTAGCCAGGAGACTAGCATAACTATCTTCCAAGAGGCTTCATCCAGCAGCAGATGGAAACAGATGCAGAGACCCACAACCTAACATCAGGCAGAGCTCTGGGAGTCATGTGTAAGAGTTGAGTATAGGATTTGGGGAGCCAGAGGGGTCAAGGACACCAGGAGAAGACCTACAGAGTCAACTAATCCAGGCCCATGAGAGCTCACAGAGACTGAACCACCAACCGAAGTGTGTGTGGGGGCTGGACCTAGGCCCCCAACACATTTGTAACAGATGTTCAGCTTCTTCATGTGGTCTTCATATGGGCCCCCTAACAATTAGAGAGGAGACTGGCTCTGACTGTGTTACCTGCCACTGGATCGCCTTCCTCTAGTTGTACTGTCTGGTCAGGTCTCAGTGGGAGAGAATTCTTCATCATGCTGTGACTTAGATGTCCCAGGGCAGGCTAGTACCCAAGTTAATAATGGAGGTAGGGATTTGTGAGGGTGGGACTTTGGGTGGGGCTGATATGGGAAGTAAAATAAATAAATTATTTAATGTACAGAAAATGTGGTACATTTACACAATGAGGCGCTACTCAGCTATTAAAAACAATGAATTCATAAAATTCTTAGACAAATGGATGGAAGTAGAAAATATCATCCTGAGTAAGGTAACTCAGTCACAAAAGAACACACATAGTATGTACTTATTGATAGGATGTTAGCTCAAAAGCTCAGAATACCAAAGATACAATTTATAGATCACATGAAGCTCAAGAAGAAGGAACAAAGTATGAATGCTTCACTCCTTAGAAGGGGCAACAAATACACATGGGAGAAAATATGGAGACAAAGGGTGGAGCAGAGACTGAAGGAAAGGCCATCCAGATACTGCCCCATCTGGGGCTCTAGCCCATATACAGACACCAAACCCAGACACTATTGCAGATGCCAAGAAGTGCTTGCTGACAGGAGCCTGGTACAACTGTCTCCTGAGAGGCTCTTTCAGAGCCTGGGAAATACAGAGGCAGATGCTCGCAGCCAACTATTGAACTGAGCATGGAGTCTCCAATGGAGGAGTTAGAGAAAGGACTGAAAGATCTGAAGGGGTTTGCAAACCATAGGAAAAACAACAATATCAACCAACCAGACTCCCCAGGGCTACCAGGAACTAAACCACCAACAAAAGAGTGCACATGGAGGGACCCATGGCTCCAAAAGCATATGTAGCAGAGGATGGCCTTGTTGGACATCAATGGGAGGAGAAGCCCTTGGTCCTGGAAAGGCTCCATGCCCAAGTGTAGGGGCATGCCAGGGTGGGAAGGTGGGAGTAGGTGGGTGGGTGGGTGAGCACCCTTATAGAAGCAGGAGGAGGGAAGATGTGATAGGGGATTTTGGAGCAGGGGAACCAGGAAATGGGATAATATATGAAATATAAATAAAATATCCAATAATATTTTTTAAAAATTGTATTACAGGTCAACCATGGCTATTTAGTGAAACTCACCTAATACAGCTAATTATGAGAATTTGCAACACTGTCAGTAAAGAATGAAGGAGCCAAGTTTTGGTATCAATGCAAGCTTTCCGTCTTCCTCATCCATTTCTTCTTAACAGTATTACTTCTGTACATTTAAGAAGAGTAATTAAGCCTGATATTTCCTGTATATCTGAAACTGATATTTGATAGGATTTCCCAGGCTCGGGTTGAAACAGATAACTAGCTGAAGGATTGGAATCGTCTCAACCCTCATGTCTGGTAGTTCAGACCTCTACTGAGAAATGGAGGCCAAACCAAATTCATGCAGAGTACTATAATGGGCCAGTAAGGATGAGGGTCAAATCCAGCGGTGTTCTCAGTGTTAGACTGTCATTATGGGTCTTGCACAGAGAAATACTTTTAAATTGCATGCAATCTCCTCCAGTTAAATTCATCATTTTCTAAAGTATAAGTAGCATTAGACCCTAGAGTTAGTCAAGAGCCCCGGGTCATTACTTCGCCATGTGAACCATTGCTCATGTATTGATGCCAAAAGAATTTTACATATTCCTTTATTCATTCATTTAATAAAACAAGAATGCTCCTAAAGGCTGTGCGCTATTTTACATTCTGGGTAGAGACCATGGATGGAGCATAGTTTTTTGCTCTTAAACAAGTGTAAGGAAAGTGTTTTGTAATGCAACCACCATTGACTGCCACCATCTTCTTTTCTGACCTGGGACAATGGAAACAGGGGATCATTGCTTAAGATGATTGACAGATTACCATCTCAGCCCCGAAATGATCTTTATTGTAGCTTGTTTAACTCAAGAACCAGTTCCTCAGTGCATTTTCTCTTTGAATGGATTTTACACAAACATGTTCTTTTAGAATTGGTTTTATAGGCTATGTATGTTGGCATATCACAGGGGAATAGGAAAAAGATGGCTTATGGCATTATAAACAGCATTTAAAGTGCTTGAAGGATTTTGTAACAAATAAGATGGTGTTTTAAATATTCATATAATCCCACACAACTTCAATGTTTTCTAAAAGGGTGTAATTTTTTGAAAAAGTAAATAAGCATATGTGAAAACATTATTCTCATCACGTTAATTTGCAATAATAGCAATATTTAAGGGATTTTTTAAAGCTCTCCAGAAAAGTAATTACAATGCAGAAACACTTCTACCTCCTCAGATATGCCATTTATTAGTTCTTGCATCTACTTCATAAACATCCTTACGGCCATTTACTGAGGCATCATCAGGTGCCCTAAGAACTTGGAGCCAAGTTTAATAAATATTTAATGAATGGATCTAGGTCCCCTCAGCACTTAGCTCTAGGATCTTCTAGTTCAAAGAAAAATAACCAGTATAAATCATCTCTCATTTGTAACCTGAAGGATACTCACTAGAACAAATGCCATCAGCAGTCTGGTTCCTGAAGGGTGAGCAGATCGCCCCTTGGGACAATGGGGAGTGAAGTTCAGGAGAGCAGGGTCATCTGGTTCATGGTGGGTGATGGGATTGTCCCCTGAAATAACAGCAGAGGAGGCCAATCGTGAATCGCTGTCCTGTCCCCATGGCTAGAGATACTGTGCCTGCTGATTGAGCAGCCTGTGTCAATTCTCTCCCAGGTGACATTCAAACAAATGTGCACACATAAGATCATGAAGCTACACCTTGGGGTGGATTCATCCCTTAGCAACGCCTAGCAGTATGGAGCTCAGAGGATGCAGTCTAAAGATGACCTCTCAGGCATTAGGTCATTTGTGTGTCTGCTTAGTGTCCTGCGTCCATTTCAGCCAAGTCACTCCCAGGGTAGCGAGACACATAGAAATTTCCGACTTGAAGAACCAACTTGAATCCCTACCTCTACAGTTGCCATGATACCCTCTCCTTCTCTTTATTGATAATTTCTTAGGAAAAAAAATGACTCCTGTCTGCATTTGTTCATCCTTATACACCACTCTAATTCAACTATCAAACTCAGGCAACCATCTGTTAGAAAACAAACCATATCTTCACTTCTGGTCCGATGTCACCCTCACCTGACTGCATGTGATGCTCTTTCTCCCGTCATTCTACTCTTCACTTCTTTCCTCCCCCTCAGCATTTTTCATCACCCTATTGTTTACCTTGAAACCCTAAAACATACCCCAATCTATCTGTTTTCAAGTTTTTGTTCATATATTCAGTCAAATAGTCAATTTCTTTTAATGAATGCATCTTTTTTCTCCTTGTTACCTTTCTAGTGGACACTGACAATCTCCACGTTTTAAATATTATGCACGTGTCATTGATGCCTATTTTGTTAAGTATCATCTATCTTTGTTATCTAACTTAAAGTTTACTTAGCTGATGTGTATTCACCAATGAGGCAGAGGTGACATCATATAGACTTCAGACATCCAGGACCAACACCAGGACATCATCGATACTATGATATCAGTTTTGGTAAGAAGGAATTCTAATATGTATCCAATGCAGGAGAAAGTAAAATATCAGCCTTGGGCTAGAGAGGTGGCTCAGTGGTTAAGACAGTTAAAGTACAATCATGGAGACTTGAGGTTGGATCTGAGAATGGTGGAAAAAATCTGGGTGTGACTTTCTCTACCTGTAACTAGAACCATGTGAGGAGTAAAAATAGATGCCAGTCTGACTCCAGTTACAGTCTCAAATAACTAAGGCAGATGGTGATAGGATGGGATATGGATGCTGGATATCTTCCTCTGGTCTTCACAAGCAAGCACATAAGTAGGAACTTCACACACACACACACACACACACACACACAATCACAGGCGTAAATACATGCAAACCCATATGCATACATTTTTTATTTATTTAAATCATTCTTTATAGTTGCTTCCCTTTTCCTTCCATGATCCAGGTAATTAGAAAAACCTTACAGTTGACATCAGTGTTTTTGCCATTTGAATGTTTGTGTAAAAGTATGTGCCTCTTTGTCCCTGAGCACTGCATGCAGGGATCCACAGAGGCCAGGAGAGAGTGCTGAATCCCCAGAACTGGAATTACAGGCAGTCTTGATCATCCATGATGGGTGTTAGGGATGAAACTCTGGCCCTCAGCAAGAGCAGCATAAGCTCTTAAATACAAGCACGGTAAAGAAATAAATAGTAAATAAATAAATAAATAAATAAATAAATAGTACACACAAAGTCAGTTGCTCTTGGTAGCTGGGTAGTGCCTCTTTCTAATGTCTGCCCCTCCATATATAACATTAATCAAGAATCAATATATGAATGAACTTTATCAGTCAGTTGCATTAAGTTTATTATGAACAAACATCCTTAACTGTTATTGGTAGAATGGCCTTATGGTCCCTAGTGTAAATTATTTGGAGGAGGACAGGGGAAATCAGCTAATGGCACCTATAGCAATGAATGTACCTCAAGAATCTAATGCTTTATTTGTTGGGTAAAGCAGGGTTTAATGAGTCCCTTGCTTGCTGTTAACTCATATACTAGTGAAAGAACAAAATGGCGGGAAGAGATGTCATCCATTCAGGTTGTAGGTGAGTCAAGGTGTGGATGTCATCCATTCAGGTGTAGATGATCACCGCTCAGGGCTGGACCATCACTCTTATAGCATCTGCCTGAATGTTCAGCTTTATGACAGCAACTGAACAGTAGTTGTGACCCTTGCACATTTCTCTTTATGTAGGCTGAACCTCTGTATAAAGCTTACTTTAAAAAAAAATGAAGAGTGTTCAGCTCTTTCCTTCTTGGCTATTGTCACTAAGCACTCTGGGTATGTTAAATCTAAGAAATAGAAACAGTAGCACATTCTACTGGGTAATTATTGTGTATTTAGGAAAATGCCTAATTACACATTCAACTGACACACTACAATGATTTCAGAAAGCCTAGGCTAATACAAAAAGTATGTGTTCCGAATCAGTAATATGCTGTTGTCAGAAGAGCAAACATCCAGGCCTGTGATTAAATAACGTTAATACAACTATGGTAAAGAAATAAATTAAAAACATAAACAACGTCTAGAAATTTACAATATTGTAAGTGTTATTTCTGGTTGTTAAGTTGACAAGAGCATAAGAGCTACTGCGTTTGAATAGAAGAGAGAAAAGTAGCAAAACCATGAGATTCCACATTTTACAAATCGAATTTCACATATGAGCATTGCCACAGTAACTGAGACAACTAGAATAGAATTGTTATCTTGGGTGGTTTCTAGATATAAAAGAATTCAGATGCTAATATGAGCTTTAGAAGCTTAGAGTTACTTACACATACACTTAATATCTCTCATTTCATGATTTTTTTTCTGAAAGAGAGACGAATATGCAGTCATGGCTGGAAAGTTAAAGCAGAGAATATTCTGATTATAATTACATGCAGTATTAAATTGGCTTTAAAATTTCAAGACAAAATGATTATATTTTCATTTCACAATGATTGGTGGTATCCGTCCATGCTTTCAGTTGGTTGTAATATGGAAGGAGAAACACTGGACAAGACCAACAAGTGTCATAAGATGTATCTTGAATAATATTCATCAATTTGAGGGATGTTTACCTAGCCAAAGACTAAGCTGAAATGCTAAGACTATCCCTCAGATAGACGATGTGAAAATTATTAATGCGGTGTTCATCTAAAGCATGAATTAAATCCATTACCCTTGAAAACTTGGTTCTACTAAATCACTAAAAGTTTTCTACAGATGAATACATTAAAGGGGGCAAGATGCATGTGTGTGTGTGTGTGTGTGTGTGTGTGTGTGTGATGTGTGTGCACGTGTTTATAAAGAAGAACAAAATTATGTTACCACCCTCAGGAAAATGAATGGAGATTGTGCCATAGAAAGACGAATCAGCTAGTCTCAGAAAAAGATCACAGGTTTTTCTTACATGTGGATTATGGGTGTTTTTATGAGATATAAAGGTAAAATAAAAGAAGAAAGGACCATAGGAGAGAAGCGAGGGAACAAGAAAGATGATGGATGAGTGAGGCTGAGGATATAGTATGAACATTCATGAATACATCATCACAAAGTCACTATTTAATGCAATTAATATAGGAGGGTTAAAGGAAAGAGTTACAGATAATAAAATTAGTGAAAATCACACACACACACTCACACACACACATACACACACACACACACACACACACACACACACGAGATTGTATTTGTTTCTCCTTTATGATTGCAATAAAAGGATGTTAAATTTCCATGCTAATGTTGCTCCTCTCCTGTTCCATTTTTCTTTATTATTTTTCATAAACTTTTATGGTAACTTCAGAGCATCAGATTGTTTAACAAATTTCCCGACACATCCACCCATCCAAACACATTCCTAGATAATGTGTGCGTAGATCTTTAATAGGTAAGATTGTCTCAATATCCCAGTGTCCCGATGGGAGTTGAAAATCTGGAAAACGAATAGGAGTTTCATTATCTGTCTAAAACAACTTCATTTTTCTGGTCTCAAATTTTTGGCTCCAGTTTGCGGCGGTCCGTGTGCGTTAGCCCCAGTAGCGTGCGCTGTGTGAGGACTGGGTCAGAGCAGTCTGACTAGAGCTGGGCAGATGGAGGCTCCCGTCAGTCATGGGCCAGAAGCGCGACCCCTTCAAATTCCATTTCACGATTCGCTTCGTGTTCCGAGCTGAATTTGCATGAAAATCAAAATTCATAAGTTCAGCCACGGCTTTGATCAGGAATTTGCGGTTGTTATTGTTCTTTATGAGTTGTTGTAAAAGTCATGGCAGATGGTAATGTTTGGGGAAGTGTTTGTCAATATCCGTCTCTTTTCTTCTCCCAACAATGCCTGGTAATGGGAAATCACTCATACCTGCACAGGGGCAGGCCATCTTTTCTTTCCTTTTGGTAGGTACTCAAGTATTTAATTAAGAGAAATTTACTTAGGCAGTTTTAGGTGATGTCAAGATAAAGTAGTTCTCCAGAGACTGCCATGCTTACCAGTCTAGACTTTATAGGGGAAAGAAAAGAGCAAAACTCTCCCTGGTGACACGCTGAGACACCTGGATGCTTTATTAGCCCGTTCGCTCTCTGTTCAAAGAAGTGCTGTGTCTCCCGCTGCATAGTTCGTACTCCTAATTGGAGTGGGGGAGGCTTGGAGCCCCCATCATGCCTGGAGTTTCTGGACACTCTTGCTCAGTCATGGACTTGTGATGTTATCACATTGTACTTTAAACCCAGCAATGAAGCACACTCTGTGTTCATAGATATGCTGCATCAGCTTATGAAAAGGACCAGTCCCAACAAGTCAACATCCAGGATGCTTTCAGCCCCGTATTTTAAGACCATTGATATGCGGTCCAGGCTCTAGCACAAAGCCCCTACCCATGCTCGTAGTAGCAACCCTAATTAAGCTCAGTAAGTCACAAAACTGTTAGAAAAGAACAGCCAGAAATTCGAATAAGCATTAGCTGTAACTCCATCCTTTTGTATATCAAGTCAGTAAAGCTACCTCTGCTCTTTCTGACCCTTCTTCTTTTTTAAAGATTTATTTATTATTATATGTAAGTACACTATAGCTGTCTTCAGACACACCAAAAGAGGGCATTGGATCTCATTACTGATGGTTGTAAACCACCATATGGTAGCTGGGATTTGAACTCAAGACCTTTGGAAGAGCAGTCAGTGCTCTTAACTGCTGACTCATCTTTCCAGCCCCTTTCTGACCTTCCTAATAAACCAGTGTGTCCCTAAGGAAATAAACACCCAAGCCTGGGAGACACTTCTATGAACAAATTATACAAAAGAAGAATGAGGTAATTTACATGAACACATATATACAACTGTCATGCTAATCTACGTTTACAGTTACACATACAGTGAGAAAATTATGAGATAAATCAATTTATCATTATTCGATTGCTATGCATTTCTTTTACATGTGATACATATATTTATATAGGGTCCTGTGTATATTTATTATGGGTATTTAAAGAGGAGATTGACTGATAGGATGCTGTGTGAAAACAAATTATAATTTGAACCTAAGATCAGCTAGCTAACAGCTATGTGTAGCTGTGTGCCCTTGAACATGTCAGTCAACATTTTGGAGACTGGAGACTGGCATTGGTGGTGGTGGTGCTTGTGCGTGTGTGTGTGTGTGTGTGTGTGTGTGTGTGTGTGCATGTGTGTGTATGTGTATGTATGTGTGTCCATGTTTGTGAGTATGTATGTGTGTGCATGTGTATGTGTGTGTGCATCTGTGTGTATGTGTTTGCATGTGTATGTGTACATATGAATATATGTATGCCCAATGTGTGGATTAGATTAACACTTGTTTATAAATGCTTATCACCCACTATGCCTAATATAAGGCACTTCTGAATTTTTTCACATTTCAAGGAATCTCCTATGCATGCCTGCAAGCATGTTAGTATATTAGTCTACCTCAGGCCAGGAAGTAGTCCAACTGCGTTCTGTTCAAAAGCACTCTTACATGTGTGTTTGTGTTGGAACTGCCGGTGTCTTAGATAAAGACAAGGATCTGGTGAGCTGGAAGGACGACACAGCCTGACATCAGCTACAGAGGCTATGCTGCTGTTACCACAATGCCACCATGAAGACAGAAATATATTTTCCAACAAAATCTCATACAAAGCCATGACTCAGTTAACACCATGGCACACATCTGGAAGTTTGAAATCCCAGAATTTTAGAGGCTGAAGAGGAAGGATAAGGAGTTTGAGATCTGCCTGAGCTACATAGAGTTCAAGAACCGGCCCAAACCTCACAGAGTTCAAGACCAGCCTTGGCTACCTAACAATACCATTTCCCCTATCCATAAGTTCTAATTTGAAAACCACAAAAGTGATTTTAATAGCTAATTATCTAAAACCCAATATTCTTACACTCTTGATTTGTCTGAGCATTCAGAGATATTTTTGATAAACCATCAGCATATCTACACTGATTTTGTTCTACCAAATAACCATGATATAATCACTGAATTGCATAAATAACCCCATTACCTTCAAGTATGTTTTTGTCTAAAACAAAACCTATGGACTTTTAAATGGTGACCCCCACAAGAAGGAGGCTTTTAGACACCTGCTACTGAGACTTTAACTACATGCCCTCTTGTGATCTGATTGCTCAATGACCATTAATAAATTTCTAGGCTAGGGCCCAAGATTCTATTTAGTCCTGTAATTTACCAAGCGTCACTTGCATTCAACGTGTAGGCAACAAGCCAAGAAAAGCAACAAACATTTTCCTGATTCACATGCCAGCTGGCTCTCTGGACAGAATGGCCCACTACCAAGGAATTGCTATTACTCAATCACTCAAGAAAATAAAATTAATTTCTTGCTTACTGTACATACTTCTTACTGTTGGAAAATTACCCTAAGAAGAATCTAATTGTCACTGGGAGACACTTTTTCATTGCACCCAGCATCCATCTGCAAAGTCTGTGATAGAGAAGTGTAGAGACGCTGGCAACAGAGATTTAAGACTTAATTCAATGATTGGTATATGGCTGCTAACCTTTTCTCCTTGAAATTGTTGACGATCATTTACATTCTCCGGGTAAATCATTTGCTTTCATTTATAAACCGCGTTCATTAAACATTGGAACCTCTATAGGGCTCTCATATATGTATGCATAGAGCATGAAAACATTTACATACCTACAGAATGTTCTAGCAGTTTGAAAACTACATTGTAAAATTACTTCGAACTCCACAATTAATCAACCCCTTCATGCAATTACAATGAGAAAAAATTCTGTTCATTTTTATCATTTATTAATATCGTAATATTCTGAAACCCATGAGTCATGCTTTTATAAGTGGAACTTGAGATCAGACTGATACAAGAAAACCACCAGGTTTTTGTCATAGCTACATGCAAAATATAGCTTTTGTGTGATCTTTTCTCCAGCCTACCACTGTTTTGGCAGACATTCATTTTTAGTATTCAGTAATAATTTAGCTCCTAGAGATCGCTTACACCTCCCAACATTCCACATTATTCAACCTGGACTTGGCAAAGGGGGCAAAAACTAGTAAATATCTCAAAAGAAAATACTTTAAAGTATCCATAAAAACCTCTACTAATTTTCAAGTGCACTAGAAACCCATGTATCGTTTTTAAAAAGGATATATTTATTATATGTAAGTACACTGTAGCTATCTTCAGACATACCAGAAGAGGGTGTCAGATCTCATTATGGATGGTTGTGAGCCACCATGTGGTTGCTGGGATTTGAACTCATGATCTTCAGAACAGCAGTCAGTGCTCTTAGCCTCTGAGCCATCTCTTCAGTCCGTAACCATGTATCTTGATCACAGTTCTATTACAACCAAGGCAACTCTTATAAGTGCATTTAATTGGGGGCTGGCTTACAGTGTCAGATGTTTTTAGTCCATTATCATCATGTCTGGAAGCACGGCAGCCTGCAGGCAGGCATGGTACCGGAAAGGGAGCTGAGAATTTTACATTCTAATATACAGGCAGGGAAAAAGACACCAACACCCAACACCGGGCTTCTTGCCGTGGGCCTTTAAAACCTCAAAGCTTATGCTGGGTGACACACCTCCTCCAACAAGACCATGCCTCCTAATTCTTTTTCATCCTTTCAAATACTGTCTCTCCCCATGACACTCAAATTTATTAGCCATTCTTTATCAAAACACTGTGGCTTCCTAAAGTTCAGTGTGGTATCACCCAGTGATTGGGAACCCTGACTTTGAGTGTTCCCAAACAACTATTGAGAATGTCCGCTCCACTCAGAATTATGAACTCTCTAACAAACATCCATCTTCAAAAAAAAAAAAAAAATCCCACAGCTTGATCATCCTACTGGAAAATTGTAAAGGGGAAAGAAAAGCAGTCTGAGGTGCAAAACATTTTAAAGAAAAAAAAAGGGTAGTAGGGGAGGGAGAGGCAGCACAAGGGTTAAAAACAGACACTGCCCCTACTTCCCCTACTTCCTACAGAGAACCTAAGTTCAATTCCCAGCACCCACAACTCTAGATTCTTGGTATCTACTGCCCTCTGCTGGCCATTGTAGAAAGTTGCACACATTCATTTCTCTCCCTCTCCCTCTCCCTCTCCCTCTCCCTCTCCCTCTCCCTCTCCCTCTCCCTCTCCCTCTCCCTCTCCCTCTCCCTCTCCCTCTCCCTCTCCCTCTCCCTCTCCCTCTCCCTCTCCCTCTCCCTCTCCCTCTCCCTCTCCCTCTCCCTCTCCCTCTCCCTCTCCCTCTCCCTCTCCCTCTCCCTCTCCCTCTCCCTCTCCCTCTCCCTCTCCCTCTCCCTCTCCCTCTCCCTCTCCCTCTTCCCTGACACAAAAACAGTTAAAAATAATAAAAATATATTAGAAGAAAACATGAGAATTGCAAACACATCTTATGAAAAATTAGAGATCCCCCTGGAGAGAGGTTTCTTCTCACAACGAGAAGTAAGCCATAACTTGTAGACATTGAATGCACAATGGCTTTCACACTTTATTTTGTGTGTTGTTGGTGGTGACCTTTGAGACAAGTAGCTTCAAACTCATAGAGACCTGCCTGCCTTTGCTTCCCCAATTCCTGGGATTAAAGGACTGGTGTGCCTTGCCTGGCTTCATGTTTATAGTCTAAAGACCTGGTTGAAATCGGGACAGACATGTTTTCTAACCTTTCTTTTATTTTATTTTTTTCAATGAAAATTTGGCCATGAGTCAGCTGCATGGTTTGGAGGAACGTAAAAATGTGTTGGTGGTGTTTTATTAACACTGATTGTAACTGGGCCTGCCATGCTAGGCTGACCTACAAGAGGTAAAATGAGAGAGCTTCCATTCAATTCCTAATTTGATGAAATGTTCCATCTGCAGCTACGTGAAGTTTTATGACTCATGACAGTGAGAGGCTTGAGCTAGGAAGAAACTTGACTGTCTCAGAGTTATTATATAGTGGAAATGAAATTTCCCAAACTATTTCGATGAACTAGGTTCCGCATTATCTTTCATGCTGATAATCCACTGCCTTCATTTCAGTAGCTACCACTGCTGCTCTCCGCTTACTGTGGGAAAGGGAAGGTTTTAAAAATGTTGTTTTGCGAGCATAGTAAAATACCTATATTTATTATATTCGGATAGAAATCTGCTTGAAGAGTAATTCAAATATAAATAGTAATGATTCAATTCCTGGAGGACCTTGCATTTTGTTGCAATATACAGAAGTATAGATAGCATGCTTTATTGACTGTGTTCATTTTTATTAGTGATATTTCCAGACACAATAATTGAGGGGAAAGAAAGTGGATTTTGAAAGTTATATAAGGAGAATCAGATGCTAAAAGGTTTTTGCAAGGTTTCACAAAAAGGAATGTATTTCCTTCTTTTAAAAAAACTCGGTTTAAGCTACATTTATTAATTTATGGTGTGCAGGGGCATGGTGAGAAGCAGGGGGAGAAAAGGAGGGAGGGAGGGAGAGAGAGAGAGAGAGAGAGAGAGAGAGAGAGAGAGAGAGAGAGATTTGCAGTACATCAAGGTGCATATAGGTAGGTCAGAGTATAACCTACAAGGGCTGGCTCTCCTCTTCCATCATGTGAGTCCCAAGGATTGAACTCAGGTTGTCAGATTTGGCAGCAAACTCTCTTACCTGCTGAGCCATCTTGCCAGCAGCAAAGCAATCACTTTTTACACTAATGAGTTCCTACAAGCAGTTAAGTATTTATGGGAATTCTCAAGATGGGAAAACATTTCGCTGTGTAAAAAATGTGCCATAATTGGGTGTTGTTTCATATAGTTGTTCGAAGAGACATTCCCCTGCCTATAACAATAGAATTACTTACAAGCCAAGCCACAGAAACTAGCACACAGAATAAGAAAACTTCTGCGACCTCTGTCTTGAGTTATTCTTTCTAATGAAAATGTTTTGATTCGCTTTTATTTCTCCTCATTTCTAAGTTCCCTTTTCAGACCAGAAAATGAAAAATCACTCACACTGTAAAATGTTCCCGTCTTCAGCGCGAGCACTCTCTGTCATAAATCAGAAGGCTACAGTAGATGCAAATGGAACATTTTGTCAAATTAGGATCCCAATTCCTTTCGCATTATGGCACTTGTCCATGCATGACCTTCAGAGATGGTTCTTTTCAAGTGTTTCAGAATGTGACAGGCAGCGTCATGTCAGAAGAAGCTCTCTCTCTCTCTCTCTCTCTCTCTCTCTCTCTCTCTCTCTGTGTGTGTGTGTGTGTGTGTGTGTGTGTGTGTGTGTGTTCCAAAGGAATGTACCAGACAGCCAAGTGCCTACAGCCAAGTCTCAAGGTCAGAAGGAAACCGAACTCTCAGTTTTACCATATATTTTCAGTCCGAAGCATCTCCGGAGAGACTGAATGGGTTTCAGTCCAAGCTCCTTGCTTTTGGCATAGGGCCAGTTATTTAACCTATTGCCTTCTCATTTTCCTCATGTTAAGAAAAAAAAAATGGGAAGGCTGGTGATAGGACTCCTCTGTGTATGTTTATTATGATTAGATGAGGTGTTTCCCATAAAACACTTAATGACCATGGCTACCACCCCCTAAGCACCTCCTTTCCCATAGTATTGGGTAATTGCTGGTGCACATCAAGGAGTTAATTACATTTTGTTCAGTCAGAGTATGGGCAATGTCCTTCATCCACTGAGCCCGCATCCACCTCCTTACAGAGTATTTTACCTTCCCTCGGTACTCCATCCCTTTAAAAAAGAGGCAGTTCCTTTAGTCCCCTTGAAATATTTGAATTTAGCATTGGTTCCCGGACTCTAGGAAGAGACTTAAGAGTTTTCTGGGGTTAGGAAGTGAAATGTAGCATTGTGTTTAATTAGGGGTTAAAAGAGATAGGAAGAGGGAGGGTTGGTAGCTTTCAGTTTACTGATGACATATCCAAGACAGCTGTCGGTCATCACTATACAACCAAATACTGCATGCATCCCATCCATGAAACTCATGCGCTGACGTCCTGAAGATTCTTCCCTTACGTTCTGCCCATCCTTAGAGCTTCCTAGAAATGTGAAGGAAGATAAAGGTTTCGAAGTGCTGGGAACTCCATTAGCGACAGTGATTGAAAGTGAAGGTGAGAACAGAAAATAAGATAAGGACTCCCACAGTAGGTTACGTATACCGCAACCACCCACGTTGGTCCAACTCCTGAACGACTCTGAACAGCAGGGTGCAGCGCTGAGTACCAATGATGTCTGCACGACTTCAAAGATACTCTCGTGTCTTTGATTTTCCTCAAAGGAGGTCTGTTATGTGTCTCTTTTGTTTCTCTCGTTCTGACAAAGACATCGTGTTGAACAGGTGCTTTCCCTATTTTATTGACAAAACATGTCTTTGAAGATCTGAACATCTTATTCATATTGAAAATGTCTCCTGACACAGAAATACTCTAGCCAGCCACTTAGGAATTTGGGGTAGAGATGGCTACTCTTAAGTCGCAATTGCTTATTTGTCCTGATGTCATTTTCTTTTCCGTCTGAGTTGGAAATGCATATTTTCCCCCCTGTGTATTTATGTGAAACCACATTGCCCTTCACTGGTTGCAGTGTTGAATTCCACGCTGCAGTTAACTATTTTTCACTGGACTGCTTATGAGTCTTCAAAGCAATAACAAGGAGGCTGATAGAATACGGGACCTTCTCATCACTCATGGTGTGGATCATGATGGCCTCTTAACTACATCTTAGCGTCTCCAATTCATCTCTCCTAATCTAAAAAAACAACTGTCAGTCACTGCTCTACAACACAAATACTTCCTTCACTGATTAAAATCTTTTATCTTGTGCATACACTATTGTTTGCCTGGGAAATTCCTCTTGTTCTTTCATTACGAGCACAAATGTTTCCCGTGATGCATTGGTTAACTCCCTGTCCCCTTCGTGGTGTCAAGATGGCAGATGATACTGAACAGTTTCATTTCCATCGGTTTCATGCATTTGTTCAATAAAATCAGTTTTTGGAAGATACAGAATTGTATCTAAAGTACGCTTCTCTGCATGCCTGTATTAATCTACATATTTACATCTGTTTTAGTTTGTGGATATTTTTCACACAGAGTTTCATAAAATGTGAACAGTAATCATTTTTGATGGAGTTGTTTTATCCAAAAATTTATTTTACTTTATTTTATTTTATATGTGTGGGTATTTGTCTTCATTGTACACATGTAGACCACATGCATACAAGTGCCTATGGAGGTCAGAGATGGCATCAGATCACCTGGAATTGGAGTTACAAGTAGTTATCAACATCATGTCAGTGCTGGGAATTGAACCCAGGTCTTTGCAAGAGCAGCAAATGCTCTTAAGCACTGAGCCATGTCTTCAGCCCCAAGATCTTTTTGTTGTTGTAAACATGCACATTTCTCTTTGTTGTGTGAGTTTTATGCAATCATCAGTAACAATACGAGTAAACATTCTTTAATTGGAAACTTTTATATATTTTTTTAATTTTTTCTTTTACTTTTTAGAAAGCAGATGTTTAAGATCCAACAATAAAATAAGATAGAACGAGTCCCCCAATTACTCATCAAATCCTTCTAAAGATCATAAAGTTGAAGTTAAGTAAGCAATTTTATATAATTTTTGAATCCATACATTTTTGTGGCATATATCATAGGGCCCCAGATGGCAAGACAAAGAAGAAGTTTCCACAATTTCGGTGGCATTATGATCTTCCTACCATTAAATTGAATCAAGAAATAAAAATATTCATTATGTAGTGAAAGAATTTACATAATATGTAATTGTGAAGATTTTTATGGAAATTGCTTCCTAGTCAATTGTAAAAAAAGAAGAAGAAGAAGAAATGCTTGCATGTCTAAAAAAAAATAACTGGACCACACGAGCTAGGCCATTCTTTATACTTTTCCAAAGGCAGAAAATAGTGATAAAAGCCATTGCTATAGATCCTTACAGTTAAAAGTGAATTCTTAAAAATCAAATAAATTAAGTGAAGTCTCCATAGGCAGCAGAACCCTAAGTGGGGCTGAGTGCCTCTGCATTGACTGCCATTTAAAAAAAATAGAGAAATGACATGATTTCAGATTTTAATAGGTGGTTAAAATCTGGCTGGTCTGAGTTTGCAGATCAATAATATCAGCTTCATCTCATCTAACTACATCTGACTCCAGGCAAGGACAAGAGGATCAATTCTCCCTGTAACGGTGGAATGCTAAACCAGTACCTCCAAGTGCTTTTCCAGAATATTAAGCCATAAATATCCACTTGCCTACAGAGGAGCTTCCATCTCCAACCCCCTCACAGACATTTCCCTGTCTTTTCTCCTCAACTCCCCCGGAGGACTTGAGATGTCATAAGTGGTTGCTCACTCCACAAATCAAAGTATGTTTTTAAAAAGCTGGGTTTTCCCCCTTCACATCCCATAAATAATCAGCCACAGAAAATGACACAAGTGTAGCCAAAAAGCATACAAAAAAAAAACCAAACAAACCAAAAACTAGTCTCAAATGTTCCACTATGTATAGGAAAAATAATTCTCTAAGTTTGGTTTACTTGGATAATATAGTCTGTCCCTTTTCTCTTCTTTATGAAAAATGTTTAAGTCATAATTGAGAATTGTCTGCTAAGCAAACCAGTGATAGACCAAAGGCAAAATCAGATGAAAAGGGCTAAATTTTCAAGCTTTATGTAATTTTATGCTTTATGATAATTTTCTTAAGTATATGAAAAGAATGTATAAACCTATTACACACACACACACACACACACACACACACACACAGAGAGAGAGAGAGAGAGAGAGAGAGAGAGAGAGAGAGAGAAACTGAGATGGTAAACACTAGTCTCTTGATTGTGTGCTTTCAAGCCACTTCTTAGCTATTGATTCTCAGGCATAAGACCAACTCTCCCCGGACCTGAGTTTTCCCTCCTCTAATGCGAGCTGTATGCCTGCCTCACTGTGATGAGAAATGAATGTGGCAATTCACTTTTATTTCTGAGAATAATATCTTGAAATAAGAGTATGCTGTAAATGTTATCTCTTCTTTCTGATTATTTTATACACAGGAACATTTTTTTCCCCTGGATGATAGACATTCAGGTCTCCAGATCCAAGAGAAAGCTGAAAAGCTCAAGGCGTTTGAGGCTCAGAATCCTAGAGGTCGGGTCTCGCCCTGCTTTAACCAGCAGACTGAGGCAAGTCTCTATAGTACTTTTTAGATACTAGAACACCAGGATCCTTAAATGTAAACAGTTTTATCCTAAGGTTAAGGAAGAGTACAATGATACTTATATATGAAATCTGATAAAACTTAAACTTAACAGAAAAGGAAAAGGATGTTTACCCAAGGCTGTGGTGAGGAGGCAAGCTGTTGAGTGAATGGTATGCTTTTTTTTTTTTTTTTGAATGGAAAGATAGAGACATCTAATGTAAGGCTTAAATACAGTTTATAATAATGCACTGTACACTTGAAATTTATTGAAAAATATCATGTGTCCTCAAGACACAAAAGGCCACTATCTGAGGCAGTGACACTTTGCTCCTCTGCGGTCATCCTGTCACAGGGTGTGTGTGTGTGTGTGTGTGTGTGTGTGTGTGTGTGTGTGTAACAACAAAGGCATTCAATTCTTTTTTTGTTGTACCTCAACAATACCCCAAAACTGAGAACAATGAAAACAAGGAGAGGGAGGGGGGAGAGAGGGAGAGAGGGAGGGGAGGGAGGGGGAAGAGAGGGAAAGAGGGAGGGAGGGAGAGGGAGGGTAGGAGAGGGATGGAGGGCATAAGGAAGAGAAAAAGAGGAATGCAAGGGCTAGGAAAGAAAGGAGGAAGAGTAGGGAAGGTGAGAAAGAAGAAGAGAGAGTAATGGAAGAGAGGAAGGCAAATGGTGAGATTAGAAAAACACCACTTATCAGTGAGTGCATACCATGTGTGTTCTTTTGTGATTGGGTTGCCTCCCTTAGGATGATACTTTTCCAGTTCTACCCATTTGCCTAAGAATTTCATGAATTGTTTTTAATAGTTGAGTAGTATTCCATAGTGTAACTATACCACATTTGCATTTTCTGTATCCATTCCTCTGTTGATAGCCCAGAAGCTTGCAGTACTCAAGACACAATTCCCATATCAACTGATGCCCAAGAAGAAGGAAGGAGAGACCCCTGGTCCTGGAAAGGCTCGATGTAGCAGTATAGGGGAATACCAGGACAGGGAAGCAGGAGGGGGTTGATTGGGGAACAGAGGGAGGGAAGAGGGCTTATGGGAAATTCAGGGAGGGGGGAACGAGGAAAGGGGAAATCATTTGAAATCATTGAAATGTAAAAATAAAGAATATATCTAATAAAAAACTATTTTTTAAAAAAGGAAAAATGCCATTTACTCTGTTTCTTGTGGATGGTAATGATAGAGAGTTAATTCCCTTCACATTCAGAGCAAGGACATAATTATGCCGCAAAACCCACGGGCAACACTACAACCTCCCTGCGCATTCTCTGGGCCATCAAAGGCAGCTAGTGGTACTTGCCAAGATAGGCAACAGCTTCCTGAACTTGTTTCAACTCTCGGGGCCTCTAATGGGCTCTCAGAAGGACTTGATGCCTCATGTTTATCCAAAAACTATTTGGTTTCTATGAGAATCAATGATACTCTTCTACTGGCCTGATAAATAATACCAGCCCCCAAGACAGAGTTTCAAAGTAGCATATAGCTATGTTAGAATTTCTGCACAAAATTGTTTGCTTGTGAGCCGGGTGTGTGTGTGTGTGTGTGTGTGTGTGTGTGTGTGTGTGTAGTTTTTATTTCTGTTTACTTATTTAAATTTACCTCTTTTAAATGGATCCTTCTCTCATGCATTACATCTAGTCCTCCCATGCCCCACCCCAGTACTCCCCTTTCCCTCAGATCCACTCCTCTGTTTCCTCCTGTTTCCCTTCAGAAAAGAGCATTTGGAATAAGGTCTCACTACTTCCCCCATGCTGGCCCTGTCCATTCCACTCTCCTCCTGTCTGAGACACATAAACCTTCATTAAGGTTACGGCAAGTGTCGTGTACAACACGGTTGGTGTTGTTGAGAGAAAATTCAGGAACCAGTTTGGTGCGTGGGGAAGTGGAACCTCATTTCTCTGTCACCCGTGTCCTGTGTCTCATGATAGGAGACAGGAACATAGACCCAGACAGGAAGACCAGCTCTTCATCCTTGCCTGGAGACAGATAAAAGAGACAGTCACTTGCTAATGAGATCTTGGTGCTTAGGAACTTCTTACGTGAACACTGACCCCCCTCACTGGCTGGTTCTCTACACGTGCATGAGTCTCCATCCTCTTTGCCATGATTTGAAGAAAGAATAGTGAGGACATGTCCAGCAGGAAGACGGGGAACTGTAGATGGTCAAAACTCAGGAAAATGTTAGCGTGTACATGGATGTCAAAGTCTTGCTTTTCTGATACTAAAGCTCTATTGATGAGGGGAAGATAAATGTTGTTACAGCCTTTCCCAGTTGGAAGTTAGATGGAGGAGAAATAATAATAATAATAATAATAATAATAATAATAATAATAATAATAGCATTTACAGGTTAATCAGATGAAATATAATTAGACCTCCATTTTCCCTTTTAAAAACTGCTTAATGTTAATATAAATAATAACAGTTGATAGCTATAGGCTATGTTTTGCTATTTCTCATAAAACTTTTATAATGGAAAGGCCATTCTTAGTTGCCTAATGTGTTAATCTCTTCTCCAGATTTCCCCACATGTAGAAGTAGCCTTTGCCAAATGATTAATAGTTTTTATGGTCACAATTAACCGTAATTGAAGCTGGGGAACTCAGGAGGAAATGAGCGATCCCTAAAACACAGTCTTAAAACCTATAAAGAGACAGTAACACAGCGTGGGCCAAAGCCCACTCACTCCCCCAGCATGTGGATTAAAGCTCATTTTGTGGTCACCATTAAAAATATAAGGTTTAAAAGCAGACATGTGCTGGAGCCAGCTTGCACCAGATAGTCTGCCCTATTTGTTTCTTGTCAACTCTTCCTTCCAGAGCTTGGGGAGTGAGTTCAGAACAGGAACACGGGGATCAGCCAAAGTTACACATTGGAAATGTGTTTTTTTTTTCTTTTTTGTTGTTGGTTTTTTGTTTTTTTGAGACAGGGTTTCTCTGTGTAGTCCTGGCTGTCCTGGATGGAAATGTATTTTTTTGATTTTGTATTTCTGTTTTTTTCCTTTCCCTCTATATTTCTACCTCCCCTCCTCTATGATTTAGGAATACAGGCTTATTTTTGGAAAAGCAAAATTTTAATGGGCTTGCCTCAGAGTTAATCCTAGAAAGAAAATTGGGGTGAAAACTATCGAAATCAATTCAGCATTAATTAACTAAATAAAACATTTCTCATCTTCTTCACCCAAGCCTCTCTCACTGTCTCATCATCTCTAAGCTTAATTTTCTGAATTCTTTTTCCTCAACCTCATATTAAATCTTTGAGGTCCATTACAATTTATATTTTGTCATCTCTTTATTTTTTTGTCAATGGTCTACATTTTTCTGGCTTATTAATAATCAGTTACAACCTGTACATCATGCCAGATGAGATTTTGACCTAGAGGTGGAAAAACAAGGTTTGCCAATGAAAGCCTAGTAGATAGGAAATGAGCATATTCTAGATGAGGTAATGAGCGATGGTAGAAACAAGAGTTAGCGAAGGTCGCCATTATGAAGGTAATAATAATGTCACCATGCTCTGCCTTTCTGTCCTATGCCAGATTTTAACTTTGAAACTTCTGTTGTTGTTGTTGTTGTTGTTGTTGTTGTTGTTGTTGTTTAATCAGGACCGATGTGTCATGATTTGAGCTTAATTTGAGCTTCTCACTTTTCAGGGCATAGACTTGAGTCCAGCACTTATTTTGTGTCTCCAGTACTCACAATCTCTAGTGGCGCCATTGAGGTTACATACTAATGTTCAAGTTGAGTCTCATTAAAGCCCTCTTGTACGCTGTGCCATCTAACCAGGAAAGATAGCCAGCTCGATGGTGGTAGATTGGTGCTGACTCAAAGTAGGGCAACATGTACCATGGAACTAGTCAGAGGAGAGGCAGAAATGAGAGATGGGTGTTGAACTTTTCAACAAATAGCAATCAACCACCAGTCTGATTGAAAGTCTTATGTGTCTAGCCCCAAAGTAATGTCATGGAGAGGCTACCCTTGAGAGTAAATAGTGACAATCTGCTTACCAAATCTTTGGGGTCTCCAAGATAAATAAGTTCTTGGGATTTTTGGGCTCATAGTGTGTGTCTATGCTTCAGGGATCACTAGTCAGTCTTGAGCCCACAGAGCTCTGTCATAATGGTCTGTGAAACAAAAGACACTATGAGCCTCTGGTGTCTCAAGTTGGAAGGCCGTCCTCTGTAGGGTGGATCCCGTAAGCACTCAGATGTGTGGGGTTTCTGAGTCCTAGAGGGCATCAGTTTCCCCGAGTCTTTCAAACTGTTAAGATTCGCAGACAAGACAGGTGTTAGAATGACAGGTAGCTGCATCTCTGATTCCCAGAAAAGGATCTCAATGGACACCTAAGTGTTCAATCAGTGCGTGGCTGAATACATGAATGAGAACCAGCAAGTCTGTGAAAAACCCAAGATGGGATGTAGATGGGGTTTAGATGAAGTCACTTTAGACCTCTTTGCCTCTAACTACAATACCAGCTACTGCTGTGTTCTGAAAATGTATACTCCCTTCCCAATGCCCTTGTTGAAACTTGTTCCACAACACAACCATGTTAAAGGTTTAGCTTCTAGGAGACAATTAGGACATGAGAGCTGTTCCTTCATGACCAGGACTGGTGTCCTTATGAAATGGTGCCAGTAGATCAGTTTTATACTGTTTACCATGAAGCAGAGTAGCACAAAGAATATATTTACAAATTGAAAGGCATCCCCTTGACAGACTGTCTCTCCTGGCTCCTCGCACTAGGATGTATTCTTCATAATACACTTCTATTGTTTATAACTTCCTTGTCTGAACAACTTTACCATAGCAACTTCAATGAAATAAGCCTCCTACTCACAAAATATTGTTAGAGGAAAATTTAAATAACAAATACAATGTTTCAAACAAAAAAAAAATAAAAGAGCGAGTTAATTTTATCCTAGCCATTTATAACTATCACATCTTTCTCCAGAAATAATGGTTTGAATTATTGCTAGCTCCTCAATCCAATTCCAGCCAGATTAAAACCAGCTCAAACATTCTAAAAGAATCTGCAGTCTTAGAATAAGAACTTCATTTCCCTTCTCTTTTTCTCAGACTCTGGCGCTGACCTCATCATGGTTGCCTGGCCTCCAGCAAGGAGCATCTCATTTGGCATTATTGGCTCATGTGCATGCCGAAGCAAAACTTCCACAGAAGGTAATGTAATTGGGACTGCACAGAGGTGATCACCACTCTGAGAAAGCCCGCTGATTTAACTGGGTCTTACTGCAATATTCCACTTGTCTTCATTTAGTTGGCTTGAAAAGAAAGAGATGAAGGAGGAGAGAGTTGTCTATTTACTGTAGAGAGCTATTGGACTCAGTGCCCCACATATTTTCAATTGGAAAGAGCTGAGAAATATTTGCCCCCCCCCAATCCTGATAACTTGAGATGGGTGGATGAAATCCACAGGGTCAATAATTGCAGTTAATGAAATATATAAGCAGATTTTTCCATAATTAATTAAATGTGTTACATAACCACATAGAAAAAGAGTGAGTCTTAATAAAATTACTTTCGGTAAAATATCATTCTGGAAGAGAATTTGAAATGAAAAACTAATGTATAGGATGTCAATCATTGAGGTAAATGTCATTAATTTTAAAGCGCTTGAAAATATTTGACTTGACAAATTCTGTCAAGAGAACTAAGCATACATTTAGCGAGAATGATTGTATTGATAATTACAGATGCAAGAGTCAAAAGCTAATTGATCTCTTCGCGAAGAGCTGCATATTAACTATACTCTTGCTCTTAGGACAATAAGAACTTCCTTGTTCTTTTATAGGTGTGTTCACAGCAAGTCTTACAAATATTTTAATCTATATCTGTGTGAAGGAGGCCTGCACATCTGCCTATTGGAGGGAAGTGTGTTCCGGTATAATGCATAGTTTATGTGACAGTCCTTTCTATTCAAAGTCAATCATATTATTGAACGATTATTTAATAACACATGCGGTTTCTTCCACTTAGTGGGAATAGATTGTCATGGCATCTGTCGTGGTAGATTGCTGATGTAATGGTTCTTCCTTGAGATGTGTTGAGAGGCACACTCAGTGTGGCTTTAGCATTTCAAAATAGATTTGAGTTGACTGTGTACATTCATTTAGAGACCTAGGAAATCCTAGCTCTCCTCAGACATCTTAGATGGCGTCTGATTCTCTTGCCTGCTCCTCATTTACTCATGGCTGTTGACATTTTTTTCAATCCACACTAAAAATTTCAGCATAAATCATACTATATATATGTGTGTGTGTGTGTGTGTGTGTGTGTGTGTGTGTGTTGTGTATATTTTGTTTAAACCCAACCAAACTGTGTAAGATTGTTTATTTAGAACTTATCTTACAAATGAGGTGAGTGAAACCACATGCTTTAAGTTACTTAACCTTTAAAATATCTATATGTACATGTTTGCCTGTAGATGCATATGAGGGTGGTGCACACATGCATGTGGACGCTTAGAGGGCAGCTCCAGGTATCATCCTAGGAAGGTTGTGAACCTTCTTTGTGATGGGGTCTCTTGTTAGCCTATAGCTAACTAATTTGTCAAGACTGAATGGCAAGGAAGCCCCAAGGATTCTCCTGACTATCTTTCCTCAGTGCTGGTATTACATATGTTACCACCATGGCTTGCAATTTTTTTTTGCAAGAATTCTGAGACCCAACGCAGGTCTTCTTGCTCATAAGGCAAAAGCTTTGCCAGCTAAGCTACCCCCCCCCTTAGCTCTTGATTTATTTTATTGGCAAACAATGTTATTTTAAACATAGCAATGCTTAACTGTATATTCACTTCCTAAAAGGCAATCATAAATCCTAATTTTATGTTCTGCAACCTTCAATACATCTGTCAACAATTGTTAATTGGTGAACTCAGTTCCCTGTCCTCTCCATTGCATTCACAAAGGTGAGGAGTCATAAAGGTCCATAGTGACTATAAACTATAAAACAAGTAAGACAACAACAAGCAGAAGATGATTAGAGTATCTACAACCCATTGCTATTTGTATTTTAGATGAAACTGGCTGGCCGTCTTGGTTCGCTTCCTTTTTCAAATCTTTCAAAGAGAACTCCCCAAAGAAAGAGCCAGGTTGATTATACCAAGTTGTGGACTCTCGGCCTGTACATCATAAATCATTTTAACTTGCCTGACTCTCTGAGTCTTCTGAATCCTCCTTCACTATACTAGGTATTTTTGCTTCACTTCTTTGGCACGATATCATTTGATCGTGGCTTCACAGGGTCAAGAAAGATATGATCAGCTTCAGGTGTTTTTTACTGAAATGTTAACTCCTGAATTATGGTAGAGTATGTCCATATCCATGAATTCTACCGTGGCCAGGTTTGACACATTGTAGTCACACACACACACACACACACACACACACACACACACACTTGCATGCACACACACACAAGCACATAAGCATGCACACATATGCACACACACAGGGAAGGAAGGAGGGAAAGGGAGAGAAATTAGAAGGAGTGGAGGAAGAAAGATTCGTTCCTATCCATATGTATTTTGGTTTTAGCCGACATCCACTGCCATGCCATGAATCCAGTTTTCTGTGTAACCCCTATGAAAACAAGGCTTATTTATTCTCATTGTACATTGACCTACAAAATGGCCTCCTTATGGACATAAAGACACTAAATGGCAAGAAAGACCAAACAAAATTTAGCTTAAATGTATCTACTCTCAATAATGCCCTCTTTGGGTCTCTAGGTAGAGAAGCTAATTGTCTTTATCAGGAGATGGGTGGAGACTGGGAATAAAAGACTCTTGTCTTTATTTGTAACCTCTATACCCCAGGCCACTCTGAAGAAATGACTTTAATAAGAACCTTGGCATTTCTACTGTACTTTACACATTTAATGTTTTTCAGAACATTTTGCCCTTTCATTTCCATTGCATCTATAAAGGTTGGAGAGAACAATGTAAGAGAATCAGTTCTCTCTTTCAAACTTGTGAGTTCCCTCCTTCTACCACATTGGGTTTCCTGGATAAAACTCAGGTCATCAAGCTTGGTGGCAAGTCCCTATACCCACTGAGCCATCGCTGGCTCAGAAATACCCCTTTTGAAAATCACATAACAGGCCTGGAAAGATGAGTGAATGATTAAGAGCACCTTATGCTCTTCCAGAGGACTCAAACTTGGTATCAGCACCTAAGAGAGGTGGCTCACAACAGTCTATACCTCCTGCTACAAGGGACCTGACACTTCTGGTCTCCCCCAATGCACACATCTACACCAATACAGACATGCACACTGATTAAAATAATAAATTTCTGAAATAAAATAAGAAAGGTAACTTCATGAAATGCTACGGGGGAAAATAGGATATCCACACATAGAAGACTAAAACCAGATCTGTAACTCTTACCCCATACAAAATAAGTTCACAATGGGTAGGAAACATCCAATGTAAGACCTGAACCTTTGAAACTGCCAGAGGAAACCACAGGGAACATTGGAAGATGCGGGCTTGGCTATGACTTTCTGAAAAGGGTCTTGTTAGCCCAAGAAGTAAGCCTAAGTATTGACAATGGGATCACTTGAAATTCAACAGCTTCTGTGCAGCAAAGGAGCAATCACTGTAATGAAGACTACAGAACGGTAGCCAGTCCTTGCTAATTGTATATCAAATGGGATAATATTTCTTCTAGGAGAAGGAACTGCAAACATTTGATACCTAGAAAGCAAACCTTCTAGCCAATAAGTAGGCTGATGAACTGAGCTGACAGTTCTCAAAAGAACTACAAACGGCCAGTGTGTATTTGGAAAACAATTGAACATCCTGAGCTATCAGGGGAAATGCACATTAACACTGATTTGAGATTCTACCTCATTCCGATAACGATGCTACTGACAAGTGAACAGCCCAGGGGTTGGGAAAGGGAGACCCTTGTTTACCACTGATGGAAGTGTGAACCGGTGTGAGCATGATGGATGCTTCTCAGACGTTATAACTGATTGGAGACCCAAGGATGTTAAGACTTCACACATACTTGGCATCCATGTCTGTAGCTCTATTCCCAGTAGCCTAGATGCCCATCAGCAGATTCCCAGATAAATAAAAACATGGTATAAATACACAGTTGGTTTTATTCAGTTGTGATAAAAAAAACAAAACAAAACAAAAGTATGAATCCTGCATGGAAATGGATAGAACTGGAAGTTGTTAAGCAAAGGAACACAGACACAGAAATATAAATACCATGTATGCTCTCTCGTATGCAGCAGATCTCTCTCTCTCTCTCTCTCTCTCTCTCTCTCTCTCTCTCTCTCTCTCTGTGTGTGTGTGTGTGTGTGTGTGTGTGTGTGCGCGCGTGTGTGTGTGTGTGTTGAAAGTTTAAAGAGGACCATGAGAGCGGCAGAAGGGAACATAAGTCTGGGAGAACAAAGGAAAATCGTGTAACACGAATGTAGAAGCAGGAGTGTCTGAGAGCGGGACCAGCAGAGCAGGGGAGGACAGCGCTAAGAGAGCATGCAGAGTAGAGGGTGAAGAAGGACGAAGCACTATGGCACACACACATACCCAAATGAAACCATCCTGTGGTTTGCTAGCAAAATTTAATTTAAACAA
The DNA here is from genome assembly GCA_964023405.1 of Apodemus agrarius. Taxonomy (NCBI): domain Eukaryota; kingdom Metazoa; phylum Chordata; class Mammalia; order Rodentia; family Muridae; genus Apodemus; species Apodemus agrarius. The sequence continues at coordinate 16,537,183 of OZ030024.1, forward strand.
ACAGCAAAACCTAACACCCACAGCCTGGTCTTTAGCATGTTGTTCTCTGAGACTCCAGGAGAGTCTCGTTCCCACTGCACGTGAGGCTTTTCACAGTGCTTGAGTGGACAGTTCAACGTCCTGAAATTCTCATCCCTTTACATAGATATCTTGTTACACAGATACCAGTGTAACACCAGCTAAAGGTATATAGCAAGATTTTCTTCGGTCTCCCAGAACATGATCCAGTTTCTGAGTCAACTGTACACTAGGGGGTACTATGACTGCATTCCCCTGTAGCAGCCACCGGAGGTATGGTCACCAATATCCTGTGGATTACTAACCCTCGGCTTATTAAAATCCATCTAGAGGATGTTCATCTTATTAATACCTTGAAGGAAAATCGTCTTCATACAGAAATGTTAGGAAAATAGTTCAATCAAAGAATTAGGATAGTACAGGTTTTATTTGGTTAAGGAGAAAGAGAGAGAGAGAGAGAGAGAGAGAGAGAGAGAGAGAGAGAGAGAGAGAGAGAGAGAGAAAGGCAGGTAAGATGAAGTTATCCAGGAAGTCCCAAGGTAAAACCCAGGGTTGTTCACTCACAAAAAAGTGTTGCAAAGAGGGTCAGTACCTTAATCCTGTTTTGTGTGCTTCAAGTTTCAACTTTGGGGTAGCTAATTATTTCATTTACTGAACATTCAGAACCACTTAGGAATCTAGAAGTGAGATGACTCACTCCAGGCCAAGTCAGCCATATGTTGAGCTGAGAACCAAGTATCAAAAGAAAGCAGAACATTTTAGGAGATCCAAAAAGAGAAACTGATAATGTTTTCAAAAAAGCATCCCTTGTTTCTATCCTTTCAGCAGCCCTTTCATACCTCCCTATCAGGAAAGATCTTACCCCCAAATGTGGGGATTCTTAGGTTGTATGTGTGAAAAATTAGAAGCATATTACATCACAATTCATGCCCAGGGGACTTTGCACATTGATAGCATAGAACATAGATGTGAATCAAAGAACCAGGGTGGCCTATGATTTTCAGTTATATATAAGGTGTTGATATGTGGGTTATCAGCTCCTCCTCAGCTTCAAGGCTCTCCCGTCTGGGGCAACAAGAGAGTGCAGAAAAGACAATACAGATTAAAAAAAATTAGAATCAGATAGACTAGGCTCTTGAAGGGGGAGACTTCAGTCTACCCCCACCCAGGCACAGCCTCTTTATTATTTATTATATACAATCGAACAGGAAGATGAGTTATTGTGTCAGCTGCACAAGAAGGTGGCAGTCTTACAGACAGATATACCAGGAGGCTGAGATTTTACGTTCAGATGAACAGGAAGGCAGGTTTAGCTAATCTCGGTAAGAGTATTCTCTGTAAAAGGGCAGTCTTCGGGTAAAAACACTGGGGGTGGGGGGTGTGAACTACCATATTCAGTGTTTGTTTCCTTCTGTTTACTCGCAGACATGAGAAGTGCTTTGTCATCCTTCTGAGCCTTACCCAGGAGAGGGTTTTGCCACTCCTGTGGCACCAAGCCATTTGTCCTTGACATGGTGTGCCCACGTCAAACAATACACATTCACTCAGGACCTCGCTTGGTCCCTACCAAAGTGGAAAACTGAATCAAGTAAAATTTAATGTGTTTTAGTTAGACTTCCTTTAAACCAGACTTTTCAAACGCAGCACTTGTCTCTTGAATGGCTTCATCCATTTTCATCAAAGCATGCAGTCAATTTCCCCATCCCAGCATACAGCCCTGACCAACGAGCTCAGCAGATTTCAGATAGTCTAACATGAGGACATATCTTCATGTAGCCTGTGAGCGGATACAGCTAGCTATGACCAACGTAACAGTTTTTAATGATTTAAATTACAAAGCAATCACAATTGGCCCTAGAATTCTTAACATTCTTAAGAACCAAAGTATTAGTGAATATCACAATATACACTCATATATACACACATAATATATATTCATATGTATATACATACACACTATATATTATGTATCATATATATCACTTATATCATATATACATATATGTATATTTGATGGGAATATTTATATAAATATACATATATGTATTCATGTAACTATGGACATTTAATTCCCATACATATCATACTTTTAACCCAGCAGCAACTGACACTGAATACAATTTATATAAACTGAATTTATATAAGCAATCACAATGCCATTAGTAGGCACAATGCTCCCCAAAGCAATGCATTCTAGAAGCATGGTGGGTGACTCATAGTTGCCCCTTTTTAATTTTACAAGCATAAAGGGATTAATATCTTTAATTTACCACATTTTAAATCCACAAAACATAGCCATGTGAGTATGAAACACTAATGGAATTATTTGTTTTCTTTATTTATGACTACAAGCACAATGATTTAAAACCGGTTTGAACAGAATCACAGTTCAATTCTGTAGGAGTATGAGTCCCTTCCATACACACACTGCATCTTTCAAAATCCGCTATCCATTTTTACTGTGCTGAATGAGGATAATTAGGGCATGTTCTCTTGGGGTCATTCAATTGTTTTTATTTTTATAAAGCCAATTATAACAAGTAGGAATAACCATAAGTATAACACATCAGGTTTGGCTCCATACACCTTTAGTCCCAGTGCTTGGGAGGCAGAGACAGGTAATCTCTGTGAGTTGAAGGCCAACTCAGTGAGTTCTAGTATAGCCAGGGCTACACCTGGAAATTGTGTCTTGAAAAAGGAAATAAAACAAAAATGTCGGGCAGTAGTGGTGCATGCTTTTAATCCCAGCACTTGGGAGGCAGAGGCAGGAGGATTTCTGAGTTCAAGGCCAGCCTGGTCTACAGAGTAAGTTCCAGGACAGCCAGGGTTACACAGAGAAACCCTGTCTCAAAAAAAAAAGTAGGTTTCAATTTAGATTGATGTTATTTAAATAATATTTATGGTGGGTAGATTTCTTTCCATTTTTTTATACAGCACCTACAGAGTAGTTAAAGAGTCAGTTTGCCTCATATACCACACTGTTTTAGACTTTACTCCAATCCTGAAGTGGTCTTCCCTTTAACCCATGCCCACACCCTCCGTCTCTCTTTTGCTCACTATGGAATAATGATGTGAGGAATAATATTAGAATTGAGCTCAGAGAAATACCTTGGTCTCCTCAAGGTTGGACCCTTTGCTATCTTGCTGATGCCTCAACTACCATATAACCTTTATGAGTGATTTATATATTCAGGGTAATTATTCCTATCTCCATGGACTTTTATATCCTCTCCTCTGCAGTGATGAGTTTTGATTTATGCTAAGCCACTCCCATATCAGTTTGATATGTGTAATTTCTACCTTCTGATCACATTTTGTTCTGGAGAACAACTAAGTTACAAAACAGAAACCTTCCAGTAAATATATCTAGGATGTGTGCTGTTAACCATGTCCAGTCAGTAGACTGCTTTGACAACCCAGTTTATGGTTTCTACCTAATGACACTATTCAATTGTAGATATATATTTAGTATGATTATTACCTTAAACAACAAGAGCTAGTGGAAGATAAATAACTACTATAATTCCTAAGACATACAATAAGCCACATTTTGAGACCGCTGCAGTACGATGAGATGGCTTAAGTACTGGCTGCAGAAATCCCAGGTGTATTAATATGTCTGTGGTTGTCCGTTAAGTGTAGGTGATGGAAACATGTGGTCTGATATGCTGGGGCATGCCTGATATTCTTACCCTTGAAAAGTTAAAGGCAGGGAGATTGGGACTCCCAGATTATCTTCACATACGACACAAATTCTGGTCCAGCCTGGGCTATGTAAGAGAGAAAGAGATAGATGGTGGGGAGAGGAAGAAAGGGAAGGAAGCTATCATGATATTTCAGGGATATATATATATATATATATATATATATATATATGTGTGTGTGTGTGTGTGTGTGTGTGTGTGTGTGTGTATGTATATGTATATGTATATATATGTATGTATGTATATACATATTATAAATTTATATCTTAGAAATAAAAACAAGATCCATTATATTAAAGAGAGATGAGTCCTAGAGAGTTGTAAAATTACCATTAATTGTGTTATACTCCAGTTTGCTTACTTTAAACCCCCAAATATATTGTGAACACAGTGAAAAGCAAGCTGAAATTAAGTGTTTTTCAGCTCAGATTTCATTTGTAATACTTCACAGGCTTTTGCAAAGATTAGAAGGTATTCAATTTCATCTACTAAACGACAGAGAGGGTACAGTCTGTGGACGACCCCCTGTCTTCTAAAGCCTTCCATTTGCAGGTGTGAAGGTGTTTAGGAAGAATATATTTGATATATAACTTCTGATTTATACAAATTATAGTTGACATGTGCTCAGAGAACTCGATTAAACTCTGTTCATTAAATATGGATAGAGGATTCACATTTCCAGTATGAAATAGATATATCTTTCCATATTAACATCGGCGTTACCAGAAAATTACAGGCACCCCTAACATGACTGTGCAAATTTTTTAAAAAAAAGCAATTCAACCCGGCAGGTGCCATTTCTCTCTTAGTCTATAGTCTGTAGTTATAAGTTGCAAAAGTCTCTTATCTATAGTCTCCTTTTCTGGGCATTCTCAGTGTTGCCTTTTAAGCAATTAGATTACATCATAAAAACAACTTAATTTATATTTGTAAAATATCAACACCCCATCAGACAGCATGGTAGCATTCCCCAGCCCCTGAATCGCGGAGACACATTTCATCGGAACATCCATCCATCAAATCACCTTCATGTGTCAACTCAAGGAGCAGTAATGTTTGCATGGACAGGAGATTCTATAAAAATCAACACCCATAAGACAGTTTCATGGCTCCTGTTTTTATGTGAAATGGAAAATTTAATTTAAATGCATGCCGGAGAAGCTTGCATTTATCGAATACACAGGATGTACAGTACGAATCTTTTTAGCCTAGCGGCTGCTCTGACAATATGCGTGCAGGGGTGAGTCCTGTGAGCAAACAGGCTAGGCTCGGTATTTTAATATTAGTATATTACAGCAAGAGTGGAGAGGAGGCCCTGGGAGAGATGCAGTGGGAATCTGTGGGAGGGAGAGAAGGATACAGGATGGGTACCCAAGAGAGAGAGATTCAACAGCTGCAGAGCATTACCTAGGGAAAGGATGGAGTGTTAACAGTGACCCATATGCTAATTATGTCGGCATGGGTCCAAATATCATATTATACCTCATAATGTATTCAAATGCTGTAGGGTAGCTTGGAAAGTTAACGACATATTACTCCAGAGCCTTGTTCCTAACCATCATGTCATCTTGAGTCAGCCACTTTTTAATCAACAATATTTTTTTAAAAAAATATAATTAAGTAAAGGTTTATGTAAATTCTAAGGTTCATTTACTTCATTTGTAAGTTTACATAGATGACATTCACGGGGTATGTGCCTGAAACATCTCTTTTCCTTCAATCATAACTAATTGTATTTTTTGGAGGATTTATTTATTTATATTTCGTGTGCTTTGCCTGCATGTGTGTCTATGCACCACACGCACATGCAGTGCACACAAAGGCCAGAAGAGGGCGTTAGGGCTCCTTGTTAGCCGCCATGTTCTTGCTGGGCACTGAAGCCTGGCAGAAGTAGCATGTGCTTTTAACTGCCGAGCTATCTATCCAGCTCTTCTGGTTAAAGAAACACTATCTTATTATTTCTTGATGTGGAGATAAATGTTTCCAACCAAAGTCAACCTAAGAGAGGAGAGGTTTATATTAGTTCACATTTTAAGCCCCATTCCGTTATGTCAGGGAAGTCCTGTAGCAGGAGCTTGAAGAAGCTGGTCATAGGATATCCATAGCCAGAGATGTCAGCTTACTTTCTCCAGTCTTCTTAATTCTGATTGCATTTTTAATTCGTGTACATGTGGTGTGTGGTGATGGTGGTGGTGGTGGGGTGTGTGTGTGTGTGTGTGAAGGTAAGCCTTCCGTTGGGACAGTATCATTAGCTAAGATAACTACATGTATCTATCGACTGGGTTTGTAGTTTGATGTAAAACCAGCCCCTCCCCACTCCCTTGTGTGGTTTTGTTTGCAGCTGGTCCTGCTGTGTTGGGAGAGAGTGGAAACTTTGGAAGATGGGACTTAGCTAGAATTAGAAGCAAGAGAAAGGCATCTCTCTCTCTCTCTCTCTCTCTCTCTCTCTCTCTCTCTCTCTCTCTCTCTCTCTCCCTCCTTTCCCCTCTCCCCTCTCACCCCTCCTCTTTCTCTCTCTTCATGAGATCTGTCTGTCATGAAATAAAGAACAACTTTATTTCATGACACTTCTGTCACCAGGATACTCTTTCCCAGTGAACAGAGAGCCAAGCAACCACAGCTAGGCCGCCTGAGACAGTGAGTCCGAACTCACCCTCCTCCTCGATATTATGTCAGGAATTTTGGTCTTCTGGATGAAGAATAGTAGCCTGTAGTTTATCCATAGATATAACAGGGCAGAGGATTTTGGATGTGCGCTTACTACTGTATCAGCAGCACTGAAAAGAGGTTGCTGCCTTTTAGATCACCATTCCTTAGTAAAGAGTGAGAGCAGTCCCTCACCTTACCTAGCAGGGATTCCCTCTTGTCTCAATAGCATCAAAAATATACCTGGGAGAGGCAAACAGGTTGAGGAGATCCTCACTAAAGGACCCCTTATCTCCTTCAGCTGAGAGCTCTTCCTAAGTAACTCTATGCTACTTAAATCAGAATTGGAGATGCTACATTTGAGATTTTTGTCTTACGTATAGCTATTAGGAATATATAAAAACGTATCTCAACTTTAACTGTCCGATAACAAATAGGGAGTGAAAAAATACCAATTCCAATCAAGCTCATTAATTTTTTTTTTTTTTTAGAAATAAATAATTAAAACCAGTGGGCAAAATGGGTACCGTTAACCTCCCGGCTAAACCTGAAATGAAGTCGTGGGGTTTCACCATTGATCACGGCCTCCTTCCAAACAGGAACTACAAGGTTGTAATTATTCTGAGAGGACAAGTTTCAAACAGCTTCTCCTGCCAATACAGCCGATTGAGGTGATAGATGGCCTCACGACTCGAAAGGGCTTCGGGGTGTCAATAAGTCTTTTTGCCTGACTCTGCTCCATGGCTGATGAAGTTTCACACTTCCTCGAGATCTCAATTTAGGCAAGCGAATACTGTTGGCAGAGTTCCTTAATATGTCTGTGATTATGAGGTGCCGAGTGGCATCCTGTCGATAGGTACGTAGATATAAAACTCAAGTTCATATTCTCTTCTCAAACTTGTCTCTGCTTGCAAGCCTAATTCACTCCGCAGTAAATAAAACAGGTGGATCTCAGAACATCACGCTGATTTCTCCCAAATAAACATTTTGGTCCGCAGAGGGGGAATTCCTTGAGGAAAATGACATTAACATCAGCAGCAAGTGGCTGTGTCAGGATAAAAGCCCCAGTCGAAGCGGATGCAGAACCTTCTGACTGTCCAGAACCACACATCCCTCCTTTCACTACATGTCCTTCTTCCTTGAATGTGGACTAATGACTATCAGAAAAAGCACCACAAATAATGACAGCTATCAAGGACCTTTGCAAGCTGTTTGGAGTTTTCTTTTTTCTTGGCAATTAAAAAAAAAAATCCAACTTGCTGACCAAAAAAAGCTTACTGAATGGACTTTCTTAGAAGCTCATTTATCTTCCATTTCACTTGGAGTCTTCAGTGTATTGCTAACATTCATTCAGAGCAAAGGAATGTGTACGTTTCTTTCTTGAATTCTTCCATTTCAAGTCTTAAAGGCTTCCCCCCACCCCCAATCAGATATTCACCCTCCTCAATAAGGATGTGATTTCTTGGTTATAATACGGGTTGTGTCTCCCTCATCCCCACCCCAGTAACTGCAAGCGCATTGAAATCCTAGTTACATATTGCTTTCAGTAACCGGGAGCTGCTAGGCTAGAGGGTTTTTAGCTTTACTATTGTTGCCTGGGATTACGCCCTGAATGCCAGACCATCTGTCAGGGAACTGCTGCCAAGAGTGGATATTTATCTGGCTTCTCTGTCAATTTAAGAGGACTTAGCAAGCTGGCCACCTGCCAGCAGCTACAGAACCAACCTTCAGAGGGATGACTGCCGAGAAAATGACTGGAATGGTACAATTTTCATCTCCCTTTTCATTTATCCAATTTCTGCACATCTGCACATAATGAAAGGGAAGACGAGGCAACCCCCTCTGCACCTCCACACCCATTCATAATGACTCCCCCCTCTCTCCCCCCCCTTCCATCACTTTCTTCCTGTCCTAGCCCTATCCATCAAGGTCCAGCAGAAATCAAAACCACAGCAGAACCACAGTATCCCTTCTCCCTTGTGGGATCCTCCTGCCCACTGGTTTCAACCATTTATTAAGTATCTACCGCACATGAGATTGCTATTGTCAGGTACCTAGCAAATCCCGCAGAGCTCCCAGACGGGAGTGTGAAAGTAGCTATAGTTCACAAATCTTTTGGCAAGTGTCTGCCCCATAATGTTCATGAAAAACTCATTGCAAAAAAAGCTGGAATGAGGAAGCAAGTTTATAATCAAATATAGGGTTGGGAGAAACACTCACAAGAAGTAGTTAGTTACTGAGTTTTCCAATGAGGCGAGGGTATAAACATAAAACAAACAGACTCTGGAGTTTAAAGTCCAGCCCTGTAGTTAGACAAAGCCCATTTCAATTCAGAAAAGTTCTCAATAGGTGGTGGGGGTAACATTTCTGAAGGAATGATTTGAAATGTATCCACATTTGTAATAACTGGGTTGTTTTCTTTTTTCACTTCTCTCAAACATTAATAGAAAAACACATTTTAAAAAAAGTTTCCCAATAGTGTCATATTCAGTCTACAAAAGTCCCCTATTAGAGGCAGTTTCTATTTCTGTGGTTGCAGTTACCCATGATCAACTGTGTGGAAAACAAATGAATTAGTCCAGAGACAAACAACCCATAGGTTTTAAATAACTTGTCATTCTGAGTATCATAGTGATATCTTATGGTGTCCAACTCTTCCTGCCCAGGATGAGAACCATGTCTTTTCTCAGTGTGTCCACACTGTAGCACTACTAGCCCACTGACTACCCAGAAGTCATCTCGGTTATCAGATCAGCTGTCCTGAGAGCAAAGTGCTTATGTTCAAGCAATCCTTATTTTATTTAGTAGTGGATCAAAAATGCAAGAATATTGATGATAGAAATATTTTATAGTCTATTTTATGATTATTCTATTTTATTATTACCTATTGCTGTCAATCTCTATAAGTTAAACTTGATCTTATTATTTATGTGCCAGAAAACTATAGAACATACACACATATTTGCTTTAATATAATATTGGACATGGTTTCAGAAATATATGAGTGTTCATTTAGTATTTCCTGCCACAGATGAAAAATAGATTATTGTCTTTAAGTTTTATGGAAGGACTTTGGATGTAAACTCCAACTACAAATTTGGCAGATTGTCTTAGATACAAGGAAAGCTTTTAAAAGACAAGACTCATCAGATATGGTATTTGTATGATAGGAGAACAGCTTTCCAATGCCTTCAGGAAACATCTACTTAAACTGAAAGCAGGCCACTTCTTTCTGGGATTATACTCATGTATTTAAAGAGAAACATGGGAGAAATAAGACCTGTCCCTCCTAGGCAGGGGCTGTAAGAAATTGTAATGGGCACTCTAGAGTCAAGCTGGCTTACAGTCTTGACATTCAGAGAGAGCGCCACTGTTCCTGGCTTTGCTTGAAGTCTAGAAGATTCCTTTAGGGAGGGCGATTGTGGCTGCTAAGAACATGCCATGGGCAAGTGAGGAAGAAGAGTTACTTCACATGAACTTTTATAGTCTGATAAAAAGGACTCTCCCAAGGAACTTAAAAAAAAAATAAAGACAAGTCATCAATACATTCCATTCCAAGAATTTTCAGCAAAATGTTCAACAAAACAGCCTCAGTTTGGGACTTGTTGAAACATTCCCAAAAGCTTTAGATCTCATGAGACCTTCCCTCATCTATGATGGCATGTTGAAGGACCCTGACTCCTGCAAATGCTGCAAGGAAGACAAGGTGATCTCAAGACCCAGTAGAACGGAGACATGAGAAAAATGATCTCCAAAGTGAATACCAGAAGAGCAGAACCCCCAGCATATCAAATTGTGGGGACAAATCAGAATACATGAAACTACAAACGACAAAGAGTCATGCCTACGGAAGTCACCAAGGACCTTCAGACAAAAGGGATAAAATATCACACAGAGTGATAACCAAGTAAGGAACACACACACACACACACACACACACACACACACACACACACAATCCAGGGGCTGCCGACCAACGACCAAGAGCAGAACAAAGTGACCATCACCTAGAGACATTCAGACACACACACACACACACACACACACACACACAAAGGTTGATTTTGAAGGGCTCAAGGAACAGTGTTAGATCCTCAAAGCCAGACCCTCATCCCTCATTGGTAGAAATGCAGGGAAGTCCTTCATAAGACTTGAGAATAAAAATGAATTTCAAAGATAAACCAGAAAAGTCACCCGAATACCATCTAACATCTATCACTGATACAGTTCCCTATTTATTAGCATTTAATAGACATCCATTTTAAAATTCCTTTAGACCTGTTAAACTAAATATGCTTGCTCCATATATAGCCAATGAACTGAACATCACAGTAAATAAACTGAGTCAAATTAACAACAACAACAACAAACCAAATGCACAGACTTAATGACAATGAATTCTACTGCTCATTTGCCTATGAGAAATACTAGATAAATGCTTTACTACAGTGTAGGCTCACAGGGACAAAGGTTATTTCACGTTAAGACATGTTTACCTGTTTCATCACAAAGAAATAAGTATTTCAACAACCTGCATGGTTGTGTAGCCAGCCCCAGGGATTCAACTGCCTTCCCCTCTTTAACGTGGAGATAAAAGTAACATTCTACAGCATACAGCATCTCATGTGTATGTGAGAAATCTAATCTCCACTCCTTATGCTTCTACATGAGGCACTTTCCCAACAGAGCCATCTCCACAGCTCAGAAGTTCTTATAAACACGAATAAAGGTAATTTTATACCCATGAGCCCATTAGTTTGTCCCCACAGCGGAGAGAGTTTGGAGCTCTGTAATTGAGAATTGAGTTTAGATTTTTTTTTTTTTTTCAGAAAACACCCACGCATAGTTTGGTAAAAAAAAAGCAAACGTGGCTACGGGTCGGGTCACAAGACGATGAGACATTTTAGGCTGATCTAAAACTGCCATGTGGAATTTGTTGATGAGAATCACAGCATCTCTCTCCAGAGCAGAGGATATGAATAACGAACGCAGAACTGCAGTAGAGACATCACCAGGTGGGAAAGATCACGCACCTATTCCGCAAAGCACGAACCCGGGGATTTCTAATGGGAAAAACTCCGAGAACTTTCCATGAACTAGTTTATCAAGTTTCATTTAATTCTGCCACATTCTCTAGCCCCGTCCCACCCTTCCATCAGCTTCTGCCTACCTCTGCTCAAGCTCTCTGCTTGATTTTTATTATCCCACAATTATCCCATCATTACTGAGACTTCAGGGCTTCAGTATTCTAAGAGCCCCATGTGATGATGTGATGTTAATTAGAGCTGTCCTGCCTGCGTGCAACGCTTCATGGGAAAAAAAAATGTCCATGGGGGCTCAAGAAGGATTTTGATCAATAAGGCTTTCTAAATCCTTACTTAGATTGTTGACATAACTTTCTGACTGTTCTCTGTGTTCCTTCCCCCCGATCAATTCTTCAACAGACAGCCACCCAAGTCAGTGTTCACACTCCATTTAATCTCTATTCAAAGTGCAGAGTGTGGACGGTAGCTTCTGGGTCCTTGAGATCTGTTGGAGGTGCAGATGCTCAGGGCCAAGTCCACAGGCCTTTATCAGAAGCAGCTTAAAAGCCGTTTCCTGTGATTTTGTTTGTTGGTTGAAATCGTCAATTATGGTCCTCAACAGCCTGCCCTAGAGATTTCTCAGGCTATGGACCGCTTACATCTCCACATCTCAGGAGTTCGCATAAACATGAACAAAGGTGATTTTGTACCAATGACTCCATTAGGTTATATATTTAAAGTTTCTGTACTCGTTTGTCAATCTTAATCCTACAAACGGTGATGGGTGATATGGTGGATTGAATGCGAGTGGTCCCATAGGCTCCTACATTTGAATGTTTAATCCCCATTTTGTGGAACTGGGAAATATTAGGAGTTGTGGCCTTGTTGGAGAAGGCGTCATTAGGGTTTTGAAAGACTAATATCCCGTGTGTGCTTCTCTGCTTTGAGATGCAGGTTCTCAGCTGTTCCTGCTATTTTTCTGCTCTCACTGACTCTAACTCTTTGGACCTGGAACCCCATCAAACACTTTCTTTTACGAGTTGCTTTGGCCCTGGTGTTTTATCACAGCAATAGAAAAGTAAGTAACTTAAAAAGGAACAAAACAGACTATGAGAATAAATGAATTAATTATTTCTTCACTATACTATACCTGTGTCTCAGCTTCTGGTAGCCTCACACACTTTGAAAGCTTTCGCTATAATGTTATCAAGTTATTTCTCTTCCGCAGCGCACTCTGACTCCCATTGACAGCCAGGTTTAGATTTTCAACGTGCATATTGGATACTTCCAACTAGACAGAGCCATAACAATTAAAAAAAAAAAACAACTATTGCTAATTATCGCCTCCCTTTACAATGCCTTTGTTTTCCTGCTCTAAATAATCAGATTGAGTACACCTACTGAAGAGACCTCCACTTGAATTTACTAATCAGATTCATCTGACAAATCCAGTTCTAACAACATATTAAGTTGCCCCCCACTCCAAACCATCCAGCTCTTTGAAATGAGAGTCCACTACTCCCAATGTATTCTATGTCCTATCTCAGCACACTCTTTTGAAATTGCATCTTGTTATTGTATTTCATTGTTTTGTGATGTGAATGCATATACAATAATTATATATATGTGTGTGTATACTATATATCTATAGCATACACACTGTACACACACACACACACACACACACACACAGTTTGCAAGGATACAAAGGCCAACAGTGGGTATCAAGTGCTTCCTCTCTCATTCTGCCTTATTCCCTTACGACAAGGTCTCTCACAAAACCAGAAGTCCTTCATTTTGGCTACACTGACTGTCCAGTAAGCTCCCAGGACCCACTTGTCTCTGCTTCCTGATGCTGGAGTTAAGGCAAGTGTAATGCCCAGATATTTGTTGGCTGCTAGGTATTCAAATTCGGGTCCTCATGCTTTTAAAGGGTTCTCATCCACTAAGCCATCTCTCCCTAGCCCTTGAAAGTACATTTCAATATCCATGTTTTTGTCTGTGTAGGGCCCTTGTGTTGGCAGCCTGACATATATATAGATTTAGCAATGGACTAACAAAAGTCAAAGGACCTCTACATTTTCATGTATGTTACTGGGAAATATAATTTTCCCAAATTACTATGGAAGCAATAATTGAAGCTTGGGCTTTAATTACAACAAAATATATAAATAAATATTTTTGCTACTTTGCAGCCATGCGAGCATATTCATATCCCTAGGTGGAAAGTTTTGTTTACATTCATAGTATTGCTACTTGTGTTTAATTCCCAGAGACTGGGGGGAAACCTGATACATTTTACAGCTGGGAAGACACTCAATCGGATTGAACATTAGCCCACTCAGCACACAAGGCGTTCGCTCTTGAATTTCAAAGGAGCCAAAATTATGCTTAAAGTGAAAGCTGAATGCTGCATTATCTCTTTTATTCCACTTTGAAAACATATAGGAAGCAGAAGAGGGAAGGAGAAGTGCGAGTCAGACTGCATCTCCGTCCCAGGAAAAGAGAGACAATTGTCCCTGCCCACAGCACAAGCCAGGTGTGAAAGGGTTCGGTAGGTTACATTAGAGAATGTAAATTGAAAATGGTCGTTGATTGAAAAAGGGGGAAGGAAATCCGCTGGCACTTTCTCTAAGATGGTATGATATTATAGTAAAGAGCAGGCATTTTAAAACCACATTTCAAATGTCTTCCTTTCCCTGAGGTGAATGACTCACTTCTTTTTCTGAAATGACTTCTTCTTTGCCAGTTAAGTATAACACACTAACTCAGCAGAGGGACCTGGAAAACCTCACCTGGTTCCTGGCTTACTGAGGAAGACCTGGAGGAACCCCCACCCAGCTCTCACATGGGGACTCTTGTCTCCCTGACTTCTAGAAGTTGCCTGCTCCCCTGGTCTTCTGCCTTTCTGGCTGCTGCTTCTCATAGTGTCAAGGTGACATCCCTACAGCTTTCCTCCAGCCTAACAAGCAAGGGAAAGAACAATACTTAAGTCCTTGACTCCAGTTCAGTGTCTACCAGTGTCAGTGTCTGGTTCAACTTTGTTGGGGATACTCAAAAAAACAGGCAAACTTGACTTAGGGGGCTTTGGGGGACACATGGAAATACACCACGGAAAGGACTCATTAACTTCTGAGAATGACGACATGTATGCAGAGGTTGGTGAGTGGGGTCACAGCAAGTACTAGCTTTTTCCTGTCCTGTAAATAGACTGATTTGGAAACTGCTTTTTTTTTTAAAAGGTAATTTTGGAGTGTATGCTTTGATTGGAGTAAAACAGTCCACGTTCTCCTCTATAAGATGAAATCCATGTGGAAATTGTCTATGTATATCACCAGAGAGCTCACTGATGAGAATGAGTGTGTAACCGCTGAAATGTGACGAGAGCTGCTTGGTGCCTTTTATAGATGCTTTGTGGTTCTTTGCTAATTGCGGAGTACCACAGATTTAAGGAAAAAGAGGTTTAACTTGGACCAAAGCTTTAGAAGTCCAGGACGGGGCCTTGCTTTGCTGAAGACATGCCTTGCTTGCTGAGTCCTAAGGCTGTGCAGGCTTTTCCCATCCTGGAAGGAAGAAAGCATGCATGTTTGTAGCCGGGCGTGGTGGCGCACACCTGTAACCCCAGCACTTGGGAGGCAGAGGCAGGCAGATTTCTGAGTTCGAGGCTAGCCTGGTCTACAGAGTGAGTTCCAGGACAGCCAGAACTACACAGAGAAACCCTGTCTTGGAAAAAAAAAAAAGCATACATGTTTGTATCCCCCTCTACCTCTCTTATCTTTCTCAGTTTTATCGTGTGTGTGTGTGTGTGTGTGTGTGTGTGTGTGTGTGTGTGTGTATGTATGTATGTACTGAACATATATATGTTCAGGTGCACATGGGGTGTAGGATACATGGCATTCACTTTAGGGTTTTTGTTTTGTGGGTGGTGGGGCTTGCTTTTGTTTGTGTAAGTATGGATGTTTTCCTGTGTAAATGTTTGCATGTGTGCCCAAGGAAGGCCAAAAGAGGGCATTTGATTCCCTGGAGCCGCAAATGGTTGTAAGGTATAATCTAAGTGCTCGGAATTGAACCTGGGTCCTCTGGAAGAGCAGTAAATGCTTTCAAACACTAAGACATCTCTCTAGGCACTCTATTTTCATTTTGAAACACTCATTGATCTGGAGCAAGACTAGGCTGGATGGCCAGGAAGCACCTGTCCACACCTCCCTAGGGCTTGGATCATAAGCACAGGACCACCAAGCCCCGCTTCACTCATGAAACTCAGGTCCTCCTGTTTTAAGGCAAAGACTTTACCAATTGAGTAATCTCTCCTCTAGTCCCTAGCACCTCTTTGAGATAGGCACTAATATTCAAACACGAAGGCTCTGCTCTGCTCTGGGGGCTATATATTACCCAATCTCCCTCCAAAGGCCACACCTCTAAGCCTCTTGGTTAGATTAATTCTCCCTTCTTCATACGTCACAATACGGATCCAACCTGAACAACGGGAATAAGAGACCAGCCTTGTTCAAACCACTGGATAACGATAGCTGTGGTCCAAGACAGTAGACAGCAGGCATGGCTGGGGTTCACAGAGACAGACTACCTGAAAGAGATAAATGGCTACTTGTCAGAGGTCTCTTTCAGAGCAGGCTCAGAAATCCCGGAGCTCTGCTGCTGTCAGAATTGAATCAGGTCTATGTTATTGTGTAAATTCTGGCAAAATGAAATTAGCAGCAACAGGAGGATGAGAAGCCAGGAGGCCTGAGTGTGCAGACTATTTAAAATGGGCAAGTCAAGGGAGAAGCTAAGGGTTTACTGAAGAAAAGGGAGGAGGGGCTGGAACTGCCTTCAGCTGAGCTGAGCTGTTAGAAGTGCTGGTCTGTAGGGGAAGTCTTCTCCCCCTGGAGAAGTCTGGAGGTTGGTAAGCATTTCTCATTTGCTGGCTTTCCTAACTGATACGGCTGTGTACACTGTGACCATATAGAGAAACCGAGTGTGAGCTAAATGATCACTCTGGCCTGGCTCTGCAACTTCTCTTTACATTGCCAAGTAGCACGGGACTGCGGTATGACGTCATACTCATAACAGGACCCAACCCAGAGCAAGATGAATACACACTCAGCAACGATCTAGATTCCTATCTATAAATCTAAAAGTAGTGCAAGTCTAGTGCATTTTAAACCACTTTTCACGGGGCCCCATCCTTTTTTGTTTTTTTTTTTGTTTTGTTTTTTTGTATTTGAAAATTAAATAAAAGCTCTTCTGAGACCCCAGTGTTGCTCTCCTGGAAGGTAGCTGAGTTTCGTTCTAGAAGTTGCTACCGGTATGTACATGAATGAGTACCTACTCTCCTGCGGCCTCTCGGGTCTCTTGATGAGGGAAATCACATGCTAATCGCCAATAAAATGGATTTATTGTATATGTGTTTGTACTCTTTAGCCATCAAAATAAGTGAAAGGAAATTACTGATGAACATAGCATGTGTCATGAAATGTTTATTGCCTGTGTTATTGTGGTTAAATTGATGATGCCTGAGAACATTTTAGCATATACATACATATGTATTTATGTGTATATATGTATATTTATAAAATTATATATATGATATATATATATATCCTTAACTCACTTAAAACATATTTCAATATTCTCCAAAATAAAATTCCAGATGCTGAATAATTGGCTTTCATTAAGGTTTCCTTAATTAAATACTTGTTAAGCAGGTTATTAGTGATCACTAAGCGAATCTATAAAGGAACTTGTAAGGACGTGAAGCTTGCCATGTAATGGGCTCTCTATTCATGGTTATTACTACTGCAAGGAGCAGGGGATGATAGATAGGTTGCATTTTGCTTAATGTTTGCTTTGAGGTATTTTATTGTTCTAAATAGGTAGTAAATGTCCATTTAAAAAGAAAAGCAATCGTCAGCAAGCTGCATAAAAAATAACTGGAGGACTGTCTATATTTCTCCCAGTTTTAATCAAGTAAGCGAAAACAATCATCCTCAATCACGCTGCGCGGCAGCATCACTACCGAGTGGAGCCAAGCTGACTCCTGTGGAAACCACAGCAGGACACATGAGAAGCAGTCCCTGAGAACCACTGCATAGAAGCAACTTGCAAAAAGCAGAAGAGCCCCCCCCTTCTCTCTCTCTCTCTCTCCCTCCCCCCCTCTCTCTCTCTCTCTCTCTCTCCCTGTTCCAATTTGCCCTGCTTTCTTTCTCCAACTCCATATCTCTCCCAAATTCAAGCTGATTTCAAGACAAATGATTTTCAAATTGAACAGAATGAGTGCAGAAGGTTGTGCACACCCAATGCAATATCTACAGCTATACCGAAAACCTCACTTTGTTTTTATTTTGATGACGCTATCCAGGTGATGCCCAAATTGTACCCTTTAAAAACCTAAATTCAAAAAAAACCCAAATCTTTAAAACATTAAATACTTGCATCTAAAGCCTATATTAATTTATTTGTATCTGTGCTGTGAGTGTTTTTTACAACAACTCAACAACTGTAGGCATAGTTTTATAGCAGAGAGCTAGCAACTAACTTTCCATTCTACAGAATGGCAGGGCATGGATAATACTCAGCAGAGACAGACACATGCTACTGGCAGCCTTCTTTTCTAAAGCATTGAAAAACTGGGTAGAGATTCACGCATTTCACTGAGAAAATACCAGAACTAGATAATCAGAGAATTGAATTAAAATCTGAGGGTCTTAGCTAAAAAAAAACAGGGTTCCCACTACAAAAGTTCACCTCTGTTTCCTTGCTTACAATACAGGTAACATAAGGCTGATTTTTATAAAGGAGTAGTATTATATAAGACTGGAAAAAGCGTCGCTGATTTCTTCTTTATTTTTTATTAATCCAATGGGAACTAGGTTATCTGTTTTGCTAATAAATGGAGTTGAGGTCCTGTGAGATGGTTCAGCAGGTATAGGAGCTTTCTGTGCAAGCCTTGGGACCAGAGGAGAAGCTGCACAACAAATGCACAGGTAGACGAGACCACCTCCACAAAGTCATCCCTCAATCTCCACGTGCGTGTCATGGCGCACACGCTCATGTGCACACATCCAATCCAATAGCGAGATGTCATCTAAAAACTAAATGGCACTGCGTTTAAATATTACTAAACATTACATTTAAATCTTACCAAGGGCCTGAATAATTGATAATCTTGGCAGGATCTTCTCTGTCCGTGAGCTATTTCAGCAGAAACTGATACAGCCATCGCAGGCGTTCAGAAAACAACTCGTCAGGTCGTTGATCAATCAACATCTAGTCAATGGACTCTGCTGAGTGGTGGGCCCCCATCAGTCTCCAAGATGGTGCTGAGAGTGAAGGAGAAATACAAAGAAACAGCTCCCCTGACCTCCTGGGACTCTGTGGCACGAACGGGCAGCAAAGTGCTAGAGGATAAATGCTTTGGACAAGAGAATTTCAGCTAGAAGGAGACGGCAGGAGAAGCTGGCCAGGAAAGGCGATGTCCAAACAAGAGGAACGACTTAGCCAGTGAGTGGGAGAAAAGAATTTACCCTGGAATCAAGTAAAGGCGAACTCAGGCAAACAGAGCAAGAGGTGCATGGGAAACAAACACCACGGAGCTAACAGAGATTTTGTGACATGTTGGAGTATCCGTCTTATATGAGATTATGGCCAGAGGATGACTTTTAATCAAATAGTCATGAAAATGGAAGCCCTCGATAGAGAACTAGATCTTTAAAAAGAACTCCCTGAAAATAAGAAGGAAGTTAAATACATGATGATGCTTATGCTACAAAGTGGCCTTTGCATCTTAAGAAAGAGAACTCAACAATGAGGTGCTGTGAGTGGCAGATGGTAAGGGAAGGGGACAGGTGGCACAGTGAGAGGCATCCTCATACCACAGGCAAGTTAAGAGGTTTTATTCGGTGCACTATCCAAGTGTTTTAGTCAGGGTTTCTATCGCTGCAATGAAAACACTGTGGGAGGGGGGGAAATCAAGTTGGGGAGGAAAGGGTTTATTCAGCTTACACTTGAAGATCATAATCCATCATTGGACGAAGTCAGGACAGGAACTCAAGCAGGGCTGGAACCTGGAAGCAGGAGCTGACGCAAAGGCCATGAAGAGGTGCTGCTCGCTGGCCTGCTCCCCAGAGCTTGCTCAGCCTGCCTTCTTATAGAGCTCAAGACTGCCAGCCTAGGAATGGCACCGCCCACCTTGGGCAGGGCCCTCCCCCATTGATCACTAATTAAGAAATGCTTTACAGCCGGATCTCATGGAGGTATTTCCTCAACTGAAGGCGCTTCCTCTCTGATGACTCTAGATTGCTCCAAGTTGACAAAGCCAGTAGACCAAGCTTTTAAAGTCTTGGGTAGGATTTTCCTGAGCAGCAGGTAACATGCTATAGGCATGGTATACTTAAGAGATAAAGAGCTGCATTATTTGACTGATGGATCCACAGAAGTGGAGAGGGCCTGGCTTGGTGTCAATGTCTGAAAAGCAGGATTATGGCACTGGTATTCCATCATATAGAAAATACTGGATGACACAAAGCAGCAAAAAGACCTGTAGAAGCATGCATTATTTAGGTGAGACTCAGATGAACATGAAAGATGAAATTAATATTTACAAAGACCCAGTAGTAGGTCTACAGTATGCATTAAAGTAGATAATCATACCTGCCACCTGGTCCTCTGCAAAGACAGATCTTCCATGCTGTGGAAAAAGCACGGTTTAGCCTTTAACGACCTGGCTGTAAAAAAGGAGTTAACTCTCTCCTATGATTATACTGCTTTCCACTAAACAATGAATTTGTTACTCGCACTAGAACAGAAATAAACAGGTGTTGGCCATTCCCCTTTGGAGATGTGTCTTGATGAAATGTTCACACCGTGCTGGGTAGGAGGAAAGTGGGGTAAAACAAAGCAGGAATTTGGATTGCATGGGGAAATTTAGGAGTTATGAATATTAATAGCCATTTGAATCTATTTCCTGTACTTTATTATTTTCTGTTATTTCAAAATATTTCCATAATTTCATCTGGAGCATTGTAGCTTCACCATTATTGTGTTTGGTGAATGAAGGGGAGATCTGGAGTATAGCTAGAAATGAGTGGTTATGGAAGAACAGAGATGATCTCCTCAGCTTCAATTAGTTTGGACCTTAAGTAAAATGAACCAGTGTAGACCAGTTAGGTGAAATAAATGATAAGGAACAGTATGTGCTGGTGTTATACCCTTCCTTGCGGGCCTCCCAAAGAGCTGGAAAGGAGATTCATTTAAAAGATCTAACGTCTTCTAGTTTTGAGATAAGAGCACAACCTATTTTTAGTTGTATTTTGAAGGAACAGTTAGCACCTGGCAGTGTTCTGAATTGGTTTGAGGTCTGTCCCACTTTCACAGAACTTGCAGAGACCTCAGAGAGAGATTCCACACATCTTTTCCATTTCTACTGCACTAATGGAAACAATCCACATGGTGAAAATACTTGTTTCTCAATCTCTCTCTCTCTCTCTCTCTCTCTCTCTCTCTCTCTCTCTCTCTCTCTCTCTGTGTGTGTGTGTGTGTGTGTGTGTGTGTGTGTGTGTGTATGTGTGTGTGTGTGTGTCTACAATCTGATTTTTCAAATTAGTTGCAATTTACTGTGTACAGTGCTGATAGCATAAGAAAAACATTTCCTTCGAATATATAGCCAAGGAAGTTTGTATTACCTCTTGTAGCTTGACTTCTATTTCTAAGCCTCAATTTTATGATGGAAGCAAATAGAAAGAAATGAATTGCCATGAAGAAATTTTTAGAGGCATTTGAACACTGTATCAATTTCATACATCATAAAATCTCAACCATGATAAAGCAAAAGTGCGTTAAATCTCTACTAAGAAAGACATCAGGAAAACTGAGAGATTTTCTTCTCTTCTACAGATCAAAGATGGAAAGAGATATGGATAGAAATTGTCCATTCCAAAACAATCACCATATTGCTCTTACCCATTCATCCACTGATGAGCAAACTGAGATAGATTCTATTCCTTGGTTATTTTAAATCATGTTGCCATGGATAGGAGAGTGCCAATCTCTCTTTGTCTTACTGATTTCATTTTCCTTGGACATATACACAGCTGTGGGATTGCTGGATCATATGATAGTTTGCTTTTTTAATGTTTTGAGCAATTGATCTCCTATTTTCTACAGAGACTGTATAAATTTATATTCTACCAACAATATGCAAAAACTCATGGGTCAATCTCCAAGGTATTCTGTTAAGTGAAATAAAACATATCTAGAGAAGACCAAAACACTGCTTCAACAGATGCAGAGACTCACAGACAAACATTACATGGAACTTGGGAAGTCTTGGGGAAGAGCTGGGGAAATGACTGAGGGGACTGGAGGGGGTAGGAAGTAAGCCAGTAGATTAAGGGGAGAAAGGTAAAAACTGGAAATTTTAGTTAAACATGAGAAATAAATTCAAGAAATCTAAGAGTATCACATGGTGATGACAGTTATTAATATATAATACTCCTTCAAGGTGCTACGTGAATTTAAAGAGGTATCATAAAAATGATACTATGTAAAATACATATCTCAATAGTTACAGTCATGCTATTATATATGCATACATTCTTCTAAACATCATGTTATATATGCTAAACATATATAACTTTTTAATTTCAATCAATAGGTAAGAGGTTAGAGGGTGGCCAAGCAGTTAAGAGAAGGCACTGGTCCTGCAGAAGACCCTAGTTTATTTCCCAGCACTCCTATTGGACAGATTACAACCAACCATCTGTGACTTCAATTCCAGGTAATTTGATGCCTTCATCCAGCCTCTGTGGATGCTTGCACCCACATGCACAAACCTACTGCCTAACACCCACCCACCTCCACACATATACATAATTAAACTGTAAAATAAATCTCAATACATAAGGATGGAAAAATAGCAACATTGTTACCAATATTTCTTAATATAAATTGCACTTAACTTGCAAGGGTTTTTGTGTGGCCTTTTTTTCTGGAAATTTTTGCGAAACAAAATGCTTTTAAGTTATCTCTGGCTCATTTTCTTTCACATAATCAGTCTTTTTTTCCAGAAGATGTTACTTTCCAATTATTCATCAAGTGCTATAAATTTCTACTAGGAAAAGTTGGCCAAATATCCCCAGAAAATGAAAAAAGTTATTACAAAGTCTCATTCAATTCTGACAGCCATTTGTAATCATCTTCTTTTAATATGCATTTGGGAAGAACAGGTCATTTCAGAGCTCAATTAAAAAATTAATTTGTTCCTGTTGAAAATGTAGAGAGACATGAATCATTTATAACAGCTTATTTTGAATAAAAAACATGAATTCATTCAACAGAAACATAATTTACCAGAAAATTTATTACATGGACAGCTTGGAAGCAGATGTGTTGGTTCAACGGGTGGAGAGTCGTGCCTAGCATCAATGCACAAAATAGGGAAATAATTTTATTAAAAGCAAACACAAATTAGCCTGGTGTGTTACCAAAAAATGTGATAAGAATAGGTCTTTCTTTCTCCAAGCTTGATAAAATAAAAATTAATGACTTAATGACTTTTTTAAAAAAAAAACATGGTTTACACTTAATTTTCAAAAAGGAAATGGACGAGTCAAATTATTGAAGTTCCTATTCATTTCTCAAGAGACTTCTAGAGGGAAGGATGAGAGGCAAACTAGCTATGGGAGGAAATAAAGATGCTTTGTGGCTAGATTTACTATTTACATATGATCACTGCGAGAAAGTTGAGGCCAATCTATACAAAGGAACCCATTCGATGTAATACACCTGACTCCAGAAATAAAAAAGGCATATTAAAATCAGGAGAATTTTGCACACAGAAGTTTGACTTCTGGATCATGCCAGCATTCCACTTTTAATTCTTTGATGAACCAAAGTATACTGCTTGCTATAATGGCTGAAGTAATTTATATTCTCCTAACTGGGTGCAAGTATTTATGGATAAATCTATAAGACATTATGTTTGGTGAAATAAGTATAAAAATACAGATTTTCTTCTAGAAAAATTACAAAGAGAGAGAGAGAGAGAGAGAGAGAGAGAGAGAGAGAGAGAGAGAGATCCTTCTGAGGTTAAAGATACCAGGCCCATAAAGACAAAAGTGGAAATACAGCATCATGTCCACCACTGCTGTCCACATCCTGGTCTCCACTACATGAGGGTGTCACCTGACAAAGCAAAGTAAGTCTAGGTGGCCTATGGAACACAGTATACAGATTCCAAGACTTTGAGGTGGGAAAACTACCCTGGATTGTTTAAATGAATGCATTACTGACTCAGTGTAATCGCAAGGTTCTGGGAAAGAAAGGCAGGAGAGAGAAATGACATGGTTTGAGAAGGACTGGAACTGCCACCTCTGTCTTTGACAAGAAGTTGGGGACTGTGAGAAAGGGTGCAGGCAACGAGTAAAAGAATCTGGAAAGTCAAGAAGACAGATTCCCTCTTGGGCTCCCTAAAGGGAATACAATTCTGACATGCCTTGGCCTTAGCCCAAGAAGACATGCTGCGGGACTCTTAACTGTAGACTTGCAAGACGAGAAATTCATCCAGTGGAAAATCATTACGCTGTCAGGACTTGTTACGGCATCAATATAAAAAAGTGGTAAAGTGGGCTGGGATGATGGCTCAGTCAGGAAAGCACTTGTCTTGAAAACATGAGAATCTGGATTTGAGCGCCACAACCCATAAAACAAAACAAAAACTAAGAGAACCCAAGTGTGGCAGGATGTGCTTACCATCCCGATGCAGAGAGCCAGAGCCAACCGGACCCCTGGATGATGGACTGAAGGCCTGCCTTGCCTAACTCCTCATCCCCTGGAGAAAGCAAGGATTGGAAATCCTTCCTAAAGTGGTCAGTTTCAGAAACTGTCATCTAAAATATAGATTCTAAGCCAGTGTGAAGTTCATTACTCCTGTATCACAATGATCATCAAACACATCTGATACTTGGGAGGTGCTTGCTATGAAAGAAAGGAAAAAAAAAAACATGTCCACCAAAAAAAGACTGGAGGTTGGGGAACAAAAGATGGAGTTTGAACACAAAAGAAATTTTGGAAAAGCTAATAAGATTTACAGAAAAAAAAATTTAACAGAGAGGAACACCTACTCTCCTCTGTAAGTGGACTTGGTTTTAAGCTGACTCCTAATGACGTATCATTATAGCCATTAGTGCTATTAGTGCTTCTCTCAACTTCATCAGAGAGGCTTCAATTTGCAGTAGATAGTGATTATCACAGAGACTCCTAGCTGGCAAAAGCACGGGAAATAAGAGACTCTAAAATGTTCAACCCTAAAGGAAACACATATAGCAAATCTTTTCCTCCCAAAGCTCCAGGACCATCCAGGAAGAAGATACAGAAAGAGTCTAAGAAGAGCCAGAGGTAGTGGACAGCTATAAGAAATCAATGTCTTCTAAACACAGTGGGAACTACACATATAAACTCACAGTGACAGTGCAAACAAGGCATGCCCAAGTTCAAGCCAGGATAATCCCCAGCATGGAGTTGGGCACACAGTCCTACCTGGGGCCATGTATTCTTGGTCACTGTTGGCTACTGGAAGGAGAGAGAGTCTCCTCTAAAAGTGTAGCTCTGCTAAGTCAACAACAATCCAGTGGGAGAACGTGCATGCAATATCATTTGGGCAACACAATTTTAATTAGTTAACAGAAAAAAAGACACACCCCGTAAAGTTGGGTGGGAAGGAAAGTGGGGTAGATATATAAAGAATTGGGGAAGGGGGAATAAATATGACCAAAATACATTGAATATCATTCTCAAAGAACTAACGATATATTTTTTTAAGTCTAGAAGTTGATATATGTTAAATAAACCAGGAACTGAAAATGAATTTATTTTTAAAAGATTTTATAGTACAATATAAGAGCTAAGACTCTGTCCACAGAAGCACTAAATGGAGCTTGGAAAAGAATTTTTCAAGACTTAGGGGGAAATGAAAAATAGGCAGTGGAGAAACTTAAGCTTATAAACGTTGGAAATAAAATGAAGCTTCTAGGAAGAAAGAAATAAACTGGGCCATATTAAGAATTAGCTTGTCCAAAAAGAAGCCCGGCCTTTGCCCTTGGCTCTGGGAAGCGTTCTCAGAAATCTTTAGTGTCCTCTCTGTATTACGGTAGTAGTCTACAACCTTTACACAGTGTCAGGCTCACACAAGTTTGAGGAGCCATTACAGTTGACCATAGAAAACTGGTAACCCAGAACAACAGATGCAATATTTTACTCTGCGTTGGAACACTCTGCTATAGAAAACATTACTGGAACATTTGCTGCATCTATGAGATGTTAGTGGCAATCATATGCCATACCTGGACTAAACAATTGCCTATATTGTTTAACATCATTGTGTGTATGTGTATGTCATGGAGGGGGTACATGTTTCTATAAGAGTAGGCATATTCCTGCCATAGGATACACACAGAACCTAAAGAACAACCCAGGGTGTTGTCCTTTTTTCTCTACCCATTTTGAGGCAGATTCTCTCTCTTTTCTTTAATATTGTTCATCATTGTATACATCAGGCTGTCTTGCCAGAGAGCTTTTGTATGAACACCGGATTTGCGGAATGCATTCCTCACCTGGTTTTACATGGATCAAGATGTACCAACTTGGCTTCTCATGCTTGTGTGGCAAGAGTTATTCTCTGAGCAATTTATCTACCGCCAATGTTTTAAATAATTTTTATTGTTTCAATTAAAATCCTCACAATCACCTAACTGTGACCAGCAACCTTCATGGATCCACTTTTATCCCTTCATTATTTCATGTATGTATTTTTATATATGTTCTAATTGAAAAGCTCAGGCTGCCTCAGAAGTCAGCATGTAACTCAGGTTGGCCGTGACCATACTGTTTTAGCCTACAGTTGCTGGCATTATAGGTGTGTATGACCAAAGTGGAAATCCTATTAGTTTCCCAATCTAGAATCTACTGACTGAAGGGGGAACGATGACTGCAGGAGGAAGGTCCCTACCATAATGCTATGTGTGCACGTTAGAGACTTGCCAGTTCTTTCTAAAGGTATAATCCCCAGCTCCCTCAACAACTGGGTGTAGTGTAGATAAAGAGAAGAGAGACATTGAGTACTGTATCTGAGTTGGCCATGATAACAGGTTTACCCTCACCTTAATAAACACCAAAATCATGGATAGAGAACCAGCTCATCTGCTTAATGCCTTGAAAGCATGGGCACCTGAGAATGATCCACACCACATAAAGCTGGGTGTGGTGGTATGAGCCTAGAACCTCAGTGTTACAAAGGCGGGGGAAGATCCCTGGATCGTGATACTCAGCAGGCGTAGCCTTCTGTGTTAGTTCCAGGCTAGTGCATGCACAGGCTCCACATAGCTCTGCAGCAGATGAGGTCCCAGAGCTGAATGCAGAAGTGGACGCACACCTTTATCCCTAACCCAGAAGCTATCTCCAATTGCTAGCCACTTGCAAATGAAAAACTAGTTTTCTCTAAGGGAGTCTCCCTGGGTGAAACAAATTACTCTTAAGGGTAGGGCCCCTGGCCTGGAGTAGATAGCCAACACAAAATGAACCAGATGATAACTTTGGAGATTCTTTGTCTCATGTTATGTCAGGGTGTTTTTGTTTGTTTGTGTGACTGACATATCTAATGTTGGTATCTCTCACACTTCAGTCCTTTAACCACTGAAGTGATTGTTGTCTGACAAAGATTCAGTCCAAGTAGAATTCTCTGAATGGGATCACCCATTGTCCCACTCGCCAACATAAAACATTTATGCTAGAAAAAGAGGCAATGTCTAATGCTATCCTTAAGGTCTTAAGTATGCAGGGGTCTCATGGCAGCTCCAGTCAACTCAATGATCTTGATATCATGACTGGAGATCATGGCAGCAACCTATTAGTAAAACAAGCATGTGCAAGGCTCAGTTGTGACTGCTCTGTCAGATGCAGTACTTTTTGCTACAGTATATTAATCAGTATGACCTGGAAAATATACAGATATAGTTACTGATCAAACAAAACCCACCTATACCTCTTCTGGGCATATACTCAGAAGATGTTCCAACATGTAATAAGGACACATGCTCCACACTGTTCATAGCAGCCTTATTTATAATAGCCAGAAGCTGGAGAGAACCCATCTGTCCCTCAACAGAGGAATGGTTACAGAAACTGTGGTACATTTACACAATGGAGTACTACTCAGCTATTAAAAACAATGTATTCATGAAATTCTTAGGAACGTGGATGGAACTAGAAAATATCATCCCGAGTGAGATAGCCCAATTACAAAAGAAGACACATGGTATGCACTCACTGATAAGTGGATATTAGCCCAGAAACCTGGAATGCCCAAGATACAATTCATAGACCACATGAAGCTCAAAAAGAAGGATGACCAAAGTGTGGATACTTCAGTCCTTCCTAGAAGAGGAAACAAAATACCCATGGGAAAAGATACAAAATGTGGAGCAGAAACTGAATGAAAGGCCATCCAGAGACTACCTCACCCGGGGTTCCATCCCATATACATATATCAAACCCAGACACTATTGAAGATGCCAAGAAGTGCTTGCTGACAGGAGCCTGATATAGCTGTCTCCTGAGAGGCTCTGCCAGAGCCTGACAAAAGCAGAGATTGATGCTCTCAGCCAATCATTGGACTGAACACAGGGTCCCCAATGGAGGAGCTAGAGAAAAGACCAGAGGAGCTAAAGGGGTTTTCAGCCCCATAAGAGGAACAACAATATGAATCAACCAGTACTCCCAGAGATCCCAGGGACTAAACCACCAACCAAAGAGAACATATGGAAGGACCCATGGCTCCTGCAGCATATGTAGCAGAGGACAGCCTTGTTGATCATCAGTGGGAGGAGAGGCCCTTGGTCCTGTGAAGGCTCCATGCCCCAGTGTAAGGGAATGCCACAATAGGGAAATAGGAGTGGGTGGGTTGGTAAGCAGGGGCAGGGGGAATTGGATAGGGAGTTATTGGAGGGGAAACAAGGAAGGGGATAACATTTGAAATGTAAATAAAGAAAATATCTAATAAAAATCTATCTTTTAGAAAACTGATCCAATATCTCATTGGAGAAATTCAGGAACATAACATAGCTGGAGCCCCAGTGTTGCCAGTTGACATTAGGATGGTGACAAGGAAAATGGAGCAGGAAAAAGACAAATGTAGGCTAGAGTTATCAGTGAGGGTGAGATCTTAGTTCATCCTCTTCCATCTTGTACATTTCCTTCAGGAAAGGAGATTCATCAGAGTATTTAGGAAGCTGTTTCTAGAAATCACATCCGAAGTAGATAGATTTGAGCAGTACTGTGTGGAAGACAGTCCTGGTACCTCCTCTTCAGGTCTTAATACACACACACACACACACACACACACACACACTCACACTCACACACCCTTCCACTAATTTTTCTTTGCTACCACTCTAGCATCTGCAGAACAGATATGATATACTGAAGACATCTTCTGGAGCCATCGTTTAGCTGCTACATGGATATGGAAGCCAACTGTCAACTTGAATGAGTTTGTCTTCACTCAAGAACAGTCTAAACTGCAAAGAGGCAATGGTCCAAGCTCATAATCACACAGTCAACACCAATAGCCTGAGCTATATTGCAATGTTAATGTTCTGCCCCTTTACCCAACTCAGAATACCTCCAAAAGGTAATGTCTACAGGGCCAGAAAATCCCCTATCATTAAGACAGCACAGTCCAACTTTCTCATCTCACATCTGCCTGTCTCCTGTATGCCTTACATTATACCCAACAAACTTTATAACTAATGATTGCTGTCTCAAAATTTACTTTCCAAAGAACCCATTCTGCCATAACACAATATTTACAGACATAGAAAGGGCTAAAAGGAGACAATTAAGGGAGATGAAATAGATGAGGAGAGAAGATGGGAAAGGGAGCACTATATCCTTTGAAAAATTTGCTAAACTATTTGATTTTTAAAACAAAAACTTTGCATTTGGTAATGATTTAAGTATGGTGTTAAAGAATAAAAAAAGATTTTAAAAATAATGCAAGCTGGGGAAAATTTTCATATCAGGGTTCAGATTTATTTTTTGCTTGAAAATCTTCAAAACTGAGCTCCAGGGACCCCTGTGATGAACCAAATATCCAACCTTCTTACCATGCTTCCCCATGCTTTGCCATTTTACTTTTATCCTCATTTCCTGTCCTTTTGCAGATGCATGAGTGTTCCTCCACCACACACGCCACTATAGAAACACTAAGCCTCTAGATCTAGTTTTTCTTCCCTGCTTCCACACTGTCATGCAGACTTTGAAATAGGAAGCAGGTAGGACATACTGAGGTTATTTGATGGAGTCATCTTGTAGTTGACACATGGTTTTAAAAACTGATCTTCAGCTTAACAGGTTTCAGTTTAAGGTGTGCTTAATTCATCTTTCTAACCATAAGTAGATGGTTGATGATTCAATATTTCAAATTCAACTCACGTTGTAGATTTTACAAAGTCTCTAGAATTCTCTAGATTCCTTTGGTCCATAAATGTATTTGTCTTACAAACAGAAGGACTCGTGTACACTTCTCAATAGTGCTGGTTGTATACTTTTAATCCAAGGACAGGGAGACAAAGACAGGAGGACGCTTGTGGTGCTTTGAACAGGCAATCTGCTCAGGTCCAAAGTCCATGAACACACCATCTCAAAGAATGTGGATGGCTTTCTGAGGACAACACTTGAGATAGTCCTCTGGCTTCTACATATATTTACACACTTGCACATGCACATACATGAACATGTGCACACATCCATTTAAAAAAATGAGTTTTAATTAGAATTGTCTATCTTGGAGTCAAGGACCCTGAGATTAATAGTTCTGGAGAAAGTCAAATTTATCAAAGACAATGACTTATCAAATAACACTGGATGTCCATTAAAAATAGATGGTACGTAAGATATAGATTCATAGCCACTCAAGACAAGGGAGCTATTGAGATGCCTCAGGTTAGCTGTGGATGTAGCAGATCAACTCTATAGGAAATACTAAGACTAACTCTACAGAAAACAAATTAGTCACAGCTTAATGGCATCCACACTGCTTTTGTCCTCCTGAGAACATCATTTCACGTATGTGTCTCGGACATTTTAGTCTGTGAAGCTGAGCTGTTCATACTTTAACCAAGGTCTGTGCTTCTCTGGTACCATGAGCAATGCTGTTATTACAAAAGACAGAACCACCCAATGAGCAGTCCATTTAGACGCTTGCCTTTCCTATGGGTGTGGCCTGCTTGTCTTTTGCTTCATCCCATGTTTTTTATTGACATCTTCAGGATATAATAAGCACAGGTTTGAAGGCAACACTTGAATTTTAATACCAAGCAATGTTCTAGACCTTCCAGAGATATTTTCATGGCATTTCCTACATACTAGGATGTTGTTTCTTATCAATATACCCATTTATTTCATTAAAGAAGTTCATTTATGTCACCATCACATCAATCTATAAAGAGATTAGCAAATATTTGAATTTACTTCACTAAATTCATTCTTGAATTCACTCCTGTGGGCTTTTTTGTGTGTTGCTGGTTCTGATTTTCTTGGGGAACATGGTTTGCTTTTGGCTGTTTTGTTGCTGTTTGGTTTTTGAGACATGGCATCAATGTTGTCCACTCTGACCTTGAAATTTCAGCAATCCTGCTTATGTCTCCAAGTGTTGAGATTGCGTGCTCTTATACCAGCTTTTTAAAGGGGTTTTGAAATCTGAGATGAGTACACCATATTTTCTATACAAATTTACATGGTGTGCATTTGCCAAGTTCTCTGGGGAAGTGGAAAAGATAATGAAGAAGGAAAACACCCAACTGAAGCATGCAGAAACCGTTCCCATAGGCAACTGCCAATGTGTGTCATTGTTCTCAGGAAAGACTGCAAAATATGAAAATTGAATTGTTACCATTAACAATCACCTTCCTAACTATTTTAATATTTGGCCCCTTTTAAAGAAGATAAATATGGACAGACCAGTGGCTCAGCAGGTATAAGTGCCCACTGCCAAACCTAAGACACCCAAGTTTAATCCTCAGATCCTCTGTGATGAATGTAGAAAACTAGTTCCCACAATTTTCCTCTAAAATCTATAACACACACACACACACACACACACACACACACACAAGCACATAAGTAAACATAATTAAAAGTTTTAAAGGAAAAAATGATGGTAGCATTTTAAGAGTTCCCAAGAATTGCATAAATCTGTTAGGAAAGATTAAACACACCATACATGGTCACACACACACACACACACACACACACACACATGTATACACATGCACACACTTTTTACTATCTCAAGAAAAATTTTTTGGTTGGTACTTTAGACTCTGGGAGTTCCCAAAGGCCCAGGTTAATTGACTCTATTGGTCTTGCTGTGGAGTTCTTATCCCCTTCAGGGCCTCCAATCCTTCCCCCAATACTTCAATAAGAGTCTCTGATCTGTCCATTGGTTGTCTCTGGATATCCATAGATATGCAGCTCATTTTCCATGTGGGTCCCCCAGCAACTGGAGCCTGACCCTGGAAGCCTGACCCAAGGAAGTCCCAACAGGACTGCCTTGTCTGGCCTCAGTGAGAGAGGATGGCTCTAATCTTGCAGACTTGATATGCTGGGTGAGGGGATACTAATATGGGGGTGGCACCATGTCAGAGGAGAAGGGGATGGGGGAGAGATTCTATGACAGGGGGACTGGGAGAGGCAGTGTTTGGGATGTAAATAAATGAAAAAATTAGTAAATAAATAAGTAAATAAATAAATAAGAAAAACTTCAATATATTTCCCTAATTTAAAACTTTTATATAAAATCTCTTAAGGTATATTCTGCATTTTATTTCAAAAATGCATTTTATTAAGGAAAAAGAAAGCAATTTGTTACAAACCAGGAAATTCAAGCCATGGCATGTAAGATACCGATGCAATCTGATGCCATCCTATTTTAATCCCTTGCTGTACAGACCACAGAGGACTTTGCAGCTTCACCATCTAGAAGTGTCCAAGTTTCAGCTATTGTAAGATCATTGCTGCTACTAAATAAAACACATAACTTTAGAGGATTCAGAGATGTTATAAGGGCTGTGCTCTGTGTATTAAATGATACTAATTCTATGTTAAATACCTCTCTTGTCACCACATGTGTGTTTGTCTCTCTGTCTCTGTCTCTCTCTGTGCATGTTCATGCATGTTTGAGTGTGTGTGTGTGTGTGTGTGTGTGTGTGCGCATCTGTGTATCTGTGTGCATATGCACACACATAGAGATGCCATTTACCAACAAAGGTCCTTTGTCAAATTAAAGATTTAGTTGGTTATTTACGGAAACATCAATATGGACCTTGTGCTTTGGGAAAAGAAAAGCAGAATTTCTAAGGAGGATCATCATCAACAACAAAACATGGAAAGCAAGATTCTAGTGATGCTGAATCTATATATTTCCAACTTTCTTTTATACATACACACACACACACACACACACACACACACACACACAAAAAAAAAAAAACCCAAGGAATTAAATTTTTACTTTGGAGGCACCTGAAGGTGTGAACATGGATTGCAAAGTACTTTCCTTATTTAATTGGCCTGTGGACTTCAAAGATAATTGCATGCAATTACCTTGTACACTTGACCTGAAAGTTCATATTGTTACAAGTTTCATAGTTAAGAATAATGCTTCCACCTTCCACTGTATACAAACATACTACTCATTGTAGACTAGTGAGGATGTTATACTGATTCTTCGTCCTTTTTGAGGTCTTTATCATCCTCCAGAAGACATTTCTAGAATAACAGCTTGACCATAAGTCTGATAAGAGAGCCGACCTCTATTACTTTATCTATTGGTTGCAAAATAGGGGGCATGTTAGAACTCAGATTACAAGGTACATATATTGGAGGTTAGTGCACAGCAAAATTCATACCAGCAGCAGAACTGTGCATTAGAATGAGGACTCTCTTGTTATCTCCTTCTCCAACATACAAGAAAATACTCTATGAAAAATCCTCATTGGAGATCAAAGAAAAATTGACAATTAACTTTAGTTAAATATAAACCTAAGAAATAACTGCTGTAATGTTTGGGGAAACCATCTCCTATGTATATTTGAGGTAATACAGTTGCAGTTAAAATATTTTTTGCTGTGTTAGGACTTGTTTTGTGACAAGTTTAATAGAAAACATTATACAGTCTTTGGAAAAATTACAATTGCTCAGAGTCTTAACCAATCATCCCCAAATAATGACAAGAAACTCTCTGTAGAGACTTGACACCACATACCGACAACCACTGTACTTTCTTAGTTTTTTCTTTTTATATAGGAATTGCATGTTCAGATTTAAAAGTCAGACACTCAAAAACAAAATGCTCTAAAAAGTATCAGGAAAGAGTCAAATAGAAAAAGAGCAATACAAACAAGTCAAAGACAAGAAAACAATTTTTCAGACTATTGATGTATTGAATGTAATACAGAGAAAGGCAAGGGGGCTTTTATGTATAGACTCTTGGCCATTGAAGATGCGAACACCAGCCAAACAGGATCTCAGAAGCATTTCCAGGCTCATGAACAACACCATGTAAAGATGAAAGCAAACAGAACATGTGGTCTCAAGTAAAGCAAGGCCATTCATAGTCCCATTCTGAGTTCTTACCTCTAACAAAACTTATGTTTTACAGGGTGAAGAGAGGGGTTCAATTTTCCACATTTAAAAACCATAGTTGTGAAGCAAGTTAAACTCGGCTTTGATCATGTGCAGAAGTTGGAAAGGGACACCAATAGCAAGCTCCTTTCTTAACAGAATGATGGCTAAAAGGAGCAACATCCCTGGAGGAGGCTGCCAGGAGCCATCCTGAGCTTGGACATGGCAAGATGGCCGTGCTGCAGATCCATCGCCTGTACGGTCAGGGTTAGAGCAGTTCCCGTCCACTGAGAGCCTCTGGTTAGGAAAAGGAACTCATCCTTGCAAGCTAGAGCGTCGCTGCCGATCAGAAGAAGTACTCTTTCTGATTTTCACTGACTGCACTCCGGATATGAAGCTCGCTTTTCAAAACAGCCTCGGCACTGTCTACATTCTCTGACCTTTTTGCCTCATTTCTTTTGTATAACCTTTTCTGTTGATAAATGCGAACAGCTATGGCAGAGACGCAAAGCAAGATAAAGATCACAACAGCTATCAGACCTGGAGAGAAAAGAGAGAAAGAAATACCCAGTCAGGACCTTGGTCAGAATCTACACTGTGTAAACTTCATGGCTTAATTAGTCCAGGGAATATTATTTTCCACTGAAGTCAACCATCTATAAGACATAAATCAGAAACAACAAAACTTCTCGCCTTTTCTATTCAAGCAATACTGTATATAATAGATTAAGGATATTTAGGGATTCCATCAACTTTGCTGGGTTCCTTCTATTTATCCTGAATGTGCATTATATGAGATCTGTTTCAGGAAGCATTGCCTAAATCATTTTATGACCAAGTGTTGCTGCATAATAAAACACAAAGACATTTTAATTATTTTTAAGATTATAGTTAAGCACAATGCAGTGGAAGGATTGTTTTGTGATTAAATACATAACGATATCCATAAAGTTGATTTTCAATCAACTGTTGTAGAGGAGTATGTTATATACACAAATAGTGTTAATAAAATGTAAATACATTAAAATTTTTTCTGCATGAGGCATATTGGGTTCTGAAACTCTGTGATCTTTTAAATACTTGAAGTGTTGCAATTCTTAGTTGAGCCCATGGTTATCAACTTTAGAGTGCCATGTGATCCTTCAAGTGGCACATGGACCCCAGATAGTCCTCACAACACCCTAGGATAGGAACACATAGGCTATAACCTAGTATTCCATAATAGTTCTAAGGTACCTGGGATTAAATTGTTCACCAATGGTGCCTAATAAAGGTAGGGGAAAAGTCCAGTGGCCAGCCCAGATGAAGACAAGGACACCAGATTGTAGAACTAGTCATTGATTTTTATGATGCAGAAGAGATTGCATTGTCAGGCAAAAGCCAAACTCATTTAAGGATGTCCTCAGTGAAACAGTAAAAATTATTCATTTCATTAAGTTATGATGGCTGACTACAAGTCTTCCTAATGGACCATGTATTAAAATAGGAAATATTCATAAAGTATGTCTGGTGTGTGCTAAAGGGTGATTCCTGGCTCCAGAAAACACTCTGCAAACATTTGATTCATGAGTTAAACTGACCCTTTGTGCTTCAGTCACACAATATTTTATTTGAAAGCAAACTAATATGCAAACTATTGTTGCTCAGATATCCATCTTTCCTAGTTCTCTCTGAACTGAATGAAGTAAATATGTTATTCAAATAGAATCACCTCATGGTATTTCATTCTAATGATAAAGTTCAAAGAGCCAAATTAAAATTGGAGTTTGAAAAAATATTATTTGCCACCATGATTTAGAGGGGATATAAGCTTCCATTATATTGTCCAGATGGGTCTTGAACTTCAGTGATGTTCTGGCTCAGTCTTATTATACATGAATATAGGTAGCTGCCACATGACCATTTGATGTGGTCTACCTGGCATATGTGATTTGGGGACTCTTATGAATATGGGTTGTTAAATTATTAAAAATATTAAAAATAACTGTGGATCAAATTTGGCCTAGTAAAAATTGAGATTCCATATTATTTTGCTTGCTTATATGTTTTCCCTTGAGAAAGGGTCTCAGTAGCCTTTGAACTAGGTATGAAGCTGAGGATAGTCTGAACTTCTGGTCATCCTGTCCCCCATCTCTTAAGTACAGGATCACAAGTATGTGCACCCATATCCAGTTTATGCTATTCCATGGATGGAATCCAGGACTTCATGTGTGCTGGGCAGGCCCTTGACCAGATGAGTTATATCCCAAGCTCTCAGACTCCAGTTCAGTACAAATAAATGTAGCTGATTTTAATGAAGGTATTCGGAAGTTTCAGTAAGATTTACTAAGCAGAATCTTGATAGTCAATGGTAATATTGCTAATGATAAGCCAATTTTTGACTACATCAGGCTTACCCGAGAAAGATAGTAATGAATCTAATATGCATTTGGTAATTTTACTAATGGGTATCACTATTTAATCACATCAATAACAAATTTAATCAGAGTATTCATGTGTTGTTATACATTTTGCCTCTCGTCCCTGGAAAAACAGTTAATTAAGTTGCTAAAGTTAGTTCAATCATCTTGTTATAAAGTTTTTAGCTCAGAGAGAGGGATTCTGAAATATATAAGGTGAAAGTGATCAAATATGTTAGAGTACTACCGAAGTTATAAAATAAATGTCACCATCACATCATCACATTGGTCTAGACAGGCCAAACCAGGTGATCTGCCTCAGAGATAGACTTTGGTTTTTTTCCTTGTTTTTCTGTAAGTATGTGATTTATCTCTTTCAATTTGGGGCAAGTTTCATGACCCTGCCTTTTGTGGCCATGGAAAATGCCTTGAAATTACCTGTCCCCCAAGCAAGCAATGTAATATATTCAGAATGAATAAAATAAACTGCTCTGTTCTGAGCTCTCGTACCTTAAGCCCCATGCATTGCACTCAGGAGCAATAGAGGCAGGTTCCTGTCTGCCTGAGTCCGCATCCTCACAGTCTGCCCAGAAACACTCCATATCTGCCTCATCAGCTTAAAATATCTCACTAAGTCTATCCTCTGTCATGCTACTTACTTTGTTTATAAACAAAGAGGATGGCTACCTACAGCTGAGAACACAAGAGGATTATCTACTCTGGAAAGTGTTTGAATACATCAACTACGGTTACACACTGCGTTTGATTTATGACTGGCTGGCACAACAACAGGATAAAATTCTACCTCAGTACTACCAGACAGTACACCACGGTGGAGGACCCTATACTGTGAAGGAGCAGACGAACTGCACATGGTTGGCATGAGACCTTTCGAGCTGACATAGCCATTTCCAGCTGCTCTGCTACCAAAGCTCAATCCCCACAAAGATCAAAATGAGACGGCATGCTGTTTTCATGGACTCTGGTAAGCCTTGAGGGACAAACCTCTCTCTCTGCCGTGTGTGTGTGTGTGTGTGTGTGTGTGTGTGTGTGTGCGCGCGCGCGCGCGCGCGTGCGCACGTGTACGCGCGCACACGCACACTCTAGCCAAGAAGAGCTCTGGTTAAGGCAATTTGCCTGAGCAAGAATCCTCCTTTAAAATGTTGAGCTCCTTGAAAATCTTGGAATTGTAAGTAGGAATTTACTGTAGAACGTTTCCCTTAGACTATTACAGTAACAACCTAAATTTAAGATTAAACTAATCACTCAAAAGAGGGGCTGGGGTGGGCTGGGGAGGATTGTTTTGTTTGTCAGGAAATTAAAGGAAAATTCCACTCCATTTATCTTTAACTTATAGATATTTAATTTAAGGGAGAACAGAAATAACAATAAGAGAATCTGTGACTGTTATTATTTACCCTCTACAAAAGGTCTAATTGCTGGAGAGTTTAAGTATAAATAAGAGACAATACAAGACACGAAACTATTCGTATACAGACAACCCCCACACATACACACATACTTCCACACAATTATAGACAATATTAAAGGTAAAATCTCTAAAAGATAGGTGGTTAGAGCAATACGCCAGTAGTTAAGAGTATGTACTGTCCTTCAGAGGACTAGAGTTCAGTCCCTAGCCCTCCCATTTGCCTGTACTCTGAGCTTCAAGAGATCCAGTGCCCTCTTCTGAATTCTATTGGCATTGTCTTCATTAAGTTTCAATGCTGTGGTAAAAGACCATCACCAAAAGCAACATAGAGAGGAAAAGGCTTATTTCAATCTTATAAGGCCACATTTGATCAACGAGGGAAGCCAGGGCAAGAATTCAAGGGAGGAACCTAGAGGCAGGAGCCAGTGCAGAGGCCATAAAGGATGCTGTTTACCAGCTTGCTCCCCATGGCTTGCTCAGGCTTTTTTTTTTAAATGTAACTCAAGGACCACCTGCAGTGGGGTTGGTACTGTGTCCTATGGAATGGGCCCACCCACATCAATCGCCAGTCAAGATAATGCCATACAGATGTGCCTATAGATCACTCTTTTGAAGGCATTTTCTCAATTAAGAGTGGCTGGGTTTTTGTGAAGTCAACCAAAACTAACCAGCACTGATAACTTCACTGTTCACATACCCCCCACACACAATTAAAAATAAAATTAAAATATTTAAAACACATTAGTAAGTGAATCAAGTATGAGGGCCACATAAAAGTTTCTCAAGTATATGAATAATCACATTATCTGGATATAAGGCTGAATAGTTATTTATTTTATGCATAGATATGATACTCGAAGTGCAGAGAAATGTTAAGACACTTAACATTTCCGTGTTCTGATTAATAGCCTCTGACAAGCATTAATCAGGAAGAAAAAGCTTTAGTTCTGAGTTTGGTTTTAAATAACATATCTCCAAGAAGATGCCATCACGTTAAAGATATTTTTAAAGTTTTCTTTGCATGAATTCCACAATTTAAAATTACTAT
This sequence comes from Apodemus agrarius, assembly GCA_964023405.1. NCBI lineage: Eukaryota > Metazoa > Chordata > Mammalia > Rodentia > Muridae > Apodemus > Apodemus agrarius. The sequence goes on from OZ030024.1 coordinate 16,576,128, forward strand.
GAACCACTTTCAACCTATTAACCTAAGCTTTGATAAGAAAGTGTAGTATTCCTTCATAGGTGTGTCTGAACAATGAAATATCTACTTTAGTAAGCATTAAAGAAACACAAAAATGCATAGGTCTAACGTTAATCTCAAATTTCCATTGCAGAAGCAATGCTATGTCTAAGCAAATAAATGCATGAAGCAGTCCCTATGGCTTTAAGCTAAATACTGTTCCTTTTTACATAGCTTAGCAACTGATCTTGGAGTCTGATGCTTCAGTGAGATTATCCACCTTGACAAAGAAAATTTCTAGGAATACCTATAATTCAGGAAGATTCTATGAGTCCATCCCACTGAAAGTTATAGACCATCCCTTTCTTCAAACTCAGTGCCTGGAAAGGTGTGCACAAGAGTGAGTCTGTGAACCCACTCTTGTCCATCAAAGGTATCCATTGAGGATGGGCATCTAGCCAAGAGACTCCACCCCTTCCTGAGAGCATTTGGCTGTTAATGGCTGCTGGGAGTAGGGGAGTTGCTTTTCTCAGTAGTGTGGCTGATGGTAAGTTGCCCATGGCCTGGTAGAGTAACCTTCCATTTATGCTTGTTCAGGTAACCTAATGAACCTTAATGACAGTGGCTCACACAAAGCAAGAGGCAAGAAAACAGGATGGGGCCTCGCTGTAAAGGAATTCGATGGGAATGGACTGAGATGGGTAAGAGAAGGTAGGAGAGGGTGCTAAAGAATGAATATGATCAAAATATGTTATATGCATGCATGAAATAACAAAGAATAAAGATTTAAAAAAAACCACTAAGGATCATTGTATAGCAACTGAGATATGTGAACCACTCCCACTCCCCCATTCTGGGAACTGATCCTAAGACCTCATGCCTGTTGGCCAGACATGCTACCATTGAACGACATCCCCAGAGAAAATACAGGGATTCTTCATAGATAGTTTTCTGAGACTTATATTCGGTATTATAGTAATAACAATAAGACCCCACCAAAAAGTTCACTCAATGCTTCCCAGCTACCTCCAATCACTGCAGAGTCACTTTTGATTGCATGAGTGAGAGGCTCTCTGTCGTCCATCGTTCCAGAGTGATCTATGGTAAAGGCACAAAAAGGGACACAGTGACCCACCCAAGCAACAAGAGGAAGTGCTGAAGAATTCAAGTTTCAAACCATAGTGCAGTCATCGAGATCAACGTGGGGGGATGGTCCCCGCAACTCTCAATTTTAACAATGTCAACTGCAAATGAGCCTGAAATCCAGACTCCAGAAAAAGGATGGTTGAAAGAAAGACCTGAAGAGTACACAAAAGCAATTCCCGGAAGCCATCTTGGGAATCACAACTAAGAAACTGCCCACTCTGGACATGTCCATTTATCACCAAGGACGGAGAGAGTCTGAAGTCACCTGCAAACGAATGCGTCCTTTCTCTGGATGTGGCATCGGTGCCAGCAGGAGCCACACAGCTGGACTCGGTCACATGCCCTGTCACGGTGACGGGGGCTGGGTGGCCAGGTTGCAGAGCAGCTTTCAGAGGTGCAATATGGCTGAACTGCACTGCAGAAAGGCAGCCTGTGAAGCCATGGGCTGCAGCCAGTGCAGTCTCCTGGTCGACGTCACCATGCTCTACAAAGAAACAACACAACATGATTAAGAGTGGCCAACAGGAAAGGCAAGGATGCAGACATGTAGTAGCTTGCATCCATGAACACAACAGCATGATGTGTCCAATTTCTAACTCTCCTATCTTTATGGAGAGAAATAGGTCTGCCATATCTTTCTGTAAGCAGTGCTGAGACCTCAGGGCTAATGAAAGTTTTCAAGCAAGGTTCATTAAGAACACTGTAATCTCTGCAGATGATTAAAACAGGAAGAATGGATGAGGCGGTGAACTAATGAGGGGTCACATGATTTCACGGTTTGTTTTTTTTTTCTTCCTTTAAGATGGGGTAGCACAAAGTCCAGTCTACTCTCAACCTCCATATGCTATCAAGGATGACCTTGAACTTTTGCGTTTCCTGCCTCTATCACCCAAGTTCTGAGATTACGGGAGTGTACCACCATGCAAAGTTTTATTCATTAATGAGGACCAAGCCTAAGACTTTGTGCATTCTAGGCAACTGCCCTTCCAACAGCTCCATCTTAACCATTAACATTTTAGAATAGATCAAAGCATAGTTATTGTGTGCAATCAGTATCAAGGGATGTGTCCTTGGTTTAGAGATAGTTTCTGCTCAGCTTTTGAGACTCAAGCCAAGAAAATAGCCAAAGCCAGAGGGGAAATTGGCCTCTGAAGCTCCCCTGGAAATTGCCCAACTTAAGAAGGTCCTCCAGCTGTGAGCTTCTGATGCCACATGATTCCCTCTGAACATTCCAGGAGACTAATACCAGCATGCTGTAGAGGCCAAAATCCAAAAGAATTAGGACGTCTCCTTACTCATGTCCTGCATTAGGACCTTCATTTCACAATGCTTTCTGTCTCAATGATGGCCTTTTATGAAGAAATAAATTTGTGACCTCCATGAGTAGATAACCCCTCCTCCCACGTTAATAACTCTGTTCTGGATCAGAGATGAATTCAAATGCTAAACTATTAATTCATAATTCAATAGTTCACAAATAATACAGATTGCAGTTGCTTTACCAGAATTAAGTAGAAACAAAGAGAGTTTATTATAGTGATGTTTTTGCTTTGTTTCAGTATGGTGTTTGTGGGGTGTGATTTGGTTTGGTTTAGTTCTTGCAACAAGGTCTTACATACAGCAGGCCATCCTTAAAGTCACTATTTAGCTGATACTCCAGCACCAATTTCCCAAGTATTGTCTTTTACTGTATCATTTTAAAGTGTAAAGATCACCATACTATGATGTATTCATCCATCCAACAGGCTCAAAAATGGTACCATCACCTTCCCTTACATTTGCACATCTGTTCACAAAGGTGTGCCTTTTTCTGCCAATAATATAACAGACACCAGGAGCTTATTAAGTATATGAAGCACACTGTTTTAAGAGATTTGTGTCTTACTATTTAAAGTTCACAGTGGCCACAGGAGTATCTTTTTGATGACACACAGATGTTACACTTAGGCTCAGAATTGCTATTAATGAGTTAGCTGTCGTTACAGGGATGTGGACAACACATTCTGGACCCCAGACGTACTGGAAACCCCAAGTCACAGGATCCTTTGTTCACTGATCACTTTATAGTTCAGCCTTTCCGTCAATGTCCTCATATCCAGCAATGTCTTTTGTTGTTGTTGCTTTGAGGGCTATATGGGCTTGAACATTATTTTTTTTAAGTAACTCCAGGCACCTCAATTCTAAGCCTGTCATTTCTTGTAATAGCTAGGTTTCTGAAGACCATTTTCTTTTGGCTCCATTTTCATTCACATTTTATATCTAATGATAAAAAATAACATTGATGAAAGGTTTCCTATTATGAGACTCATTCTCTATAAAAAGAATCCTGGAGATTAGGGAAACGGTATCACTTTTTGGTTACGGCCTTTAATCATTTCCAGAAGAGTTCATCATCTCCTTCTTAATTAGCCATACTTAAAATCCTCTGTTCATTAACCCGAGAGACCTTAACAGTAGTGGTGGAAAGGCTCAACAGAGCTAACTCTCGGAATAAGGATAGAAGCAAAAGGAATCCAGCTGCTATACATGCACAGCTATTGCCATAACAGCCTCAGAGGACAGGTATCTGGACCCAAATATTCTGCCTTGAGAGGCTGCAACCTAATTCTCTGGTTCTCCTCCCTAGATAAGGATAGGCGTGAGCATTTATCACTCTGTGGCTCACACAGGAGATCAAAAGCTCCAGAAATCTATCACTGACCCTTGTGATAGTTTGTCAACTTGACACAACTTAAGAATTACCTGTGAAGAGAGTCTCAGTGAGGGATTATCTAGATCAAGCTCATCTCAGGCACATGTCCACGGGGGATTGTCTTAATTAAAGTCATTGATATAGGAAGATCCAGCCTACTGTGGGTAGGACAATTGGCTAGGCATTGGCAGTGATTATAAGAGTGGAGAGGTTGTGATGATCATAGGGAAACAAGCAAATGCTCATGCTTGGATCTGCAGTTTCTGTTCTTTGCTGTAGATGTGATATGCCTAGCTGGTTCAAGAACCTGCCTTGACTTCTCCATGATTGTGAAGTAAAAGGAACTTCTTTAGGCCTGCAGCTCCTGATGTTGGGCTGTTTTGCCACATGGAAACAAAAATCTTTCAGTCTACCATCGTGCCAGTCACCCCAACAAACGTACAAACCCCCACTATCTGTGAGTTCCATATTCTCACGCTGAAGTAACCACAGACCCAAACTATCTTTTTTAAAATATTGTCTCATACCAAATGCTCATCCCTGAAAACACACCTATACTTGACATGGTACAGACTAAACAGGTTATATTTATATACATGTATGCATGCTATAGCAACTAGTTAAGAAAGAGACCATGAATATAAAAGAGAGCTAAGAGGGATATATGTAAGTATTTGGAGGGAGGAAAAAGAACGGTAAAATGTAATTTTAACATAATCTCCAAAATTAAAAGGTAAAAAAATATTATAAAGAAAGTCAGTTTAAATATTCTCTAGTGAGGCATGCCAACCTTCACAAGTTAGGTCTAAAGGATGACATAATTATGTTTCAAATTATGTGTATTTTTTTATTTATAAAGGCCACTCTTCCACTGGGGAAAAAAAGACTATGCTGAGTATGGCACACATTTCCTTGATATTGTTCACTAAACAATAGAGTATAATGACTAATTGTATAGCATCTCCATTGTCTTAGGCATTATGAGTAACCTAGGCATGACTGTAAATATGTGGGAGGCATAGTCAGGCTATATATTAATAACCTCACATTTTATGAGTCACTAGGCCATCTGCAGACTTTAGTATGCACTGGATTCCTGGAACAAATTACCCATGTTCAGTTGGACAACCATAATTTCATACCTACAGATATTTATTTAAAAATTATTTTAGGAATATTTTATGGTAGGAATATTTTACAACTTTGACAATTTCTAAAAAATGGCATATGTGTTAATGTCAATGCTTTTCATATTTTCTACAATGTTCACACATTGAATAAAAGCTATGGAGGCTTTTAAAATATTCTTAAGTTTTGAGCCAAAAAATATATATACAGTAAAGATTTATTTCCCCAGTGAAAAATACCCCATATGAGGAACAGTCTGAAAAAACTCCAAGTTTAAAAAAGTGAAACTATTTTTATCAGTGGAATTGCTGTATAAAAACTTATACCTCTCAAACTTAAAATGGGTAGTTAATCTTTTATGGCCTATTGTTGTCAGAACTAAGAAGGGAGAACGAATCCCCTGCTGTTCAGGTAGGTACTAAGCACTTTAGTGAGAGGACACATAATAAACATGGAAATAGAAAATAGTGATGCTTCTGTGCAGGAAGTAACCAGGATATTTCACTGAATGCATGTTGTTAGGGAATGGGTTACCCTTTGTGCCTACTGTAATAATGCCTCTTTCTATCTGGCTGTTTTCCCCATATGGTTCTATTTCTTTTTTTCAATGTATCTGATACTCTTGTGAGTCTACCTTTTTCTTTCAATATACTAACCTAGCCCTAGCCCTAGCCCTAGCCCTAGCCCTAGCCCTAGCCCTAGCCCTAGCCCTAGCCCTAGCCCTAGCCCTAGCCCTAGCCCTAGCCCTAACCCTAGCCCTAACCCTAACCCTAACCCTAAGACATAGTACAGAGGACTATGTAAGCAGAGACATAATAAGCCAGGAAAACCTTTCTTTTTAAAATGTATTTATTTTTATTATTATTTTTATTATGTGTAGGTGTGTGTCTGCAAGTGCTTATGTGAAGCCTAGTTACAGGTGCCCAGCATGGATGCTGGGAACTAAACTCAGGTCCTTGAAGAAAGCAGCAACTGTTATTCACTGAGGAACCTCTCCAGAGCAAACCCTTTCAATCTGTGCAGTTTTAACTTAGCTTGGGAATTTTCACGGGATTCATATGGCTGTTGTTTCAACCACACCCTTTGGATCACTCTGGGAAGTAATGTATTCAGCTCGTGTCTCCTCTGCAACCTCTACAGATCTATTCTCCTTTCTCACTCATCAACCATACTTATTTCTGTGTAGGTCAAACATTTTTCTTTCACTTCATCTTCTAAGAACTGAATTCGAGTGTCGATATAGGTCATTTTATCCAGTTTAATTTTCAGTTAGTTCTTCTAGCTCTTTGTTTCATTTTGCTTTGGTGTACTAGAATCAATGTAAATTAAATGTACTGAGTTTCATCTGTGTTGTATGTCATCTTAAATAGCTTAATTTTTGTAAAGAATCTTGATAGTTGGGATTTTTTTTTAAATTCTGTTTTCCTAGAAGTTGAGTCCCTTTTAGTGATTAATTGTAACTGTCAGCTTGAGTGGATTGAGAAGAGTCTGGCAGATTAGTTAAAAACAACATTGGATGGTTTTTCAGCATTCTGCAAACACTGGGTGTTTCCTGAAAGCATTGACCAAGGGTTAAAAGGAACAGATACCTCTGAACGCGTTAAGCATAGAGCCAACAGCCCAAAACTTAATTCTGTTTTTCATTTGCTAGCTAGTACCCAGTTACTTCCTGCCTCAGAGAGAGTTGAAACTCAGAGACTGTAGGTCACACAGGAGTCTGGATTCCCCTGTAATGTCAATTTGAGCTAAGCTGTCAGAGGAAACCTCTCCTTGAAATAACAAAGTGGAAATGTACCAAATATAAGCTCATTGAGAAACTGGGAAAACATGCAAACTGGTGTGCTCTGGTATGGATCTTCTTTACTCATATGGTCTAGAGGCCTTGGTAAATCCCACATTCCCAGGGATCTGTAAAATTCAAATGCTCTACATGAAAATTCTCCAGGATAGGACAAAAATATTCCTTAAATATTCCAAAAATATTCCTTAGAGAATCCCAAAATTTCTTCCTCACTGGCACTACCCAGACATGGCCTTTCTACTCAACTAGACCAAAAACTCCATTTTCAGGACCTCTGGTAGATGGGTTAGCATTACAATTGGGCATGGGAAAAACTTTCAGTAACTTGTCATTATTCTTCTCAGAATTCAGTCCACTTGTGAGACAACATTAATGTGGTAGACTGGAGTTTCTTGTCAGCAAACAAGGCCTTAGAAAAACCTCCACATCCTCCTTGTGTTCTGACAACTACTCTAACAATGTCAATGAGCAAAATCTATTTCTTTCCCATTATCTGATCCCTACAATGCCAACCCAGTGTGAAGGGCTAGAGACGTGAAGGTAGAGGAGAGAATTGAGAGCAAACCTTTTCAGCTCTTATTTCTAGTCATAAAAAGCCTCAAGTGACTCAAGACTTCTTGGGCAGTCTTCCCTATTAAGAAAATAAGCCTTGATTGTATATGCCAACAAAAGGAATAACTTCTGCTTATGTGAAGAAGAAATCATTTAAAAAACAGCCAACAAGAAAAATTGAGTTCCAGGAAATTAGGATTTGATGGAGTACCTTTCTACTACCGAGAAAGGAGTGTTTCTAGGAAGATATGGCAGTCGGTGTAAGAACAATGACAAGGAGTGCTTTATAAAATTCCTCATGGCTCTCATAACCTACTGCGAATCAGAAGTCGAAGAACCCAAACGAGAATAAACGCAAGCAGTTTATAATGTCTTCTGTAGAAAAGGGGGCCAACTTCAAAGAGGAGTTCAATAACTTTCATATGTAAGATAAAGATAAGGAAGGATTGCCAAAACGTGGTGTCATGAATCACAGGAGCAGCCAAAGCTAGAACAAGCAAGATGCTTTTGCTCCTGTTTATATTTATACCAAACAAAGGCAGGCGTGACTGTTAAAGCAAACAGCAAAGTAGATGCCAAAAACTATGAGGACAAGGAGAAGTTAAATCTCCAGGCACACACGAACCTACTGCTCACAGATGTGAAAACTCAACAGCCTGATTCATACAAAAGCTCCTTGTAGGTAGCTTTCTCAAGAATCTTAATTCTCTTTCCCCAGAGAAGAGCCTATTTCATCTTAAGTGTCATTAGACATAGATGTACGAAATTGGTGTCTTTGAGAAATCTAATTCTGGTTGGAGAGAGAGAGCAGTGCTGAAGAGCACTTGTTGCTTTACCGAGGATTGGAGTTCAGTTCCTGGCACCCATGTCACATGATACACATCTCCAGGGGATTTGGACCCTGTTTTCTAACCTTTGTGTGCATGCGCACTCACATGCAGAAACATGCACACATAGACACATAACTGAAACTAACATAGCACTTTCATCCAAAAGTGAAATCAACTTTGCAGACCTTTACTAATATATCCTTGGAATGAACATTTCAGTCTTCCTAAACATCCCCTTGGAAGACAGAATAGATACACTTAGACCACATGGTATTTTGTTTGGTTTGGTTTGGTTTGGTTTGGTTTGGTTTGGTTTGGTTTGGTTTGGTTTGGTTTGGTTTGGTTTGGTTTGGTTTGGTTTGGTGTTTCGTTGTTTAGACCTGACCTAAATGTCACTGCCTAAATCCAAGTATATTTCTCCAATAGAGTCTCAGAAGAGATCAATGATCCTTATGGGTTGTCACCTGTAAACATATGAAAACAACTGCTTTATGGTTGAGTGAAAGCAATCTGCAGGTTTTTCAAATCACTTCTAACACGGAAAGAAACCCACAGGCAGGTCTCAGAACTCAACCATAAAAAGGTAAAGGAAGCACAACCCAACAAAGGCAGAACCATAAATTGAAACCTGCCTTTTCACCATCGTCCTGAAGTACCAACAGATTACTGATGTCAATTTTCATATATGGTTACATATGTGGCATACAAAATAACAAAGACCAATTATAAACCACATCCAGTCTCTGAGTAATGATTTTTTTTGAGTTTTTACAATGAATTAAATTATATCATTATTCAAAACAAGGGCATATTTTCCCATGAGAAGTTTTATGCAACTTTAAGATTATGTGATTATCTTAATTAGGAGATTTTTTTAAATGTGGTATAATTGTAACCCAATAAAAGCTTTATGAATTATCAAAACAATTTATGCCTACATGTTTCTTTGATTAATTACATCTCAGAGAAATTTCTTATTATAAAAATCTCCTCATAAATGTTTAACTTAGGGAATTTTCTTGACAAATCATTTACCTTTTTTAACTATGTATGTACACTGTGGATGCATGCATGTGGGTATGTGCACATGAGTGCAGCGACCATGGGAGCCAGAAGAGGGTGCTGCATCTCTGGATGTGTGTACTGGAAACCAAACTTGGGTCCTCTAAAAGAGAGAGATGCACTCATAACCACTGAGACAGCTCTCCTTCTTCTTTGACATGGGAACTTATGAAAAATGTGAACAACATGCTTACTGAAGTCATGCTTACTGAAGTCATGGCGTGCCTGCATCTCACAGGAATGATGAGAATGAAGGAATCAGTCTCTCCCTCCTCCAGGACTGAATCTGAACCATAACAATTTGCTCTTTTGTTTTTCTTCTTCATCTTGACAATGTTAACAAACCCGACTTTCAGGTACAACCCAGGAATAAGTGATTTTTGGTAAAAACGTTATCTTTTGCTCCATCTCTATTGCTCCATTATACTTAACAGGCAACATGGACAAATGCTATTGCTAATGCTCTAACAAGTCTTAGATATCATCATTGGACTAAACCATTCAGTATCTCCGAACTACGGATGTGCCCTCATTCCACTGCAGCCATTCTGAATCCACATTCTACACTCTAGCCAATACTCCCTACTGTCCCCTATCTACACTTGTTCTTTAATAAATTTATCACATTGCCACAACAGGGCTTTATTCGCTCATGCATTCCCAGGATACACGTATTAAAGCCTGTTCATAATTAAACAATGCCTCTTTCCCTTCTTATTTCAGAATTGTTTTTGACATATTGTTTCTTCATCAGGTTTCTAGATTTTTATCAGGTTTCCTGATGTGGCACGCCTTTCGGATCAATGACTTTCACTTCAGCGGCTGGGCTTTTTTGAAGTGTAAGCAGAGTTCTATGTTTTATGGTGCTTGACAGCCAAATGGTAGCACTGAGTGAGAGAACTCACTGGGAGAAGTGTGCTTGACCATCCCACAGGAACCACTTACCTATGATTATATGCTCTGACAAAAAGCCCCAATTTCCATCTTATCATTTGTTCTATAATTACAATCAGGAAATATGTTTCTTTCGGCATCACAACTATCCCTCGGGTATTGTGACATGATACATCTCAGCTCTAGTCACATAACAGTATTAGGAAAAATGGTATTTATAAGTGTCTAACAAGAGCCAGTCCACAATGATGTAAAAGGCCCTCTGTAACTGACCCTCAGATAAGACCCTGTGTAACTGGCCCTCATCTGACAAGGACACAGCCTTAAAGTCAGTCTGTCACATTTAAAGTACTTATTTTTTAAAAATCAATAGGTTATAGAACTGATGAATTCTCGAAACTAATTTTTGGTCTTTGTATTTTTCTAACTTGCACTTCCTTTTTCAATTTAATTTAAAAATAACTAGCCATTATGTGAGAGTTACCGCACAGCTTATTAACGAAGTCAGTGTCCTTGGGTTATCTAGGTCACTACACTTCACACTTCCGGCTGGTGAAGTTGAAGTAAGTTTTGCATAAAGGAGTGCCATGCATGGGATCTTGCTCTTAAACCTTTCCTGTAGATGTTTGATACACTCACCTTCCCTTGCTGACCAAACTGTATTTATATCTGGCCTAAATCTGCCTGGCAGCAGATAGACTTCTTGGCTCTGTAGCCCTGGAAACAAGGACAGCTATGAGACATGATACCACATAGGCATAAGCTATTCCTCAGAATGAGCTGAATAGGCATTGGCCTCTCATTTCCATAAACATCTAAAACATACAGCTATCCAGACATATATCTCAAGTCTTATTTTTACTGCAATTGATAGACTTGAAAAGTAAATGGGATATGATCTATCAGTATGGATCTATCTGAATTGAATTTCATGGATAAAACCTTAATCCTCCTGCTATAGTTTAAAACCTACTATTTTTTGTGAGAATTATAGAGTCCCTCTATGTTTTAAGTAAAATGGGGACTTAGAAATAGTTACCAGATTATTCATGGCACAGTTTGATATGATTTTCTATAGCTTTCCCACTTTGTTCAGTATCTGCTAGTAATATTGAACAATGGATAGTATTCCAAGATTGTCTTTTCTGTGCTTTCATTAGCCAAAGGAGTAAATACTCAGTAGTTTAAGTTTTTGGTTGAAAATGTAGACAAACAGTAACCAAACAAATATAACTTCTGCCTCTTACAAGAAATATTTTTAATTTATTATTATTATAAGTATTTTAATACATTTTAATTTGGAAAGAAATGGGATCATTTCATGTAACGCACAATTAGACTAAATTATGCTCAATTAAATACACAAGAACATGCTACAATTTCTGTAAACATCTTCCTATAAGCTCTAAAAGAACAGACATGAGAGTTACCTCACTGATCATGGCTCTGTATACACAGCAGATAATTACAAAGCATGTGTTGAATTGATATACGAACCAATGAGACAAATGGACTAACCAAACCTAAAAGCATATTTGATAAATATGACCCTATGAAAATGGACCTCAGAGATCTTCAGCTAGACCCCAACTGCTGGACTTCTCAGTCTACCTCATGCTAATGACAGTGATGCTTCTCACAGACTGATCCTGGCCAAGGACTAGAAACAGCAGAAACAGCATGCATTCTGATTTCTCACAATAATGGGACTCCTCTGATTTGACCAAAGAGCTTCCCAAAGACTCTGGCAAGTGTTTTGTAAACTGTACAGTGGTATAACAGACTTCCGTTTCAACCTCAGTCCTTCTACCTATAATGATAGTTGCATGACTCAGTCAACCCACTCTATGTTGTCTCTCGCAGTGTTCTCGAAATAAAAATTTCCCAATTGTTTTACTCGCTTCTTGGCAATTGTTTCTCAAAAGACCTCTACTAAAACAATACATAACTTCAAAATTGAGCAACACTCTGAAAAACTTATATCTTCATTAACTAGTTTGTTAATCTATTTTGTGATAACGATATACTAGAATATACTAATATACACCCTAGTACTTTATAATGAATTCATATGCCACACAAAGTTTGACTACAAGTTACTAATTGCCTTTGAATTACAAATGATTAGTCCTCTCTCTAGATCCATACTTAAGGTACATGCTACATAAATTATCACTTATACTTCTGGGAGAATACATTGATTTAAATTATGAAGTTCATTTCTTGGTTTGGATTTTCATTATAATTTTTCAACATGAATGATATCCATTTGAATAATAATCAATTTGAATAAAAAACATTAACATCATTAATTCAATATGACTATCCTACATTCATCTGAACAAGGAAACAAATGTCATTCTACAGTTTTGTTAAGACAATCCTCTTCACAGGATGCATCTGAATGTCTGAATTATTTTATAATATATTTAACATATGTCTACTCTCAAAAAATTCTATCAGAAACCCTGGCATTAAATTTGAAGGCAAAATATCATGTCAATATTGTTCATAACTTAGAATATTGGTCATATATTCTGCAGCTTACATCTGTGCCTCATTTCATAATCTGATAGGCACAAAAACTCTTGAAATTAGGAAGTATAATTCATATTTTTAACATTTATTTATTCATTCATTCATTCATTCATTCATTTATATAAATACATCAGACACCCCAGAAGAGGGCATCAGACCCTATGACAGATGGTTTTAAGCCACCATGTGGTTGCTGGGAATTGAACTCAGGACCTCTGGAAGAGCAGTCAGTGCTCTTAACCACTGAGCCATTTCTCCAGCCCCAGTTTTTTTATTCGTTTGATTATTTTTATTAGTTTATACTATTGTCCAAGGAATAACATGCCCAGAGAACCTCCCGAATATTTCTTGATATCAAGAATGTGATATTGATTCATGTTTCCTCTCATCAACAGGATATATTCTAATAATATTATAGTCTGAAAGACTGGCACACTTTTACACTATCAGATGTTAACCTTTAGTTGCATGAATAAAATTACCCATTTACACCTAGGCTTAGTAGAAGAGCTCTTTGAGTTTGCTAATCAAGTAAGGTTTTCAACAGACTGTCCTCCCCTCAGGGTGTGGCTCCATCTTCTGCCTCCACTCTGCCTCATTGTTTCCTTAGCTCAGGGTGTGACTCCAACTCCTGGTACCTCCCCTGTACCTCACCCTGGCTTTGTCTTGGGGTCTCATTTCTCCCCATCTATTTGCTCCATAGCCCAGAGTCATGAAATCACGGGGAATAAATTAGTCCCACGGCTAAAATCAGCTTGGGCTGGATTATCGCTACGGTTGTGTTGCTGCTGTATTAACAGTTGCTGACTTGGTCTCATAATGGAAATGTAGGCTTAGCTTCAATTTTGTTTAAAACTGAGTTTAAAAATAAATTGTTATTAACCTGCCTCATTTACATATTTATGGTATTCGGTGTGATATTTCGACACATGTATATGGTAAGTTTTGACGAAACCGAGGGTCCAGCATATCCATTTTCTTATTATTTCTTTACATTTGGAGCCTGTAAACGCCTCTTTTCTGGTTCTTCATGAAATAAAAACTAGACTATTGTGAACTCTCTACACCGCACTGTGCAGAGGATCACCGACCTTACTCCTTCTGTCTTACCGCAAGCACCTCCCCTTTCTTCACCCTCTGCAAACTCTAGTAACCTTTATTTTGCATTCAGATTGATTCTTTTGGGCATCCTCATGCAGTAGATGACATAGAGCATTTGCCTTTCTGTGTCTGGCTAAATTCCTCTAGCCTGATGACCTCCAGTTTTATCTATTTTACCACAAATGACAGGATTTCATTCTTTCTCAAATTCCCATTGGCTTTCTGTGCAGTGCTGTGCTCTAAGTAGAATAAAACACTGTTGTTATGAAAAGAAATCATCTGAACAACACCTTCTTTATGCATCCGAACCTAAACCACCAATTCACGAAGGCCAACACATGCACCTCCACATCAGCCTAAAACAATAGAAACATTTCCCTGAAGTAGGCATAGGGATTTCTCAATGTCAAGTTGGAAAAATTGTGTTCTGTTTTTAACTGAGGGCCTAACTAATGTTTTGTTTTTGTTTCTTCTTGGCTTTTTTTTTTTTTAAAGACTTTCCAGATTGGAAAGAACTTATTTAAGAGAAAATAATTCATAATTCACACTGAATTCAGGAAGTCCAAAGGAATGGAAAATAATGGTAAATGGGAATGGGCTACATGGTGTCCACATGTTTAGTACGTTGTGTCTACCAGGACCGCAGGCAGTGTTTTGACCTGGGAGACATAGAGTTAGCATGGTTTTGCTTACTCTCAAATCTTAAAAATTTTTTACATATAAACTAGATGTTTTCACTGTATTTAAAAATTGCTAGTAAATATTTCAGTGTCTACATAGCTTGATGCATTTAAACAGGTCTTTAGATCTGGGATGGTGAGAGAAGATCAACTCACAACTATGTTGGCTTCAAACAGGAATGCCCACAGTTCAGCAAGATGGCCACATCCTGCCATCTCAACTGGAAGTCTGCACTAGCTTGATAGTGTGCTTTGTGAAAGACACTGTCTGGAAGGCCTGATGAGGACATCTTAGCAATTTCTCACGTTCCTGAATTAGTCTCCAGAGTGGCTATAGAAACTCTCCTGCTAACGTTGTATTGAAGTTGGATTTTCTTTTGAGATTATAACATAGTTGTATTCCTCTCTTTCTCTTTCCTCTCTCCAAACCCTCCCATATTCCCCTTCCTGTTCTCCTTCAAATTCACAATTGCATGGGTATGTAAGTATGTATGTATGTATGTATGTATGTATGTGTATGTGTGCACATTCATAAACACATATACCCATGCGATAACAATGAAAAATAGATTGTGAATTTGAAGAACAGGAATATGTATGTATATATGTATACATATATGTATATATATATAGGAATATGTGTGTGGATATATGTGTATATATATGCATATATATATACATATATATATATATTCTTAAAGATAACCTACTCAGTCCATATAATGCCACTTGTATATATGTTTCAGAGCTGACTGTTTGGCACTGGACAATCAACGCGTGTGCCTTCCTAGGGGAAGACCACTTTCCCCACTCCCAGCTTCCCTCAGTTTCCTGTAGTGCTTTGTGGACTCCTCCCTGTCCAGCCTCATGTGCCTATTGCCATCATCCTTGTTCAACTTTGATTTTTTTGAGACAGGCTCTTTCTGTGCATACCAGACTATCTGCCACCCTAATGATTCTCTGCCATCTCAGCTTCCCAAATGCTAAAATAATCTTATATGCCAATTCAACTATGCATTGCTCTATGTACTTAAGTTTTATTTAGCCTAAAACTAATTAAGTATCCAAATGCATCAGTTCAAAGGCAGGTTGTTTTATCTACTAACTACACATTACTACAAAGTAAAATAGAATCACCACCTTACATCCAATGTGCTGGACTCTGCATGTTCCTCAGAGCAAATGATATGTCAACATTAAATAGTTAGATATATGATATAATTATATAATATGTAAAATTAACCCTGTGAGGTTTACTTAGAATTTTTTGTTATGTTTCCAAATAACTAAGTCATGTTGAGGATACATATATATTCTAATGGCCATTGAGATTTAGGATAGTTTTGCCGCTTGGAGAACAGGAGCTCATAATTTTGGTGTTCATCACACGACCTGAAAACCTATAAATATTTATAAAGCTAGCTATTAACCTTCTCCAGGGCCAATATTTTGATCATTCACCCATGGGTTTAATCAAACATTCTCAGGATTTTAAGATGATGTACAGGGAACATAAGGAATGATTAATCCAGGTACAAATAACTGACAAGGTCAAAAGATGAAAGATTACATTGGACAAAATATTCTGGGTTGCTAGCAAATATCAGATAGGAATGAAAACCAGACTACAAAAGGATCCCTTTCATAATATAATGTGACATGTTAATCCTCAGTTGTCTATTTATAACTGAAAATAAAATGTTTTACATTGATTTCTCAGGTTTCAATATAGTCCTTGTTGGTAACTTAATTTTTATTATGATGGTTTTTTAGAGGTAGAATATATTTATTTCAATGTGATGACTATAATTAATAATAGAAACAAATAAGAACTATAAGGCATTTAGGTGTAGCTAAGTAAGAGTGCCTGTAAGCACATCAGACATCAGATGAAACATGGCACAAAGCACAGCCAAAATAAAGTTCCCCAAATGGAATTCCCTCAGCTCTCATTTCCTCTACACCTCATTCCAGTTTCACCTTTAGGTGATGGTCTGTATATTGTCCAGCCATGCCCGGTACCTTCTTTGCTGCTACAATCAGATACTTGGCAAGAACTCAAGAGAGGAAGTGTTACTTTGGCTTGTAAGCTGAGCGATACAGAACATCATGGAGAGGAAGAAGACAAGATGGAAAGAGGCTTTACGGTGGCTGGAGGATGCGGGTACCTAGGATGCCTGGTTTTGTCATATCTTAATAGAACAGGAAGGAGGGAGTGAACAGGAAGTGAAACTGGACTATAAAGCCTCAAATCTATCCCCAGTGATAAACATCATATTGCACATTCTCCACATTCTAAAGGTTATAGTGACATCACTAGCTGGGGAATCACAAACACATGAACCTATACATCCCTTCCTGCTTCTACCTTGGTAGTTTTTATGTAGGACAACAATATCATGCTTCATGATTGTTTTAGTTAGGGCTGCCATTGCTGCAATGATACACCATGACCAAAGCAACTTGGGAAAGGAAGAGTTCATTTCATTCCCAGTTCCATATGATACTTCATCATCAAAATTAGTGCAAGTCAGAAGTCAAGCAGGGCAGGAACCTGGAGGCAGGAGCTGATGCAGAGAGGCCGTGGTGGAATGTTGCAACTTGCTTTCTTGTAGAGCCCAGGACCACTAGCCTAGTGATATCATCCCCCACAATGGACTGGGCCCTTCCTTTTCAATCATTAATTAAGAAAATACCCTACTGGCTTGATAGCAGCCTGATCATATGGATGCATTTCCCTCCTCTCACATGACTATAGTTGTTTATGTCAAGTTGACGTGAAAAATGGCAAAATTATAATTATTGACACATGGCAGAGATCAGCGCTGCCTCCATCACTGACTCCTACCTCCTACCCAACTAAAATAAGGAAAGGTATTCCTATTGACATGATAAGATAGGGGTGTGTGTGTGTGTGTGTGTGTGTGTGTGTGTGTGTTCTGATTCATGCTTACACATTATGACTAGGGAAAACATTTTTTGTTTTTACTTACCTAGCACTCTGCCCAGTACCAAAGATTTGATGGCACTGAATTCTGTGCCTGATGACAAGTAGGTTTGTCTCCTTGTATTCTCATCAATCTACAAAATGATTCCATGAAATGTTGCCATCCAAATAAGCATTGTTTTATGGCGAAAAAAAAAAAAGAGGAAGTGAAGAAAGAAAAGAAGAGGAAATTGTTATTATGGCTTTATGATAGTGTAAGAGTGAAATTTAAAAAGCTAGCCATTCAAAATATGATGTTTTTAATCTCAGAGTTATCCATTTTACCATCTTTCCCTTTAGTGTTTGAACCATCCCCACAGCATAAAAACCCAAATTTGATAAACGCAACAAAAAGACATGTGCTATTTTTTTTTTCTTAGCTTGGGATTTTTACTGGAGTCATGCAGCTAAGAAATTTTCTTCTATGCAGAGCTGAAACATTAGTGGGTTTTTTTGGCAAAAGCTGCCAAGGCAAATAATTCCATTTTGCAGTGAATCACATCCTTTCTTCGAACTTAGTCTGATGCCGCAGCCATTATTTTCTGTTGTAGAATGATTGCGGCGTTTATACCCATCTAAAGTAAGTGGGTTTCCGAAGAGGCCTGATGGTCCTACCAGTAGGTCTCTGAGAAACCAGACATCATTTCCTTTCTGAGCAAAATAAAACAGGCAAGGCATGCTTGGCATTTTAAGCATCAGATATTAATAATGCCTCAGAGGGGGGTTTGCCAAAACCACAAAGAGGGACTGTGGGAACACCCGACCACATCTGGTGATTTAACCTATGGTCTATTGAATATCGCTGGAAGATGTCCTCGCTACTGTAATTCAGGGTTAACTTTCTGCTCTAAATGCCCCATGGCAGGGTTTCATGTGACCTTCGGATAATCTCAATTACCTCCACAAAGACCATTCCCTCTTCTCTGTTGATCTTGACATGGTGAAGCTGCCCATCTGCCACGCCCTTAAAGTCAAAGCTGATGACATCAGGCTCGTGGTACTTACTTAGCTTGTACCTTATCTGCAAACTTCCTGAAGTAGGAAAAAAAAGTTACGTTTTTAGTAAAAAAAAAAAATTCCATTTTCAAACCACTTATAAAACACTCTAAGTGTTTATAAAACACTTTCAGTTTTTTAATATATTCACTTCCAGAGAAAGATTCACCAGTACCCTTTTGGGTGCACCTCCTCAACCTCACCTCTAAAAGTCAGTTCTTCAGTGAAATTACAATATTTTCTAAATCAAGAGTAGACATATTGCTCATGAACTGACTCCTGAAAAATCTTTCATTTCATTCATATAGGTCAACTTTGAGATTATTATGTCCAGATCCTGACACTTCTCTCTACGAAGACGAAATGCAAATGCTGGTATTGATTGGTACAATGCCATGTATTGTTCAATGTTACTACAGCATTCTTTTTACATAACTTCTTTTTTTAAAAAAAAAATTTAGCCTTCTCATATGCTGGAAAGGCAACTGAGACATGGAACTTTGAACAAATGTAGTTTTATACAAGATCAGAGTAGTTTCCAAAGGTCTGTGAGTATAGACTTTGGGAGGAAATTAAAGCGAAATGAGAGAGTTTCAGCTAAATTTATTATTCAAATGAATAGTATTCAAATGCCTGCAGAGATTTCAATTAATTTGCTTTGCAGAACTCCTTCTGAATTAACAGCAACCACACCAACAAAAACTCTCAATGTATAGATAAACTTTAAGCTTGAAGCTGACACTGAGGGCACACAAAATTACTCCTATGGTGGCAGTCAGTGCCCTTGAGCCATTTGATTTAAGCGAGACAGTGTAGTTGGATATTTGTATGTCAGTGTCTTTTCCTCACCTGGAGAATTTATTTCTAAAATATTCATCTTTCATCCACACAAGAGACAGAGAAAAACAGTAGTAAGCGTTTTTCAGTGACAAGATTTCTGTAGCAAAACACATTTTGTAAGCCACATACCATTACCCCGCATGAATACAGCAATGGTTCTTATGACTACATTATTCTGTTCGGACCAACAGGTCATCTCCTGGACATTTTTATGTATAATACTGGTCCATTAACACTCCTTGAATACATTTTAGCTTTGATTAGAAGAAAATATGTGCCACGCACAAGGAGACATTTTATTTTAAAGTAGAACACCAACGCTGCATCAATATTCATACAAAATACTTAAGAGCTCCTGGCAAAAATAAAATATAAGTATCTAGAGACATGGCTCAGCAGTTAAGCGGGCACACTGCTCTCTGGCAGAAGAGTTCCATTCCAAGCATCCAGGTCAGGCAGCTCACAACCTCTTGTAACTCTGCACCAGCTGTGGGAAATTCAATTCAATGCCTCTGACCACCACTCATGGCACCTGCATTCATGTGCACGTATATATACACAGAAATAATTTACAATTATCAAAACATATAAAACAAATAATATAGAAACAAACCAAAATTTACATCATTGATAGAAAACTGCCAAAACTTATAAAGGCATAAACCCATCTTATGTACTTAAAGGATCCTTTTGGATTAATCTATGTGATCATACTCAAAATCAAAACAAAGATAAAACCCAGACATACGTGTTTTTCCGCCCTAATTCTAGTTTAGAGGCGAACATCCCAGAAGGAGATGTATTCTACTATGCCAGTGTACAAACGCAATCTTTTCTCTCACCTAAAACACACTCACCATTTTTGGCAATGATAACCGAGAGGTATTCTTTATAAAAGGAACTCATATAAAGTAGCAAGCTTGGTGCCCGTGTAGTTCGGAAGCTAAATTTGATCATCTCTCTGCTCAGCTTCATATCGCCATGAAATGAAGCGGCGTGGAAGCTGGAGTTCTTACTTAAAGAATAATTTTCTTGAAAATTGTAAATCACAGAAGACCCAGATCCAAAATATGCAGAAATCTCTGAAATGATATGCAGATTGTATGTTAAATTTTTTAAGTACAAGGATCTTGTTTAAGTTACATGACTTGATATCTTATTGCAGAGAATGAAGAACACAGAAGACATAGTCCCAGGGTAAGAAAGATCACACGGTGCCTTTTTAGAGATTGCCTTTATGTCAGAATGATATATAATTCATTAATATTGTCTTATCTGACAAGCCAAGCTTCCTGTCTTCTACCCAGCTAAACATCCACTTTCTTATTTAAATTCTGACTCCCATCTATTATTTTGTAGCTAGGATGCATACATCTTCTTGTAATAGAAAAGAAAATGGAGAGTGGAGTTGGTTTTTTTTTTTCCAATTCAGTATCAATAAGCATAAAGACCTTTATTTTATAATAATTCTCCATATCTTTTGTAAAGAAGGCTAAATATAGCATTAACACGAGAGGGGCATGTAGTTAGCAGGGATGGAGCCAGTTTGTAATAATTTAACAAGTGTAACATTTAATCTACAGGAGATTAATATTCAGATTTATACACATGTACCTGTATATATATATATATATATATATATATATATATATATATATATATATAATGTGTGTGTGTGTGTGTGTCTAAGAGTTCAGTGAAAAAAATTAGTTTTGAAACCCTGAGTGTTGTTTCCTCTGCTTCTCTAAGCATCTGGATGTCGATTTTTCTTATGAATGTTACTTACTCATCATAAAGCAACATTTTGAGTCTTATGTCACTTTAGGATTTTTTAATATAGTTATAGTACTCATACTATAATTCTCACACACAGTATAGTGTGTGTGTGTGTGTGTGTGTGTGTGTGTCGTAAGAGAATTTCCTGATTTATTAAAAAAGAACTGTAAATTCCAGTTAGAAAACGAAGGAAACTCATCCTGAAGAAGAAAAGTTTTCCTTCACACTTTAGGCCAAAACCGCTTCCCAGAATATTACCAGTGGTGTCTGGTTATTATCACAATTGATTTTGAAATCACAGCTTATTCTTGATAAAAAAAAAAAGGTGGGGGGGGATGACCCAAAAAGTGCAGGGTTTTGCCAGATTTTCATTAACTAACCTCTAGCACTTTTTCTGCAAAGTTGCTTTGATTTGGAGCCAATTTCTTTTAGCTTCCTTCAAGAGAAGATTAAGAAGCCCAGAGACACTCCAACAAAGTCAATGCATTTAAATTAATTGGATGTCGGGTTTTCTTCTATGGAAATCTATGAAAGTACAATGCACGTCTGTATATTCAGAGAAGGCTATCCAAAACAATTACTACTATACTGCGCTCTTTTCTTTTTTTTCCTGTGACATGGATTTGGTGATTAAGAAAAACTGCCAAATACCTGCTCTGCCGCTTTAATTCTCTAGCACATATTCATTTACTACACGCCAAATATCATGTCACTATTTCCTTGTGCAACAGTAGTCATTAAAAAATATTAGTTTGACTGATACAAAAATACATACATTTTTCTGTAGTCCGTTGCGATGCTGAACATGTTCAGCAAAAATAACAATACACCCTGGAATGATTTTTTTTTAAACCAAGGAGGGCCCCCATAGGACAGGTTATTGACAGCTCTATTCTTTAAACACATTAGTAGTAGACAGAGTAAAAGTAGATTGATGGACAACATTGAAGACACCTAAAGGCTACCATTTGTGCCTGTTCAGCAGTAGACAAGCATTTTTCCTGAACTGAGTTCAAAGACCCAAGAATTAAAATGTAGTTGACATACAATAACCAATTTTCAAAAGATTATTTTAAATGCAGCTACTTTTGTTTCAAAGAGCTTCACAACAGACATATACACACATACGCACACATGCATACACACACAGGCATGCACGCATGCACGCACGCACACGCTCACACTTGCACTTGCAAACACATACAAGGCCTGCCGGGTGTCTTGTTGACAGGGATACAGGTTCAGATCACCTACCTTTGGAGCAGAATGGTCCTGCATAGGCAGAGGAAGAGCAATCACAGAAGAAGCCACTGGGCTTTTCCCTGCACTTCCCTCCATGGCGACATAACTTTCCATAGCTCCCGCAGTGTCCTCTGCAGCCTGGCTGCACCCCAGGGGTCACTGTGGCTCTTTCTTCCAGATCCAGGGCCATCCCATTCAACTGCAGGGATCTGATACATCCAAGGAAGCCTCTCTGCCGGGTGGCGGTCCCACCTGCAAAGAAAATACTGCAAATACAAACATGTTCCTCTGTGTCATTCAGGACTTAAAGATAAAGCAAAGCCTGAAGAGGAAACCTTGTAACCCAATGATATTAGGGCATTGAGCTGTATACTGAGAAGAGCAACTGGAAGCTATGAAACAAAACTGTTGATGAACACGAGCTCTCAGAAATGTACATCACACATTCTATTCTGATTTCTTTCTTTTTCCCCTCTGCTTTGCTGCTAGGGGTCATACCTAGATCCTCACAAATACCACAAAAGGTCTCTGTCCATGAGCCATGCCTAACCTTACACATTTTCTGAAACTTACTGAAGAAGCTGCAGAGGCTGTCTTTCTTCATCTCTTTATTCCAAAGAACAAAATTATGACCAGGCTTACCTTCATTCCAAATAACAGCATGTATTATTGTGTACTTTGGCTTTTGGGTGGTTTTGTTGTTGTTGCTGTTATTTTCTTTTTGGATAATTTCATATATATGTAAATATGCACATATATACATATACATGTGGAGAAGCATAATTATATTTAAAATATTGATCTTCAATTAGTCTAGTAATTTTAATTCGATAAATATTCCTAAGGAATCCTTAGGAAAGCATTCATAGGGATGAGTTTTTTTTTTTAATTTATTATCCACAAAAAAGATGATCATTGAATATTATACTAAATTCACTACAATTTTCATTTTCCTAAAAGTCAACCCAATATTCATTGTTTTATATTGGGACAACTCTTAACAGAACTGGGAAAAGACATTGATGAAGAAAGGATGGTACAAGAGTGGTACCCATCTTGATGGTAACCAGAAGCTTTCTAGCCAACACCTTGGGGCTAATGAGAGGACATACTACTATCACTTTACTAGGCTACCTAATTCCGAACTTCATTCTCAAATTTATATTTATACCCACAGAGTAGTGTAGCTCTTACCCCACATCACAAAAGCTTCCATCTACCAAATGGAGACCATTACAGAAAACCACGGGTAGGTCATAATGCAGAGATAATCAGATTGCTAGAATCCAGTCCCAATCGATGAATTTAAAAACCTCTTCCACAGAAGACTTAGGTAACATCATAGAATGGAGAGATAAAAGCCAGAGAACCAGGAAGTCTATGAAATTGTGTTTTCTAGAACTGACAGGGAAGACACAATTATGAAACCTTAACAACATGGCAGTCCCACATGACCTGAACATTGTCAATAGGCATACTAGCATGGAATGGGGGAACCTCAAGGAGTCATGCTCCTAGACAAAGTACTAGAGGCAACTAGCACCTGCTGAAAGCATGATAATTAGACTCTCCCTGAGCAAGTTGATATCATCCTCTTCTAAGTCATATAGATCACCTTAAATCTAACTGTAATTGCATAGACTCTCTCTTCTCTGAGAGATTCAACATTATTTAATCCAGATTTTAAAAAGCCACAAGATCCGTACTACCTACTGGGTTTTTATTATCTATGGGGCTTTATATTGTTCCAATTTACACACACACACACACACACACAGGGGCCACTTCAGTCACTGCAGAATACCACATAGAAAGATGCTTGACACATCACAACTGTCCAAAAACCTGTAACTACTGCATTTACCCATCCATTCACTCATGCGATCACATAATGTCAGAATGGGAGATGGGAACTCCTCCAGAGATGAGGATGGCCAGAGTTTGCCTGATAAGGATATTTAGGTCACTGAAATTTTAAAAAACAAAAGCACTAAATCTAAGAACATTTTTGAAATAATATATTGTAGATGGGAGATCATGGAGAGCAAGCTGGTGAGAATGTTTAGCTTAAAGAGCATAAACACTGCTGAAAACTCAATTTATAGCTGCAATGGCCTCTATCAAAAATTTCTCTGTCCAAAATTTAAATATATACACTCAAACTTCATTTTATACCATGTGAACCTCTTTAGTGAAGGTCACAAAGGGCTTCCCACAGTATGCACCAAATTTGTCCTCTATAAAGTACGTGGGAGTAGGGTGTGATGTAGAATCCAACACGCCATTTTCAATATTACCAAGTCCATTGGATTAAGACATGCAGAGTACATCGAGGTGTGTTTGAGAGGATGTTTCCAGAAAGTAGGAATCAAGAAGGAAGAATTTCCCTGAATGTAAGTGTCACAATACCATAGATAGAGGGACTGTATAGCACAGAAAAGGGAAAGGGAGAAAGACATTCTGTGATCTCTCTCTCTCTCTCTCTCTCTCTCTCTCTCTCTCTCTCTCTCTCTCTCTCTCTCTCATAAATATTCTATATTTAGTTGTTGATCCTAGAGCTCCTTAGATATTATTTATGCTATTAAAAAATGGAGAGACCCCTGGCATATTTTCTGGGTATGGCAATGAAGGAGTTAATTTTTCCAGAATTATAGAACACCTAAGAATCTCAGTTCCTCCTGCATTTGAACAATCTGCCATTCTCTCTTCTGCCTATATTGTCAGGACAACTCTTCTTTATAATATCAAGTTGCTCCTCACCTTGGCTCCATATCTTCTTAGCAACCTTATCTGCTAACTTAACTCAATGAGTACCTGAGACTGAATCTCTTGCCCTACAGTTCTTCTGGCATCCTTGCAAGTATATAGAGTTTTCTTCCCAGGAAAAGGAAACCTACTACTATGGTTCACCCTTGGTGATGGGGATCATTTGGAGAAGCTGGAGCTGCATCTTGGCTGTACTTCAATCACTTCATGTTATATTACATAAAACCATGGCATATACACATATATATGTAATACCATAAAGTAAATAGTAAATTGCTTTATTATGTCTGTTGCTCTTAAATATAACATCACTGTAATTCTGGAGTTTGTCCAGTTCTAATAGCATGAAGAATAACTATGGAATTCTACGTTCAACAACTAAATATAGTTCATTTTTACTTATTCTAATTCATTTTTCTTGCTTATTTTGCATGTTAGAGGCATATAGAAGTTCACGGGTATCATGAAGAAATAACAGTGTAAACACATTTAGTTTAAAACACAGGTGGTCATCATGCCAAGACAGCCTCACTTCTCCCCACTTCAGAATTTGATGGAAGAGGAAAACACTCCCATTTTCTTTCATGACTCAAGCCATCTTTGGTTAGAACTGTAGTTAAGTTGTCTGAGTTTTTTTGAGCAGCTCTTTGTGGGGTCCTGTATCTGATACTGGAAATATGAGGAGGATATGTACCTGATCATGTCCTCAAAGAGCTAATCATTTACTAATATACTCAGAGGGAGAGACGTTCATGGTTACTACCTGATGCTAATGTAGACGTAGAAATGGATACTGATGGTGGGGGGGTGATTGGGGAATTGGCAGGGGGAAGAGGACTTATGGGACATATGGTGAGGGGGGAACTGGGAAAGGGGAAAGCCTTTGGAATGTAAACAAAGAATATAGAAAATAAAAATAAAAAAAGACATGAATACTGAAAGAATGCTAGAGGGTAGGGAAACTAACAGAAAATATATGAATATACATGTATATATGTATGAAGTACAATCTTAAATATTGTCATAGCAATGAAATCTATTTTCAAACCTAGAATTTCTTTATTCCATACTTTCAGAGAGTTTGCTTTTCTAATAAAATTATTTTAATGCCACCTTTATTGAAAACATAATATCTAATTAGACATAGTCATATTGTGCATGTTTGAGGATTTGTAACTATACCATTGGGTTTCTAGTCAGTCACTTTAGTTTGGACAGAATTCTTCTGAGAAACACGTCTCATGTAAATAGGATTGTACTTGAAAGCTTAATTAAAGATTGCAGTGCCTTTCCAGGGTTAGAGTATGTCCAATTAAAATGAGTTGCAGTTTGATTAATTGATTCTGGATGTTTCTGCTGAGCTATTTTGTTGGAAACTATCTTCCAATTAATTTTCTATCAATTTACTTGCCATGCTGGATCAGACATAATGAATTCCGGAACCTCACAAACACCGAGTATCTTGTGAGGCGAATGCCTAACCTTTCCGTGTGATTGAATCTAACCTGATCCATCCACACACATGACAATACTGAGGTCTCATACCTAAATACATGGCTAGGTGCTGCACAGGAAATGAATTGGGAAGATTTGTTGATTTTATCCTTTCAACACATTCTTTATTCTCCAGAAATTCTTCTGAATAACAAGTGTTACTGTCCCAGAACTGGCGCTGACTCTGCTTATTCCCCGTTATTTTGTGTCAGGAAGACCTTTGAGATTAAATTTTGATTGTTTTTAAAGACACGCTATTCATGTGCTCTCCGTGAATATGATTGCGGATTGGTGGAAGACACTTCTTCATTGTTCCGGCAGCTTTAAGAATGAGAGAGATCATAATTGTTATTCTTATCTTTAAATTCAAGGCTACAGAAAGACAGGCTCATTCTGACCTTGACACTGTGGTAGAGGAAGACAGATCAAGTCCCATCCACAAAGCAATTGAGAGCAAGAAATTGACAGGGCATACAGGTTTGGCCCAGAATCATGCCAGGAGATTAGAAGTGTTTGGGAACCAGAGCTTTCTAACACAGCCATCCTGAGGGAAGACAGCCTGTAGAAGTAGTAATGTGAGCTGCAGGAGTCGGCCACACTAGAAACTTGTCTTTATGCTAAGCAGTGATCTTCACTGTACAGAGTCCCAGGAGCATGGGAGAAGAGAGAACCATTGTACTTCATGTTCAGAGACTTACTGTGGTTGAAAGACACTGCTTGTATAAGAAAGACTATCAGAGGCAGAATGTTCAGTTTTCCCTAAATCAAACCCAAGTGATAGAAACAGGGCCCTGTGGCTATAGCTCTGGGAAAGAGCAGCTCCGTTTGTGTTTCTGCCTTGTGGAAGCCATATAATGACTCTCTGATCTGAGCATAATGAAGTATGTTTTAAAGAAATGCACTGTTGTCAGTATGAGGCACACACTTACATGCTCTACTTGTAAGATTTTGTGTTCAGCCAAGGGTCATTAGAACCTTCCCACTGAGAACAGGAAGGTCTACCTCAGGGGTTTTTCAGGATAATCATGAAAAAGATACCTCATGGAAAAAAATACTTGCAATAAATGATATAAATACATGAAAGAAATACAACCTTTTTTTTTTTTTTTACTAAATTTGTAGTGAGGAAACAGTTACTGTCAGAGAAAATTATACTGAAATAAAAATTATTTCAATAAGACTATTTGATACTCTCTTATCATGACTATATTTTAGGATATCAAAAATGGAAGTTTAAAATGGAAATACCAAGAATATATTTATAATTAAAATTACATTTTCTAGGTACCTTTAATAACGTGGAAGGAAAAATTTATGAAAACCAGAAGATATTTGTGATAAATTTGTATAACAAAGACTTTTCCAAAACATGGATAGAATTTTTAAAAATGACTTCTAAAAAGGAAGACTCTGTAAGAAAATGAGAAACAACTCTAAATAGCCATTTTATGAATTATATCATTCATCGGGTCAGTGAAGACAGGCCCCACCGCCTGCTAAGTGCACACATTTCCTGTGACCCAGTAACTATAGTCTTGCATATTCAGCCAACAGAATAAAAAGTACATATTCATTCTCCCTCAAAAATCACAAAGAAATATTTGTAACATTCAATCTTGACATTATAAAGGAAATATATCTTTGTACTGATACTTTTGACTTTTCATAAAAAAATACTCCTGAAAGAAATACATCTTAAATATATCTTTGTATTGGTACATTCATCTTTCAAAAAAAATCACAAATGATACCCTCATACAGGCAATTAATATGAAGAGCATGAAACCTCAGTGTGGACTAGTTCTAATATCAACCTTTATTTAGGACATTGGGAGATTGCTTGCTCCAAATATTTGTTAATATGATGCAATTCCAATGTGACATAAATGGCTTCTCCCTAGGTCAGGGATCCTTCCTTCCAATCCTCATCCCAGACTATTCAAATGGAGTTTAACCCATGTGAAAACTTGTCAGTAGAAGAATTTAGACAGGAAACGAAAATTGCAGAGCTGGTTGAATGAAAATCAATTCAGGGCTAATTTAAGAAGCGTCTAGGGGGGGAAAATGCTGAATTTACAAACTGAAATAGAAAATGACCACTGTCACATTTCAGCTTAAAAAAATGATTGATTCTTTTTCTCTCCATCATTTCCGTGGTTAGAGAGCGTTTGTGAGCAAGAGCAGCAACGACTGACTGTGGTCAGTTTGTTCTCAGTGTCCCATCAAGGTCAAGGACAAAGGATCAATACTCTGAGCATTTCCAGCATTGCTAAGGTGACAGGTAGCATTTCTGAATAAGATCGTTTAAGATGCTTGATGAATCACACGCATGTGTGGGCACATACTCACACACACACACACACACACACACACACACACACACACACAGAGAGAGAGAGAGAGAGAGAGAGAGAGAGAGAGAGAGAGAGAGAGAGAGAGTGTGGAGGGGCAACAGGCTGAGGACATGGCTCAGTGGTAGATCCCTTGCCTTGTATGTACAAGGCCCTGGGTTGAAGTCCACATTTCACCAAATAAAAAGAGGCGAGGCTATGAACACAAGAGGAGCCATCATTCTTTATTCCAAGAAGCAACCTGATCTGGTTTTTGGAATTATTTAAAGGGAGCGGAGATGTCTACCACACTGATTCTCTAGTTTCCAGACTAATTATCAAATACTTGCTCCAAAAAAAGGGGGTTGCTCACTGTTGTCTGTCCTCCACTGTGAACCATATCTATTTGGTGGAGATGGACATTCTGATTTTTTTTGTAACTAAAGGACTGTTAAAGCCGCTCTGTTCTCTCCTCTTAGATGTAGCCCCATCTCTGCTTGTAGTCATCATTACCCTGACGTCTACTTCAGATGTCACAAACAACTGCTGCCCAGGCGGCTCACATCTTTTCAGATGTGTTTCCTGTTTATTTCTACTGGTGTTACTCAGCAAGGAGTTCTCCTCATTGCTATAGCATTCTTCTCTCTGGTGCGAGCGCACTCTCTGGCTGGCCTTCAGTGGCAGCAATGGAGTCAACAATTGAGAAGGCATGACATTCTTTGCTGTTTCCTCAGTAACTCGGTTGCTACTGAGAGCTGACCAAAACTCTCAATATCAAAACGTTTAAAAATCTCATACATATGTGAGGTTAATAAATACTATCAACATCCTGGCTGGTGAAGTGGAGAAAATGACTGCTTAAATTAAGATATATTTAGATAGCGGCAACTTTTATTTGTGTATAAAAGGGTTTAAGTTATCATCTCAAAAAAAAAAAAAAAAAGAAAGGAAAAGACCCATATTCCAAAAAGCTATTGAAATTTCTAGTGTTTCAAGCAGATAGTTTGAGGATGCAACTATTTTGGTTTTTGAACATTACACAATAACTTTTTACCCATGCATCCATACAATATGTGTTCTTGCAGCTAAATGCTGGCCTAGCAAATAAATCACTCTTAGACTAAGCCTAACTTAGACTTCTGGTTTTTCCATACATCTAGATCTTCTTGGTGAACGAAAGTACTTTTATCTTCTTCCCTCTCCAGATTGAAAGTATTTTTATTAGAATAATGCCATGGTGAAGGCTGTAGTCTTACTTTCCACAATTATGTTGACTTCACTAGTTTGTCCCTACACCCAAATATAAATGACAGTCATTATGCACACTTGAAAATACTGATTAGTCATAATTATTTCTATGATGGACGGATGAACTACAAATTAAACTCTCGAACTTGTAAGTAAAGGGGACTAAATTACCCTTTAAAAATTCAACCAGAAAATCAATGACATTGTATAATGTAATGTAATACAGAGCTTCTCACTCACCCAAGGAACCACCCACTCTCAGAAGAGAATGAAGTTTAACTCAGTTCTCCTTATTACTATGTGAAGCGAGAGTTCCCAAGCAAACTGTCTGCTCACACAGGACATGTTACATGGGCTCTGTGAGTGGAAAAGCCAGGTTTCACAGTGAGCATAGCTTCTAGCACTGGTGGGATTTTTATGAAAGAGAGGGTGGCCGCAAGATGTTTGCTTAGCTTGTGCCTTATTAGATATATTAGACCAGAGAACAACTTTAATCTCAGCCATGGATTAAGATAAAGGGGGGAAAAGAAGAAAAAAATATCTTCAGATGAAATTGAAAAGCAGGTAATAATACAAGGAAGAAAAAAGCATCTTGCATGAAAGAATATTGTCATAGGAAGGTCATAAAATGCTGAAAGCATCAACCGACTCATTTGCACATTGTATGCAGCTACACCTAAAATGTGTCCCCTCTCTGCTTCAACGCATCTCCTTCAGCTGCAGCTGCTGGTAGCTCTCCCACAAATCTGCAATAGCCTGCTCCCACTGGTTTCCTTCCATCCATGTCCCTCATGGCAGTAAAAGAGAACTGGGGAAATAAAGAAGCTAGGAAGTAAGTACGCCATCCCATAATATTAGATCCACATGCCCTGCACAAGGGCCTCCCATGATCCAGTGTATAGCTCACCCTGATTTCCCCTGCATTCCATCACATTCATTCTCTCCAGCCATATTGAATTATTCCTGTTCCCTAAGATATGTCAAACTCACTGTTACCACTCAGGATTCTTCCTTCTGAGAAGTTCACAGGGCCCATCTCTACTCTGTTTCCTCTGGTGTCAACTCAAGTGTTAACATCTCCCCACTACCCTGTTTGAGATGGAAACTCTCAACAATAATCATGTCCCTAATCACTCTTCTCCTTGTTCTGTTTCTACCTTATTTTCTTTCATTATTAGAATACATATATATGTGTGTATACACACATATAAATACACATATTTATGTAAATATACATGTGTATATGTATATATGTATGTGTGTATATGTATGTATATATATATATATAGGAATATACAATATATGAACATATATTCATTTCTCACCATTGGCTATCTCTTTCACTGAAATATATTCATAGGAAGGCAGAGAACCCTTTGCTCATAGTAAGTGCTTCATTAAATTCTCTCTAATTACTGATGATATTTTACTAGTTTGTCACCCACTGAGCTCTAATTCAGTGTAACCTTTTTAATTATAATTTGTCTCTCATGGAGTCTGCCTGCAAGGCAAAGAGTCTTTAGTGGTAAACTTAGAAAAAGAAATACAATGATTGGTTTGATAGGAGTGCTGTAAATTGGAAGATTAATATTTTGTGTTGTGTGCATTGTTTGCTGAACTTGAAAGGTATCCTCTCCTGAGAGTGGTCCATTTGGTGGTAGGGGTAACAACAAAAGTAGCCCCCTAGGTGGCATTTTGACAGTCTGGTATTCAAACACTGCATCATGTCATTGTACTCTCTTGGTCAATAAATATAGAATGAAGATCCTTATTCATTACAAATAGAACAAATAGGACTTTTTTCTTTTGGCACAGATCTCTTTTTTTCCACTGCCTTTGACCTAAACATAATCCAGATTTCCATTGTTTAAATTTCCCAGTGGCACAGCCACTCTAAGTCTGAACACATATGGAGATGTCAAAGGCCCGACTAATTGTCTCCATAAAGATGAAATCTCTTCGATCCTTATTCAAATTACTGCATATGATGGATAGCAAAAGACCTGAGCCTGTTTGAAGCAGTTTTCTGATGTCATAAGATACTTCATTACCACCACCTGAAATCAAATTAAGGCCAGGTTTCCCATCAGGTGCAATATCTAGTGATGCCATCTCTCGGAAGTTGAAAATCCTCCCAAGGAGGAAAGGTCATCTACAGGCAAACTGCAACATATTTCACTGAAAAATTCGAGGACAATTTCAGTCTTCTCAATTTCTAAGAATAGTAAGGCTATTTCCAAGCCACTGACAGATTTTAAATTGCAGTACCTTTTTGTTGTGACCATCTCTCATTTTTTTTTTTAAGAATTCAAGAGATATCTATGTCCTTTTCCTGATGGAGCTTCTGGTATGGCATTAAGAGAAAAGTTATATATTTCTTCAAAGTGTACTTTATGGTTTGTCTACTCTTAAATAAGCCAGCTGAGTGGCCACAAGTCTGCGAGTAGAATAGCTATCAGGGTGCTTTCGTTTTGGAAGCTATTCATTAAATTTGTTTTCAGGGAAAGAATAAATAATGAAGATAATGAGGACATAAATTTATTAGAAGACCTAAATATGTCTTTGTCAGATATGTCACTAGCAAGCGCTTTTCTTTCAGTCAAAGGATGCTAATAAGATTGTTAGGCAGCTGAAGGTGTAATGGGGGGAGCAGCAGATGAATGTTGGTCTAAATATAGCCATTAAAGATGTCTTGGTTATAATTTCGGATAATTCATCATTTATCCTGCCTCATCGTGTCTCTGAGTCTTTGTTTACATTAAAATGTATGAGCTTGGATCAGATAAACGATAATCCTTGAACTTCATGGTCTGTAACTTCTGCAAAAGTAATTAGCAAAGATGCAAAAGAAAATTAAACCCATGGAGAGGAATTCCAGTCTGGCATCCTGCGAACACTGAGTCAATGGACATTATAAAGTAAATTATCAGAAGAGAGCCAATAATAAGATGGACAAAAAAGTAGAAGAGAAGCTGTGGAAACTGAGCTCTGAGGTCTGTCTTCTTCCTACCATTGGCCTGGTTTTGATACAACATGTACAGGTTGGGAAGAAACATCACTGGCTGGCATTACAGGGGCTTCTTATTTCTGAGGACAGAGGCTAATGCATCCCAGATCGCACTAAAAGCGCCGGTGGGATTCACAAAACATAGGATGTTATGCAACCTCTACATTTTAAGACGTTGGATGGGCAGAGTGCGGTCACATTTGCAGAGAAATTCACATCTCTTAACTAGGTTGATTTCAGGCTATAAGGCATTATTCCCTGAACCTTAGCCACTCTACGCCAATCTAGGGTATGGGTAACGTCTATTACATGGATTGGTTATTAGGAAGGAATGGAACTTAGCGCAGACTGGAATCTATATTTTCAATAAATAATGTTTTGTCTCGGCTGTTAGGCATTTATTACCATTTTTCCAGTGGGGATTGTTTTATCCTGGCTCCTCTCTAGACCGTGCAGCATCCCTTTGGTGTTTGAAGAGAGCGACTTACCAACAAAGAGTTGACTATTGAGCTGTAACAGGACGTGGCCATCCGTGGGAGCTGCTTGTATCTTCGGAGGGAGCTCATCTACCTGAAGGGATGCCTCTTTCATGTTCCTCTCCACTCGCACGTGGTGCCACTGGTTGTCATTGAAGTGGGTGGGTGAATGCACAGAGAGGTCAAAAGGCCCGTTCCCCACATCAAATGAAAAGGTGACTGTTGTGGGTGCTGGAAAGATCAGATACAATGGGTTTCCACATGAGTCTTCAATACACTTAATACCATACAGCAATCATTAGACACAAGGCTTACGCTATATGAAAGGAAGCAACAACATCCAAATAGACATGACTATCTCGAGATGAAATGAGGTGGTAAGGTGCATTCTGGGGTAAAAAATGAAAGACTTTTTAAAGGTTCCTCCTCTGAATTAATCTTTCACATTGATAAAGATTCAACCGTTCAGACCACAAAAGTAGCATCTGTAATTGATTATACAAAATAATCGCTTCATTGATTCAAAGTTTATATAATTTAACAGCATGAGACATGCATTGGATATTATGCTATTAATAGCAGCCTATGAATATATCAAAATAATAAGTGGTTCATTAAGTAATTTTGTAATTAATATTAGCCATTAAATGAAAACTTGTCTTCAATTTTAATTACTTCAACTTAAAACTTTTTCCATTGCTAATGAATTTATCAATATTTTTACTGAATTATCACTTGTTAAATATTAATTTGTTTTCTTGGAAAGTGGTTTTTTTTTCATACAAGTGGTATGAGCTACTAAAAATTAACTGAAGAATTTAGGGCTAGATGACTGTGTGACAGGACCTTTCTGGAAAGGATACTTACAGCGTAATTCTATTCGAATGAAGTCGGTGATTCCCAGGTTCTCTAAAAACACTCCAGATAGGGCTATGGTCTTGAAAAAGAAGGACACGTCTGCACTGAGCTCTCCATGGAAGGTGGGGAAGTGGAGGTAGGACGCCTCCGTATTAAAGGAAGCTGCGTTCCAAAACGGCCCTGTTTAGACAAGTACAGAAAAGACCAGACTCAAGGGGAAAACAAATCCATGACATACAAAGAATTTTGTAACCACAACTATGGTTTCTCCATTTAGCATCGTGCCTGTTTAAAAATGTCCCTCATCCATCTCATATAAATCTCCTTCCTTGTTAACTATGTACAGATGCACAGGCATAGGACAGGAGACCCTATGGAGATGAAAACCTGAATTCTCTCCAACATACAGCAGAAAAGCCACCACAGAAATGGCCACAATACAAGAAAACAAAACACCTGCAAACAAAAATTCTATATGTGGCTAAAGTAATATCTGAAGAATCTGCTAAGCCTTGATTAATTGCTTAATATATTTGTATCTTGAAAGCATAAACACCTAGTTGTTATGACTCAAAACATCCCTACAGCAGCTCCTTGCAAAGCTCACTTGCCATAAAGCAACTATTCCTATTATTGGGCCTTGCCAACTTCACACTAAAATCAGCATTCTAAATATGCTTTTATGTAATTAAAGACCAAAATACACTTTGTCTATGTAGCACAGTTGTACTTATAAAAATGCATTTTTCACTCAATAGTCATTCATTGTTTTGCTTATAACAGGGAAGTAGGCGAAAACTTTCTCTAAATGTTTCCAAATATTCAATACTTAAGAATAGATGATAAATGGAGCTTGGATTATCTTTTTAGAGATCTGGGAAAAGCCCAAACATGTAGGGGCTGGAGAGATGGCTCAGCAGTTAAGACTCTGTTCTTGTCTTCCAAAAGACCCAAATTTGATTCCCATCACCCACAGCAGGAAGCTCTCAACCCTCATAACTCTACCTCCAGGATATCCAACACTCTCTTCAGGTCTCCACAGTTACCTCAACCCAGGTCCTAAACCCATCCCGCCCCCTCAACACACGTTCAAAGTAATGAAGTGTGTGTGTGTGTGTGTGTGTGTGTGTGTGTGTCTAAACACAGAGTTTCCATCTTGACTAGCATTGCTTGGTGGATATTTGCAACTTTTCTTTTGAACAAAGAAATATGTGCGTGTCTGAAGGAAGAAATATGGAAAATGAAATACAAATTCACAGGCAGGGCTGTCAGGATGAAATCCAGCTGAATCTATTGAGTTGATGTAGAGAATTATCAGAGAAATGAGCTATGAGCCTCAGCTGCCATCAGCAGGTTCTCCGCATATTAACTAGGACGAGGGGCATCCTTGGTGTGAAGCCAGTACACCCACCCTCTCAACAAGGAATAAAATTCTCCTATCTAAATTATCTTCCTATAAGAAAGACATACTGGTCTTCCAGAGCCAGTAGTAGGTGTTTTAAAGAAAGAGTTCATTATGGTAGCAGACAGCAGAGACCCAGCTACTTGAAAAATCACAAGCTTGACATGTTTCTATATGTCTCTTAGATTTATGCCTTCTTTTCTGTTAGCCCTGCAAAGAACAGTGTATAGGTCTATTGTTTGTTTTCTTTATGTTATTTTTTAAATGGACCTGACTCAAAAGTCAAATTTCTGCTGCATGTGGTCTATTTAATACTGAATTTATTCAGTTGTAAAAAACATAATATGAAATCCCATCTCTTTATGCTCGGCCAAGTAAATCTATTTGTTAACTGAGTTTTGCAAAGGCTATGTCTTATATCCTTTAAATTATTGCTTCTATACTAGACCCTTAGATCATAGCTCAGTCTATGAAAGGATGCACAAAAAGTACAAAATGTCAATGAAGAACTAATAGCACATCTGTGCTCTTTAAATTGCTCACCTGATCTTTTAGAAGGAGCAACATGTCTTTCTCTTAAAATGCTAGATATCAAATCCAAGTGTATAACTTTAAATTTGGGGATATTGCTAAATATAATCTCATATGCTTAGAAAGGGAGTGATCCAGGCCAAGGTTTAAGTTATGTAATATTATTTTATTATTATATTAATACATTATAAAATCAAGGTTTCATATGCTGTATGCTGTATGATAACTAACTCAGTAAAGTTTCATATGGAAGAATTCAGGGAATGGTTGCATCTGAAGGACAATCTTTGAATTGCTTCTCTCTATACAATAAATGCTCTCAGGTGTAGTGAAAACAGTTTAGCTTTAGGAAGCTAAAACACTCTTACACACGCAATACTATGCTTTGTTTAGTTAGCAAAGCCCATTTTACAAATTCACAATAGGGAGAGATGCGGGTAAGAACAATTCACGAGATTAAGAAACCAATACTAATTCAAGACAATTATAAAGAAAACCAAGGCCAACGATTACGCTGATGGAATAGTGTGTAATGGCATGTGATGTTTCAGCTCCTTATGTTCAGAACACCCAAGAGGAGTTGGGCAGTCTCAGAGAAAGGAGGCATGGAGACAGGAGGAAGGAAGAGGCAGAGATCGGAGGTAAAAGCAGAAAATTGCCATCGAAAGAGGATTCTATAAGGAAGGGGGTTGGAGAGTTCCTAAGCTGCCCAGGAGCAGCTCTGAAGTATTGCATGATTGGTTGCTAGGCAAAAACAAAACAAAACAAAAACCATGCTTTTTTTTTTTTAATTACCTCAATGAAAATATAGGAAAGGCTGGGCTGAATGGGTGGCTCAGGGAGTAAAGCAGTTGTTGTGTGAGCACAAGGACCTGAGCTAGATACCCAGCATCCACATCAAACCAGGTGTGCTAGGATGTTTCTATAATCCCAAGGCTAGGTTAGGGAGACAGACGAGCCTCCTGTTCAGTGAGAAACACACTCTTCTCACAATGTAGAGAGTGACTGTGGTAGACCCTTGATGTCAACCTCTGGCCTCTGTGTGCGTGTATACCCATGAGCATTAACATAAACATGCAAATAATACATCAAGATGAATTGTAGTACATCATTACTTAGTGATAATGAACTAAGTAATAAGCAAAATATATAATTAAACAAATACGATTCAGTAAAGAAAAATGAAGTTCCCTTGGAAACTTTGCCTTTTAGATTTCTATAACTTTATAATGTGCATATCTGTATATAAATATATAAGCATCTATTATATATCAGGATGAAGATGTACTTCTAGTTATATAAAATAAGAACATGTAATACATATCTGATTTCATGAGTGAATATTTTTATAAGGAGTCTGAAAGAATTAGAATGTGGCACTATTAAATACTATATGCACTTTTAAAAAGTTTCTAAGCATTTAGTTCTCTCATAAGTAAAATAGCTTTTTAAAAAAGAATTTTATAAAAAGGAGTACTATTTTCTTAGGGTTGGGGATATAAAGAAAGCAAAGGAGAGTGATGAGAATCCCTTCTTAAAAGTAAATTTCATATATATATAATATTAAAATATATAATATTAAAATATTGATGTGAGGAATATTTTGTCAGTCAATGCATCTTCTAAATATTTATGGGCCATTAAAATGAGCTAGAAAATAGAAATTTCTTAACAGAAATAAAACACCAAGATTAATTACATGTTGCTTTATTGGAACACGAAAACCTATGTATTGGTTTAATAATTCACTGGTTCCTCTTTTTAGCACCTCTGTTATTGTTTTCAACAATTTATGAACCTCCATAGAAATCCATATGTGTGAAAATGAGGGTGAAGCAAATGAAGTCTGGCTGGGGAGAATCATAGTGTGTGGATTATAGATCAGTAGAAAAGAGAGCAAAGCTATTCATGGGTGTTTGCATACAGTAAAATACCCCTGCTGTCTCCTCCAACACATTCAATACAGTTGGCATGATTGTTACCTTTTACAAAAGCAGACCAGAGATTGCCTTTGTAATCAAAGGATTTTAAAAATAATCTGCAGAGTATGTTTATTATTATTCTTACATTAATTTTGTAGAAAACTGGATATTAGTAACAAAGGAAAGATTTCATATATATACATATGTACATATATATACATATATATATATATGTGTATATATATATATATATATATATATATATATATATATATATACATGTAGACATGGCCACAAGCATGCACATGTATGCAAACAGTTAAAGGTCAACTGTAGCTGTCATTCTTCAGGATCTGTCCACTTCATTTTTTGTGACAGGATCTCTCACTAGGAGGAGGATTCCTGAGGCTCATGGGTCAGCTACCCTAGCCCAAACTCAGTCAGAGATACTCTGGTCAGCAAATCCCAGGTATTTACCTGCATCAGTCCCCACAGAGATTTCTAGTAGGTGCTTGAATTGAATTAACATGTCCATGCTTCTATAGCAAGCATTTACTGAATGGGCTATCTTCCCAGAACAATTTTGATGCAAGAATCCACCCACTATCATTCTAGGTATAAAAGGATGTATAAAATTGTAAACAAAGTGAGAAAAATTGATTTAACTTTGGTGTTGCTTATTCATACTTCATTCCTGTGAAGGTCAGAGCGACACTGGAAAGTATGTGAAGTTGTGTTAGATATCAGAAAAGAGGTCCTTCCATACATCATATCCTCTTTATCTGAAGCAACTTAAGTTGAACTATCAAACAACATGCTAATAGGCAAAGAAAGATGTATTGCAAATGCAAAATACATCTGGTCTACCCAATACTGATTCCTTGCATTAACATATATAGCTATGGAATAAACGTTGAGTCCAGTTACCCATTTGAGAAGAGAAAAATTCATCAATAAAACATCATTTGTAATCAACCTTAGATGTTTCAGTAACATGAACTTGAGTTGTTTTGGTGGAAGTACGATAAATAAGAAGAAATTAAGAGCTTTCTGTTGAGCACATGCCAATAAAAATAAACTTCCTTTATTCACACATTTAATGTCATGAATAATTAGACACTCAGAATACTGTCTGAGAATATTATTAAAATATTTTAACACTCTCACGGACAATAAATGAAAGAGCTCGTAACATCTCTCTGTATTTGCAAACATATATACTTTATATTAGACATGTCAGTGTTTTTTTTAATTATAACACATTGTCCCTTGAAATACATTCATAGTCAGGCTTCCCAGATTCTATTTTCCATGTCCAGAGGAAACTTTTCTTTATTAATTAATTTGATGAGGTATCTCACTGACTATACTCACCAAAAATAAGAGTTGGTAAATTATTCATATTTATTACTTAATGCCTCCTGCACATATGACTTAATAATAGATTATAGTTTTTGCTTGAAAACTATATATATATATATATATCTTTTACCATACTACTTATGTAAACACATGTTGGATATAACACAAGGCCAAATGAGAACACTCCATGCTAATTTACAAGCACCACATATGGCTAATACTTTTCATGGATTCCATGTTCTTAGAAGGTGATTTTGGACCTGCTCTGTTTCCAAGCATACAACATCCCATTTTTCATCCTTGAACTTCTATAAAAAATAAAAAGCCCAAGAGACATTCTCTAATTACCCACTTCACCTCTTCATCTCTCTGTTATCACTATCTACACTCTACGTCCTTGGTGTTGAGTCCCAAACTGTTCCTATTCCAAAGATGTCTGTGATTGGTCTCTTCCTTCAGTACAACTGTGCTATTAATTCTCCCATCTTTCAAACTCAATTCTATGATATTACTTTCTTCCCGCCCATTATTAATTTCCCCATTGTTTCACATCTACTGTTTGATGAGCCTATTCTAGGTTCTAATCTCCCACTCTCAGCTCAAATAACTCTCCTAAGCAAGCCATTGTCAATGTCAATTATGATCTCTACATTGTTCAATTCAGTTGTTACAATTGTCACCTTATGTAAGCAATTGACATTTAGTGTAGTTGATTATGCTTCCTCCCTGGAAACACTGCTTTCACTTGGAGCCCAGGACACCCACAATTTTTTTTTTTACCTCTTGCATTAGTACTATATAAATCTCATACTCCCTCCCTTCTTCCTCCTCACCACTTCCACTTATCACTTCTTGAATATCCCATGACTCTACCTCTACACATGTTCATCCACAATAACTCGAGCTGATCTATTCTGTGGCTGTAAGCATATGTATTATATATAAACATATATCTGAAGGCTGGAACTTTTATCATTACATCACATCCCTATTTCAATGACTGATGACATCTCAGCTTTTAGATGTCTAAAAATGAAGCTCCTTGCAAGAATTCCAACTTCTTGACCCTGGAAGTAGTGTTTCCCATTTCAATCAATGTCAGCTCTATGCTTCTAACTATCACATCAAACACATCTTGTCATATTCTTCATATTTCCTCTTGAAAATGACATCGATTCGTTGGCAACTTCATTAACCCCTCCCCTTTACACAATGGCTACAATCACATCTCTCTCACCATCACACTGTACTCCAAGTCACTATGGTGTTTCAACACAGTTAATAACATGGCATTACCCACATCTTACTTTGGTCCTGCCCTGCTGAATCTTACTAAAACATAAGTCATCATGTTCTTTTACTCAGAACCCTCTAGTGTTCTCCAAGCTCACTCAAACTGAAAATAAGGATTTCCAAACCCTCCCTAGCATGATTACCAATTTCCTACACGACTCTTTTACCATTCTCAACCTGCTCATGGTACCCCACTTTGTTACATAAAAACACACATTTATATATTTCTATCAGCTATATCCCTAAGTCTATATCACTGCTCTGGGTTCCTCTTGTTTTGAGACCCTTTCAAATATATACTCAATCCTTGTTTCCTTATTATTTCCTTATTGTCCTTAGTCTTGTTTTTATTTGAATGATGCCTTCTCAATGATCCTTGAATAATCATCTCATTTAAAATTTCTCCTCTTCAGTATTATTTTTACTGTTTTCTTCTTGACAGCTCTTATTAGCATCTATCATAACACAAATTTTACTGGATTATTGTCTTCTCTTTCTAAGTGAATGTAAATGCCAAAAACATGTATAAGAATGTTCTCTGTCTATCTATCTATATCTATCTATCTATCTATCTATCTATCTATCTACCTACCTACCTACCTACCTACCTACCTATCTATCTACCTACCTATGCAAGTAGTCTATCAATAAGTACTTGGAGAAAATTACATACTTTCTTTTGCTATCAGAGCAATTAGAAAGCTTAGAATAAGTCCTACATATTTAAATTTTGTATGTTCCAAGGAATCTCAATGTTATGCATTGGAAAGGAAATAATGAGAGAAATAAGGAAATGAAGAGGAGGGGAGGAGAACAGGAGGAGTTAAATGATAAGATGACAACATTAAGAAACTAGGAAAAGCAACAAAAAAAGCTAACAAGATAAGATGAATAGTGACATGGAAATAAAAATTTATAGAGAGTGGGTGATTATCAGATAATAAAAGATATGAGAATTATCTTATGTGTTGAAATGAAATTGATCCCTACTTCCTCAGTGACATAGGTCGACAGCCAACTGGAAGGAAGTATGTAAAATGGAAGGAAAATTAAGCAAATCATTAGTCAATATCTTTTTCCTAGTCTGAGCACCTAACTTCTGCAAAGTTGTTTAGTGCATCCATGAACCTTTGATTATATATCATTGGAAGCTGTGCTTTCTCAGGCCACTAGACCAGTCAACATAGACAAGATGAATTTCAGAGTCTCAAATGTTTCTTAGAACAAGAAACACTCAACCATCTTTCCTAACGATAGATTTTTATGGGTAATTTCCCCCCAAAATGTCAACACAACTCAGTAGAAATACATTTAATAAAAGTGATTGAAAGTCTCAATGTCCAAAAAGTAACTAAGAACAGAAATTTAGAACATTTTCAAAAACTCTTCAAAACACAGGACGAGTAAGCCTTCTAGGTAATTGTATCTGTTTCACAGAAAAATATCAAATGTATAACATTTGGAATGCATTTTTATTAAATAATGACCCTTAAGTATAGTTTTTCCTTCAAAAGATTACCTAAATGACCTCATATTTCTCCAAAGTCTTCAATGCAGGAAACTTAAAAAATACTGTCCACCAATTTCTGAACAAGAAAGGAAAATATAACCAGCCTAGAGGGTATTTTGTTGCATTTTTAAAGTGTTGAGGCAACAGACAATGCCTTTCAGAAACAGAATCTGCTTCTGTAGTCAGCCTGAAAGACCTAATGAGCAGCTACAGAAAACAAGATTGCTGCCTTCTTCAGTGCAAACAAGTAGGAAAAACCTGGCAGAGGTCAAAAAGCATGGCCCCAAAATGTTACAGTGGTCCCCGCAGTAAGGCGTCCAATGGGATCTGCTAGAATTTACCAATTCTCTGGTTAGATTTTTAAGTCAAGCTCAAGAGAAATCAAAACCTATGTCTACAAAACAACTTAAAAATAACTATAGGACCCTACTCCCATTCTTCAAACAGTACAATGGGGCTTTATCAAATGTTTGTTCATCAAACAATGAATAGATAGATAAAGGGATAAAAAGCATATTCATCTACTCCTATAGTAAAATGTTATTTGTCCATAGATATAAGATATCAATATATGCTTCAACACAGATGAACTTTAAAATAGTGTGAAAACAACCAGTCACAAAACAATACACAGTTTGGGTTTTAATATATATGAATCAGACAGAATAAGTCAGTCCGTAGAGTCTTTGTTTTAAGTAGCTGCATATGTCTGAAGTGAGAATCCAAGGAAAGTATGTACAGGTTTAATTTGCAGATGATACAGAGTTCTCCCACTAGCTGTGGAGACAGGTGTTCCTCTAAAATGAGTGAACGCATGGAACATGGCTGCATTGTGTACGTTTATAAAGGGAGGGGGACTGTAGGGCATGTGAGTCACATCTCAGTAAAGTAGTTGCCTAGAAAATGAGAACGTTTTAAAGCTAAATTGGCGGTTTGCTACTAATCCTAAGGTGACAATTATTCCCAAGCACGTGCAGTGTAGACTCAGGAAAGACGGCACTCACACATCCTAGAGGGAAAAATAAAAGAAAACAACAGACACTTGACAACAAAATTCACGCAAAAATAAATCAAAATAAAAAGGAACTCAAGAACAGAGAGGCTTTAATGATAGGTCTGAGATGATGCTTTAAGTATAAGCAATTCTACAAAGAATAGCAGAGCTAGCAAAACCTGGTTAGTAATGATTTTTGTTTTCTAAACAAAAAAACAAAGAAATGTGGGCCATCAACCATTCTTTTTCACCAAGAAGAAGAAAACATTTCTGTATTCTAAGTGAATACAGACAAACTATTGTATTCTAAATGAATATACTTCAGGAAGAGCACACGTTAAGGCTGTGGTTGCCTGCACAAAACTGTGCCAGCCAAGGTTCCTTCAAGGAGGTGGAGGGACACAAGATTCCTACCACTAGCCAAGGAGCTATGGGCAGCTGGTGGCTTCTAGGGGATAGGAGTCAGTTTTTATCTAGGGGTGTGGTCCTTGGCTGGTCCTTCACACTCCAGTGGATTGCCATACACCCAAGAGAATAACAAGAAGCACTAATAGGACTTGATCCATTCCATAAATAAGGATGCAAAGTCAAGTGTGTAGGGAACAGGAATAGATACAAACGGCTTGTATAAAAACCCTGTTATACCACTTCTGGGCATATACCCAGAGGATTCCCCGGCATGCAATAAGGACACATGCTCTACTATGTTCATAGCAGCCTTATTTATAATAGCCAGAAGCTGGAAAGAACCCAGATGTCCCTCAATGGAGGAATGGATACAGACAATGTGATACATTTACACAATGGAATACTACTCAGCAATTAAAAACAATGAATTCATGAAATTCTTAGGCAAATGGTTGGAACTGGAAAATATCATCCTAAGTGAGGCAACCCAATCACAAAAGATCACATATGGAATGCAGTCACTGGTAAGTGGATATTAACCCAGAAGCTCTGCATACCCAAGACACAATCCACAAATCAAATGATTTCCAAGAAGGAAGGAAGGAGAGGGCCCTGGTCCTGGAAAGGCTTGATGCAGCAATGTAGGGGATTACCAGAACAG
Organism: Apodemus agrarius; assembly: GCA_964023405.1. Lineage (NCBI taxonomy): Eukaryota > Metazoa > Chordata > Mammalia > Rodentia > Muridae > Apodemus > Apodemus agrarius. Next base: position 16,620,651 of record OZ030024.1, read on the forward strand.
AGAAGTGGGAGGTGGTTGATTGGGGAATTGGTGGAGGGAAGAGCCTTATGGGACTTATGGGGAGGAGGGAACTGGGAAAGGAGAAATCATTTGGAATGTAAACAAAGAGTATAGAAAAGAAAAAAGAATAAAATTCTCAAAGGACAAATAAAAAGGAGCTTAAATATGAATCAATTCTATAATAAATAAATTCAGAACTAAAATAAATTCATATTTATACCTGAAAGTATTTTGACAGCCACAGCAGGGGAACATCACAAGCAAATGTCTTGGGAAGAACCAGATGTGCTTGGTGCTGTGACCAACTTTAGAAAGCAGCGACCGTCTCCCTCTGTCATCTAAACTACTTTTGTGGAATGCACACATCTGCTTATCTTTAAATTGCTTATACAACTCATAGCTTACTCTTTGTTTCTTACCAATAATTCTCAAAGCATGTACAGATTTCTTTAGATGGGTGTGATGGATGGCTTTCTTTCTTTTACAAACTGCTAAGTATCGATTATCTTTCATGCCATAGTCAAGTACTGGGTACCAGGAACACAAAAATAAATGAGCAATGGACCCCATTCTTAAGCACTCAAACAGAATCAAAGGCTGTATGAGAAATAAGTCAGAGTAATATATCCAACGTTTGCCTCAACAGAGCACAGGAGGTCTGTGTCCTCAAGGGATTTGGGAGAAAAGCTTCATCAAGAATATCCTAAAAGCAGTTGCCTGTCAGTGGAACATGTTCTAACTGGGTGCCTTGTCTGGCCTCGCTCAGCTGAAGAGAAACCACCTAGCCTCTCAGAGACTTGATGTGCCAGAATGGGAGAATTCCCAGCCCCCTCAGAGGAGAAGGGAAAGGGAGGATGGGGGAAGGATCATGGGATGGGTTAACCAGGAAGGGGGCAGTGAGTAGGATGTAAAGTGAATAAGTAAAAAATAAAACTAAAATAAAACATTTTTTTAAAAGTAAGGTTTTAATCTGAGTGTTTTGTTTAGTTTAGTTTAAAAAAATGGGGTTATTTGTATGGCAATGACATCGAGTTGGAAAGAGAGGGAGCTAGGTGGCAAAGTGGTCCCAGAGCAGAATGCCCCCCGCCATGATGTCTTTTTGTTGCATGCCCAAAAATCACTTAACTCTGTGCATCATACCTGATTACATTTTATCTCCTAAAAAAATGTAAGAGGAGTTCTGAAGATTTTGCAAGGACCACTGGAATATCCGAGCTCTGGGTCAGTACTACCTGAGACCTAAGCCAGCTGCTGGCTTCTAGCTGGGATTCTCTAGCTATCTTTAGAAAACATACTTGCTTTTCTTTCGGGGTTTTTTTCCCCTCTCACCCTAATCCATCATGGGCCAATGCTTTTGTATGACTACAATAAAAATAAATTGCTAGAAAAACAGAATGAGAAAAACAGCTGCACAAAGCCACCATCTCCTGTCCATTTTTTATTACTGCTCTGTTCAACAGACATAAATTTCTCCATCCAATTGGCATAAATAATTCTAAAAGTGTACTCTGCATCCGGTACCAACCTCATCATTGACTGGGACACAGAGTAGCCAGCTGAGCACCAAGCTCTCACCTGTACTGGCCTAGGGCAATACTATACAGACAGATCCATAGACTGGAAGCTTCCAGAAGGATGTTAGACAAAGCTCTACCCACCCTGCCACTTCCTGAATGAGAATCTATGGAAAGGAGCTACGGGGAGCTGGTATAAATGTATGCTGATGTCAGAGCTGTTGGTTTACAGACTGTCAATGTTGTGACAAATCCACCAGCTCCTGGGAGGTCAAGGAGACATAAAAGCACAAGGTTGAACATTTCTCAGCTCTCTTCCCACAAGTAAACTTGGACCTTTGCCTTTTATTATTTCTCTTAGCCCTTTTGTGTCTGAAGTAAAGGAAACCTAGGTATATGTTCAGCAAGACTTTAGAATTGAGGGCTAAGGCAAAGACTCAGTAAAGTCCTTACCATCCAAGTATGAATTCAGATCCCCAGAACCCATATGAAGGTGGGTGGTTTCACAACAGGCATCTGCAACCACCAGTGCTTACACTGCAGGGTAAGAGGCAGAGATGAAAGAATTCCTCTAAACCTGCAGGCCAGCTTACTTGGCTTATTCATTCAAGAACAATAAAGGATTCTGCCTCTAACAAGGTGAAAGATGAAAGTGACACTAGATGTCCACTGACCTCTAAACACACACAGGTAGGCAGACACACAGAGATTCACACATAGATGTACAGTGAGACAGGAAGGCAAACACACACACACAGACACAGATACAAATGCACACAGACAGACAAGAAGACAGACTCACAGAGGCACACAGACACACAGAGACACACACAGATGCAGATGCACACACACACACACACACACACACACACACACACTTTGCTTTTCTAAAGATTCTAGAACCCTCCCAGAAAACTCAAGAATTACTGTGATGCTAAAATCTTTGTCCTTTGATGAATTTGGCATGTGAGGTATGAGTTTATGGACTGTACCCTCTGTTGTTTCTTATAAAATTAGCCATACCTTCCTTATACCACATGAATGAGAAATCGTCCTCTTAAGATGTTTTTAGATAAAAATCAAGAACTTACAGGCATAATTTTATATTGGCTTTATTAATAGTCTCCTAAACCTGAACATGTCCAAACACTGCATGAATGAGTGAATGGATACATATTCCATTCACTGTAATATAGCCTTAGAATAACTACTGAATCACATAAGGGGGGTAGACTATGGGTACATATAAGCACATATATGAATCAAGTGCAGTATGTAAAGTTAAATAATCCAGATGTAACAGAAAACAGCATTGAATGATTCCATTGTTAAAGAGTCCTAGAAAAGTCAAAACCACAGTTATAGAAGAAGAAGAAGAAGAAGAAGAAGAAGAAGAAGAAGAAGAAGAAGAAGAAGAGAAAGAAAAAGAAAGAAAGAAAGGGAAAGGAAGGAAGGAAGGAAGGAAGGAAGGAAGGAAGGAAGAAGAAAAGAAAAAAGAAAAGACAAGACTTTTTTTGCAAGGGCTTCTGGGTGAGAGGAATTTTGGCAAGGTATAAAAGGAAACTACTATCATCAGGTGAAGGAAATGTTATCTGCTTTAAGCATGTGGATGATTTTGTAGCTTTAAGCTTTTGTCAAAATCCTTAAGCTTTTACATTGTCTAAATGATTCTTTAACATTTGTCACACACAAAAAAATGGGTCATTAAAAAACAACATAAATAAGTAGATGAACAATAAAGGTTGTAACACCATGGTGATTAAGGATAATAGCATTTACGGGGCTTTTCTTCTGCCACAGAAATATGTTTTACCATTCCAAGCCATCATGCTTCTGAGAAAAGCAGTGTTTACATGTGACTCCTGCTGTCGACAATAATGTTAGCAGTGGTGTGAACTTCAGACCCACTTATGCAAAAAACAAGTAGCACCTGAGAGAAGAGATGCTGCCAATTAAATAGGGCAAGTCTCATAGCCAGTAGCCAACAGAGTTTACACTCTTTTTTAATTTATTTGCATGTTTCTCAGCATCTCTGTCCTATCTTCTACAAAATGGCTAGAGTTAAGGTTTCCAGCACCTCTAATTGCAACTGTAGATACATTTCTGAGAAAAAGAGATACTTAATCCTTAATCTTGTTTTCTTTTATTTATATGCCTATGCCTCCAAATTATTTTAAATATTCTTATCTCAATGAATGATAGAACCAAGGTTTTATTTATTTATTTATTTATTTATTTATTTATTTTTGGTTTCTCAAGACAGGGTTTCTCTGTGTAGCCCTGGCTGTCCTGGAACTCACTCTGTAGACCAGGCTGGCCTCGAACTCAGAAATCTGCCTGCCTTTGCCTACCAAGTACTAGGATTAAAGGTGTGCACCACTACCGCCCAGTGACAATTGAACCAGTTTTACCCCAAGTAGAAAAGTCATGGGTTATCCGTAAGTACCTAATTCTTAACTATCCATCTAGCATATGGAATTTACTTTCCTGCCACCCTTCTTTCTTAAGAGCTGGCTTGAGCTCTCCCCTTTTCCGTTTCCTTTGTAATACTTTAGTGGTGGTCCCAGTGCTGGTCATAAGGTTTATAATTCACCTTGTGATGTCAGTAAACGGTAATAGATTAGGAGGATTCTGACTTAATGAATTAATCCATCAGTGGAGTCATAATTTGATAGCATTGTTGGTGAAAGTGAAAACTAAGAATGTAGGTGGAGAAAGTAGACTGCTCAGGGTTGACCTTTAAAGGATACATTTGATTCCCCTCTCCCTTTTCCTCTCTCTTCCTGCCCCTCTCTGCCCCTTCCTCTGCCTGTCTCTGTCTCTGTCTCTGCCTCTCTCTGCCTCTCTCTGCCTCTGTCTCTGCCTCTCTCTCTCTCTCTCTCTCTCTCTCTCTCTCTCTCTCTCTCTCTCTCTCTCCTCCATGCCAATACAAGATGAGCAAACATGCTCCCCACCTCTCTTTTTTGCCTTTCTGCAATTACTTCCCCCCTCTCACCTTAGCACAAAAGCAAGGGAGCTAATCGACCATGGACTAAAACCCCTGAAACCAGAAGCAAAACCAAACAACAAAACCCTCCCTAGTTCAAATAACTTGTCAAGATATTTCACTGCAACAGTGAAAATCTGTCTAGTGTAAGGTCTCATGTGAAAATAACCCTCACCCCACAAACCATAGGAGGCCTGAGGAGCAAGTAGTAAGTAACAATTAAAGTAGTCAATCACAAGTTAGTTAGCAGGCCTCAGAATACTACAAACAAGATATATGTTTATATTGTTAAGACTGCTTTCTTCTGTATCCCCTGAATCATATTATTTAACTTCTAGTTTCCCAGTGTTAGCAGGATACACATGTGGGTCCTAGGATCTTTTGTGCATGGCAGTCTGGTGTGCTGTAAGATTTTTGTCAGCAACCCTGACCTCTCCCCCTAGATACTGCTACATGGTTCCAGATATTGCTAATATCAAAAATGAGAAGACAGAGAAAGATAGCCTGGATGTAGACTTACTCCAAGGCACAATTTAAAAAGTTAATTTAAAAAGTATATAATCAGTATGTTTAAATGTGTGGTATCTTTCTGTGGCTCTATCTGTAGGTGTGTGTGTGTGTGTGTGTGTGTGTGTGTGTATGAAAGAGAGAGACAGAGACAGGGACAGAGGGGGGAGGGAGGGAGGGAGAGGGAGAGAGAGAATGCTTAAAATTAAGCAAGAATTTTAGATAAAATAGATCTAAGGGAGAGATGGCTTAGACATTAAGTACTTATAAATCTTGTGGAGGACCCAGATTCAGTTACCAAATGATTGATCACAACAGGTAACTCCATTCCAATGTATATGAAGTTCTCTTCAAGCTTCTGAAGGCAACAAACATTAATATGGTACACACACATACACAAACACATGCAATGCACACATATAAACACACATAATGAATAAAATCTTCTATTTTTAAACAAAATCTTTCTTGAACAGAAGGAAAGAGGGAAGAAAATCCTAAGGGATTAATTTAGTAATGACCTCAGTGGAAGCACACCTGAGTCCCAGAAATTGGGGCACATGCAATAAGATAGGAGTCCTGGTGGGTTAACTGTGGGCCCATAACGGCCCAGAGACATGGAGGAAGAGTCAAGACAACTTCAACCCTGGAAACCTCGAAGACAAGATGGCAGGAGTTGGCTATCTTCCTTCCTCCCAACCTGACATCAAAAAGCCTGCTCTCCCACCATTAACCCTAGTAAGAATGTACTGCTCCTATAGTTATCACTCCTGTTTGACCTTATGAGGTCACACCCCCATATTCCCCTACCAAACCCCTAAGGCCCCCAAATGTTTAGATGAAGTGTCTTCCAACACTCTTGTCCTGGCCAATTGTACACGGACACACAAACCTTGCCTCAGAGACCCTAGACACCTCCCAAGAGGCATAAATATCTCTTTCTCCTGCCAATTAAGTGGACTCACTCCAATCAAGATCCTGCCTGCACCTAACAGTGCCCAGTTAAGCTTCCCTTTGTCCAGTCCAGCCTGGTGTGCGATGGGCCTGGCTACCCTGAGGGGGAGAAGCAGACATGGGCAGCATGTCACTGCAGTGTTTTGGTCTACGTATGCAGTACAGTGAATAGATAGCTCTGTAACCAAAAAATATTGTGTACTCCTCTGGATCCATGCTGAGTTTACGACCTCATCTACAGCTATGCCCATAAGTTTTTCCCTCCAGGAAACATCCTTATGTCATCTTCTTATGATTGTGGGATCGAGCCAAGGGTAGGGCTGATGCACACCAGAAATGGTGGGTGAATAGCAGTTTTATAGGATGCATATGTAATGTTTATAGGCCAGTAATATCTTTGCTTTTTAATGAAGCAACTTTGCTATGCATCTCCCTCTATCTACTGAATGTCACATCTTTTCTGTTTCTGTGGAGCTCCCACAATAAAATTGTATTTTTAGGGCATGCTTTTAATGCAAGCAAATATTTCTTTCTATTTCCATTTTAATCTCTGGGAATACTAAAAGCATACATAATCAATGCATCTACTTTTAAGCTAACTGATTTTGGTGAGAAAGGTTAATGATCTCTACTCATTTCATTCCCTGACAAAAAAACAAATATTTATATAAGGACACACACTGTATGTGTATGTATGGGTGTATGCATGTATATGGGTATATGTGTGGGAGTAAGTGTATGTGTGTATATGGGTGTATGTGTTTATGCATGGGCATATGTTTGTGTATGTGTATGTATGTATTTTGTACGTATGTTTGTATGTATGTATGTATGTATAGGTATGTATGTGTGTATGGGTATACATCTGTTTGTGTCATGAACTACTTCTGAATTTTAAAATCCCACTTTAGAATGGTTACAATTGAATACACAGAGCAGAAGACCAATTGTTTGAAAGTCAATTCACACACATGTGAGCTGAAAAAGAATAGAGATTAAAGGTTGAAATATGTTTGATCAAGCTGACATGTGCTTCTATTGATTTTCTCGTCTCACCCCAGGCTTACCAGTCGGAAGTACACATGAATTCTTAACCATTTTGTATAGCACGGATTCTTTCTAAGTAGATAAAGATACAGAGAAACTTAGGGTGGCTAGGATGCATTTGTGAACCAATCAGCTGGATAGCCAATAATTTCTTTCTTTTTCTTTTTGACCTTCTATAAAGTAAAGGTGGGTGGTGGGAGAGGTACTTGCTACCAAGTGTCACGATCTGAGTCCAATCGCTGGTACCCACATGTTGGACGGTAATAACAGACTCTCTCAAGTTGTCTTCTTGCCTCAACCTGACACACTTCCCCTGTCCCCTCCCTCCCCTGACACACCTCCATATACACTCACAAATGTCATTAAACATTTAAAGAATACATCTCATGGGTTTTCCTGATACAATTCTGGTCAATAACATTGTTATTGAATGACATGTAATACTCAAGCAAAAAGACTTTCTTCTGGTAAGTTCACACATTGGGACCACTTACTGTCTCCCTGGCAGAGTAGAGGCCCCAGCTTATAAGCAGCTTCTGAATGGGGCCGTCCCGTGTCTGTGATCACTATCTTAGTGACAGGCAGATGTTCTTTATAGGAGAGGAATCCAGTGTCATTGGTCCTAAAATAGACAAGAACACCAACAAAATCCTTTAATTATGATGATGAGCATAGTTCTAAAATAAGCAATGATTTTTCCAGCACTTCTAAATGAAGACTCTCCTACTAAGTTTGGACACTTAAAAAAAATCCAATTGCTCATCATAGAAAATATGGCAAGATATTAGTATCTCTTGTAGACATTAAAGTCTAGACTACAAAAATATAACATAGATTAAGATTAGAACGCAATGGTCTTTTGAGTGGATGCCTTTCTCCCGGTTCAACAGTTCACTCTCATCCTATAAAATGATCAATTACTAGCTATTGGTGGACTCTCGGGAAGAAGAGGTCATTGTCTTTATTGTGTACCCACTCCTGAGCTCATTGGGATTCCAATGGACAGTTCCAAACCCATGGTCACACAGATATCCCTGATCAAACTCAGAACAGAATGAAAAATCACGAACACAGAAGGACTTATTTGTTAGAGGAATGGACAGCAGAAAAGAGGAGTACAGTTGGAATGTACAATATACGTGGAAGAAATTCTCAAAGAATGAATAATTAATAATAAATAAATAAACAAATAAATAAATATAATAAGCTGTCCTCATCATTATATTATTTATAAAACAGATAAAACATTTATGAAACAGACAAAAATCAGAACAGTGGCTATCTTTCTTAATCAGGTGGAAATTTTTCAAGTATTTGACTGAAATGATTTAGCTACATACATACAGTTGGTATTTCAATTTTTTGGCAAAGCAATTTTTTCTTTTTGTTCTATGTTTTACTCACACTTTGGGGCTTGGGGTGTTGTTGCCTTATACTTATTGATCCATATTCCTCTATACCCATACCTATCTTCTCTATCCATTTTTTCATATAAAACTCTACTTACTGTATTCTGCTTCCTTAATGAGTTATAAAATATATCTATGGCTTTTCACAGTCTACTTCTATGTTATGTCACACAATCTGTAAAATTGCAAGCTTTGCACGAGATTACTGGACATCCCTAGACACACAGAAGTGCACACTCAAACTTTGCTTGAGGTACTGTGGCATTTTACCTTAAACGCATGCTATAAAGTTTGCAATGTAGCTAAACAATGAAATTTACTTTTGTATTTAAGGAACACTGGGTAATTTATAATATATTCCAGTGCTCTTCATTTCTTAGCTGAGTTTTCAGCTGAGGTGATTTCTTCTTATCCCAGAATATTTGCTACGTTTATTTTCATTTAATTTGCCATTCTACAATGTACACACCGTCCTTTAGTACAGTTCGCTTTTATTTGCTTTAAATTCCCTATTCACTCACTGTGGTTTATTCTTAACTTTAGATCTTCAAACATTTTGATGATGTTAGCTCTAAAGGTCTCACCTGTAAATTTTAAAGTGTGGCCAAGACTTGGTTTATAATGACCTCATTCAATGTCTTGGCTTTAAATGGAATTTTACTTTCTTGAAATATCCCGTAATGGGTAGAGGGGGGTGACAACTCAAGAGATGCTCTGTTTTTTACTGTTCACTAACATTTTATTTTTCCTGTGGGTATTTAAGTCAAAGCCTGTGGTTTTGTACTTCCCGGGGTTCCTAAGTCAGCCTCCCTCTGGGTTTTAAGCCTTCCTTCTCAATTTGAGGACATGGTCTTTGCAGTAAAGAGGTGAACTCTTGATACTCCTGCCCTAAACTGAAGGATTTTCAAAGCCTGTCTCAGAGAGTAAGCAGCCCAGATCTTTTTCTCAGTAGTCACAGTGGGAATAGCTTCTGGTTTGTTTAGTTTTCTGACTGTAGCTCTCCTTGGCCCTAAAATCTCTCCCACACTCACATGCACTTTGAAAGGCAGTTGAAGGTTCAAGACAGGGGTTATGCGATGGATTCGTCAAAACTAGCTTTCTTTTCCTGGAAACTTCCCTATATCTCAATTTCCAGTCATTCAGGAATCCCCAAACTCTGTCCTCTGACATGTTATGCCAAATATAGAAATAATACAGTATTCCTTTGAAGTTTAGGCTCCTAAGAGCAAGATGCCAACTAGTGCCTACAAACGAAAGGAATTGAAATCTAAGGTCTCATCCACTTTAGTTCTCTTCCTTCAACCAAGTTCAAAAGCCCTCGTCTATGTTCAATTCTACTGCTCTTCCTTCTAATGCATATATGTGTATTATAATTAAGATTTATCATTTGTTTTTATTTTAGGTAATACCTGTTTGCTTTACACGTGTAAGTCTACCACAAGTGTACCTGGTACCCTGAGAGGCCAGAAGACTGCACTAAATCATCTAGCACTAGAGTAACAAACAGTTGTGATCTGTGAGGTGGGTCCTAGGAACTGAAATAAGGTTCTCTGCAAGAGCAGTAATGACTCCTAACTGCTGAGCCATCTATTCAGTCTCAAATACTTAATTTTCATTGCATTTATGCATGTGCATATATGTATGTGTGTGTTGTATGTATGTATGTATATATGTATGTATGTATGTATATATGTATGTGTGTTGTATGTATATATGTAGTTAGTTTGGGGGGGATTCATGCCATGGTCTGTGTGTTCGAAGTCGGAGGACAATGATTGCTTCCCTCCTTTCAGTCTGTTTCTGGGACTGAAGTCAGGTCATCAGGCTTGGCAACAGTGCCCTTACCAGGTGAGTCATCTCTGCAGAGCCCTAAATATTTATTTATGTAATATTTTTCTGAGTCCATAAAAGCATAATTATGTAAGGTTCTTTACCTATATGTGGAATGTAACTTAAGAAGTTTGAAACTTGCATGTGAAACCAAGTTTTAATTAGCAATGTGTTCTCAAGAAACTGGGTAGGGGCGGTTATTGGAGGTGATTGGGTTTTTTCGTTGCTATTAAGAAATGTGAATAACATTTTTACATATATAAAATTACAGTTTTCAGTGTGTGACCAATGTTTTGTGAAAATATTAAGAAAAGAAGTCTGAGATCCAAAGGGAATAAATACTAGTTTTTATAGAATGCCATGCAAATTTTTTGTTCTTATTTTTTTATCATATTTATCCCTCTCACCAACTTCTCTATGACTATCCCCCCTTCCTTAAAGTATAGTTTGGGTCAGAGAGATGATAGTCCACATATAAAATTAACATAAAAATATAATCACAGCTCTATTATTACATATAGGTTCTTCTTTCATGCTGTTCTAAGAGCCTTATATGTGTGTATGTATTTGTACATACGTACATTTATTATACACGTTCTTGTACACAGCACATATATAGCATTATCATGACCATATGCTTGACAGGCAAACACACATCATTTACATAATACATATAATGAGTTCACTTAACAGCAACTGATCGCCGAAATGCAGGTACATCTTATAATCCCATCAGTCAGATTCAAATCAAGATTATGAATGCTTCAAAGTGCTGAGAGCAGGCGACAGATGTGGGACATGATTACCAACAATCCGCCATTGAGGCTCAAAGAATATTGGGACAAGGAGGCAGAAGAGGTAGAGGGAAGAAGTAGATCAAAATATAATGCTGGGGGAAAAAAAAGCTCAGAAAACAGAAGAGAATGTATAGCCTTAGAGAATTGAGGAATGCTGGGAAATGTGCTCAGAACGTGACACAGCTAATGCACTTGTAGACTCCCAATAGCCATAATAACATGTACAAGATGGAGCCTGTGGACAGTCTCATATGGACTGAGGAAGAACACTCATGGAACACATTCTTTTTAGAGGACAAAGCATGCCTTTATGGGACCTTGAGGAACCCATGAGGCTCCACCCCCTCTTGACAGCTGATAGCTTCTGGGGGAAGAAGCAGCCTCCTTGTGAGCGAGTGTGTCTACCGGAAGGCTGCTCATGCTCCAGTGGACGGCTGCGTACCCATGCATCTGTGGACAATGCTAACTGGAAATAAATAGCTTTATTTTTTAAAGTAAAAGATGAAGAAGACTTGATGTTGGAAAAGGGACATTTAGGGGAGGTAGAAAGGGAAATGGGTCTGATCATATCGTATGGTGTACAGCTATGAAATCCTCAAAGTATAAATGTTTAAAAATTAAATGTATACAGGTTCAGCTGCTTACTAAAATAAAATAAACATGTAGTGTAAAGAAATGAGAATATGGACATTTAAAATATTAATTTACAAATTATATATAGGAACACTATACCTGTAAAGTCTATGCTAAAAGTTTTTTTTTAAAAAAATCATTACATTTTTTGAAGATTAAAAGAACACATACATAGGATTTATTTTCTGCTTATAAGAATACTTTATATCTTCAAGTCCCTAAATTTATAGATTCTCATTTTGAAGATATTATCCATATCATGATTAGTCTTTCTGGCATGCTTTGTCCTTTGAAGAAAATATAAAAAAAAAATGTGCTAAAACAATTGCTCAGATTTATAGTAATTCAAAATCTACAAATTTGCAGTATGGAAGTTTACAGTCTATATTGATGAGACATGCTTCAGTAACTGAGTACATAATATTATAGAAATAGCAGAAAGTACTGATGTTAACAATGAAAAAAGAACTCGAAAGGATAGTTAACTTTCATGTCATAGACGCTGTTTTCTCACATGATAAAAATAAGCAAACTGTGTGGTCCATCATTAAGAAGAACCTCTGAACGATTTCTGTCTTAACTTGTAGAATTAGAATGACTGCCCCATGTATCAGTGAAACATAGTTTCACCTAATTATTCCCTCGAATCAATGTGTTTAGCATCCATGTAGCTGCATACCCTTGACGTAATTAATTGGAAAATTACCATTCATTCCGATCGGCATCACAGTTGCAATGATACTGGGCATCAATGCAGTTCCCTTCCAAGCCACAAGTGCACTTTTGAGGCGCAGGCAAGGAACCGCCCCAATAGGTCTGTGTCTCATTGGTTCTTCCCACCCACCAGCTCCGAGGGCTTCCATCTGAAAGACAGAATAGAAAGATGAGATATCTGCTTCCCCCTTAGACCATTGTTGTTTCTTCCTAAGTAATTAAAAGTAAAAGTGGGGTGGGGGTGAGAGGGAAGGAAAGAGACCAAGATGGGCAACAGACACATAGGGAGAGAGACAGAGATTCTGAGAGGGAGGCAGAAACAGAGACATAGACAGAGACTCATATGGTAGAATAATGCCCTAAACACTAATTGACAGCATTTTGGAAGAAACTATCTTGACAAGATACTTTAAGACTTTTTTTTTAAAAAGAAAATAGCATTTTATAATCTTTAAAAGTATTTATTGTTCACTTACCATTTATGAGTATGTGTTTGTGCCTGCATGAGTTTACTAATATCCCATGTATGCAGGTGCCCAGAAGGAGTCATCAGATCTTATGAACCAAGAGTTTATACAGTTCACTGTAAGCCAATTTGTATGGGTGCTAGAAACTAAATATGGCTCTGCAGTATGTGTTCCCCACGGCTGAGCCTGCTCGCCACCCCCTTATTCTCAGTGTCAAATGGATAATACATTGTCCTTTGAAGAGAAACCATCAGTCGGTGTTTATTCATGATAGAGGAGTTTCCACTTGCAGCTTTTAAAAAAATAATCTTTAAAACAAATTGGCATCAAAATATAAACTTTGGGTAATTAATATAGAAAAATAAAATTGATTCTAAATCCCAAAACACCCATCAAAACATTCTGAAGTGTTATATAAAGGCATTGACGTGTCTCCATATATTTATTGGCTAAAAATATACTAGCAGTTTATTAGATATCAGGCATGGTATAGCACTCCTTTGTCATGATTTAGGATTTATCGGGAAGTCTATATTTTCTCTTCCATTTACTGGCTTGGCTATTTATTTGAAGCCTGCAAAAATAATCCTGAAAAATCTTCATGCCTGAAGCGAATATTACGAATATTACAGTAAAAAAAAATAACGTTTCCCCTAGCTAAATGCATCTCTTTCTACAATAAATGTTCAGCTACCAGCTTCTTCCCAGAGCCAAGACTAAACACCATGCCAAGGAATTCAAGCAAGGAGCAGACAGAACATTTAGCGGAGGATTTGTAGAAAGGGATGTGAGGCATGCGGATAATCTATCTCAGGGGAGAAAAAAGTTCTGAGGAAAAGAATCATAATGTTTGGAGACCAAGCAAAAGAAAAAAAATGCAAGCAACACCCTATCTGTCACATCCCCACAAAGGACAGGCCATTTTCCTCCGGACTTTAAGCCTTTATTCTGCTACCACCATTCCCAATGGGAATCGGCAGCTTTTGCTCAGACAAACCTTACTCTCTAACACAGTACCCATTTTAGCCTTCTATTAAGTAGCCCTTCTGCAAATGCTGACGACATTTCTCCCACCATTAAGACAAACAATTGCCATGATTATGAGAAAATAAAAACACAGACATTGGAAGTTTGTATTACAGAAAGCTATTAACATCAATACTCTACTTACAACTTGATTAACTAACAATTCATCAACTGTTAAGCTTGCTTGATACTTTTCTAGGTGTGGGGGTTGGGGAGAATAGATTCTTATTCTTAAAATCTAATTCATATTTTACAGCTATATTTCTAATCTTCCCTATAAAAGATAAATTGATGAATGTTTCTATTTTATTTATCACTATAATGTGTGTGTTATATATGTGTGTTGTGTGCATATACTATATTGTGCTGTATGTATATGTATGTGTGTGGTATGTGTCTAAGTATGTATGTATAATGTGTTATTTGTGCATGTATATGTCTGTAATGTATGATTTGTATGTGTATGCTGTATGTATGTGTGATATGTGTTGTGCATGTATTGTGTATGTTGTGTGTATGATGTGTGTATATATGCGTGTGTATATGTGTATTGTACTGTGTGTGTATGTAATGTGTATGTATGTGTGTGTATGAGTTTGGGTTTATGTATGTGTGTACCAGTATATATATGGAGGTCAGAAGAACTTTCAGGGATTGGTTCTTTTTTACCAGCTGGGTACCAGGGATAAAATTCAGATCATCAGACTTGATGGCAACTGCCTTTGCCCACTAAGTCGTTTCACCAGGCTCAGCTAAGTGTTTAAAGACATCAAATACATTTGAGTCTATCAAAGGCTTTTTTAAGAGTAACTAAATAAGTTAAATAAGGGTAGAAATGATTTTTTTAAAAACACAAGGAACATAATTTAATTAGTTATACTCTGCCCCCCATAGTTAAACTCTTAATCATCCTGAGTATCCCCAGAAACCATCATTCCAATGAGCTGAGTCACAAATTCTCATCTGCTGAAAACATTTGTTCATAAAATCTACTGAATTCTTACTCGGTTACACGACTTCATTGCTAGAAGCTGTTAAATCACTGGGATCCAATGGTCCAGCTTGAGCCTGCCTTCTGTTCCATCTCTTTGCCTTTCCTATTGGGACCTCAGCATCCAAACTATTCTCTTTTCTCAGATCTTCCACCTCAGATAAACCCCAATTATTGACCTGAGAAGAACAGTAATTAGCAATCACCAGTCATCATCGCTCCGTGGCCTACAGCCTTCTGGAGTTGAGTGTTGTCTTTATTAATCTGATGGTTAATATTGGCTATCATGTTGGCAGGATCTAGAATCACCTAGAACAGTTGCTCTCAAGCTTCCTAATGCTGTGACCCCTTTAATAGAATGACCTGCAACCATGAAATTATATTCATTGCTACCTCATAGCTTGTAATTTTGCTACTGCTATGAATCGTAATGTAAATATATGATAGGCAGGATATCTGATAAATGAGACATTAGAAATGGTCACTCAACCTCTAAAGGGTTCGTGACCCACAGGTTGAGAAACACTGCTTTACAAGGAAAGTTTCCAGACACACGTGTGAGGAAGTATCTAGATTCGCATAGCTTCTGGGCATGCTTAGCAAGGATTCTTTGAGTAGGTTAGCTGAGACAGAAAACCCACCATCAAGAGAGATAACACCTTTTCCCTGGGTCCTAGACTACACACAATGGAGAAAGCCAGCTGAGCACCTGCAATCATCATTGTCTGTTTCCTGTGTGGGATTGTAGTGTTCGTCCCTGCCTCAAGTCCCTGCCACTAGGACCTTCCACCTCTGTGACTATACCCTCAGCATGTGAGCTGAAATAACCCCTTTCTCCCTTAACTTGCTTTTGTTGAGGGTATTTTATCATAGACATAGGAACCATAGCTAATACAGCAGTGTGGTCTCAAGCTGGCTGCAGTACCTTGGAAGGCTTTGCTGCTACCAAAGTCCTTCTCCTTGCTTCACACTCTGCTTTTTATCACCTTGGAAACCCCATCTGTTGGTTTTACTGGCATGTGACTCACTTGCGATTTTGATGATTTTCTTCCCGTATGTTTTAGTGTTCTGATTTATTGGGTTAGTGAGTGAAAACCATACCGATTCAATGTGTACATCACCATACATAGTGAGTCGACTGGGACTGTCCTATCACTTCATGTAGTTACATGTGTGAGTGTTTGTGCATGTACTAAAAAGAACTAGTCTTCTAGTAAATTCCAAGTATACAATACAACACTGTTAACTATAGTTACCACACTGTACCTGAAGAGTCCAACTGTGACTCATCCTATAGTCAGGACCCTTCCTAGTCCCCTCCTGTTCTTCAGTAGCCATTTCCCATTCTCTGTTTCTATGAATTTAGCCTTTTAGGGTTCTATATACAAATAAGAGGATGTAGCATTTGTGTTCTTCTGTTTGGCTCATTGTGCTTCGAATAATGGCTTCCACCATCCCAAAGAGGTTCTCATTAACACAGCAGGATTATTCATGATACCCAAGGTACACAAGCACCCTAAGTGTTCACTGGTGGTGGCCTGGGCAAAGAAAATGAGTTATATTCCCAATGGAATGTTATTCCATTTAAGAAGAAAAAGGAAAACCAGAGGGGAATCCTGCTATGTCTGTTGAGAATAAATTTACAGAACATTATGCAATGTAAAATAATATGAATATTCAGCAAAATGAACAATCAAATGATTTTTTTTCCTTCTAGGCTGTGTATTTTCACTATAATTACAAAGAATGCCTGAGGATGAAAGGGGTTCAATTTGAGTATGTCACCTCAGGTGTGTGGTTCATTCGAAACCCATGTATGTCCCTGTCTTTGTTGGTGGCACCTTTCCACAGATGTTATTCCCTTGGTGAATCACAGCTTCATCCACCTGAGTCCTGTATCTTGTCAATGAGAGACCTAGAACAGGAAGTTAACTCTCTCCTCAGAAGCAAGAAAACCTTATGATTTTCATGATGGTGTGGCCATCATAGAGTTGAATTTTTAGGATATGAGATCTGTGTTGGAACTAGCAAGCTGGTAATTGGGTGGATAAAAGACTAAATAATAACATTATGGAAAAGAGGAAAAGGAGCATGGAATTTGCATATTGTTGAGAAAATGACCCTACATCAAGTGGGCAGAGAGGAAATAGGAAAGAAGTCTAACTGGAAAGGGAAGAGGGAACCGTCGGATGCCAGACCAACTGTGCTGCCGTTTGAGTAGATGTTCCACATGCCTGTGACAGTCATAAAAACTACATTTAAAATTGGCTTCTCAATGGCCCATCTGTGACTAAAGCCCATGCTCAAATAAGAAAGAAGAGTAAACAAGGTGACTTTGTGCAGCATAGGTCTTAGAACCCTAATTTCTCAAGGAAAATACTCCAGTATCGCAGCTCAAAAGCACTAGGCTGCAGAGAGGTATAAAAATCGGATATGCAAAGTGGGCTGTGGAGGTGTGGTCTGTCGCTATGTACTGTGATCCTAAAGGCTGGCCCTGGTTGCCTCAGGGACAGAGATACAAGAATCCTCAGCTACCTATGCTGAATAATGCTATATGACCTTGCTCCTTAATTTCAAACTATTGGTTGAATAAAGATGCCAACAGCCTGTAGCTGGGCAAAAGGGAGGTAGGTGGGGTTTCAGTTCCCAGGCTTGGAGTATCAGGTAAAGACTATGAGGGAGAAAAAGGTGGAGAGAGGAGAAGGCATCATAAGGTGGGTGAGGCATGAGAACATGGCCATGAGGGCTGACCAACTGAAGAGATGTGCAGATGGACATGGAAAGTTATAACTCAGAGTTCTGGATAGGGAAGTAGACAGAATAGTACAGTGGGTAGATATCTGCCCAGTTCTAGTGCTTTAAAGGCTTATTATAAATATAAAGGTTGTGTGTCTTTTATCTGGGAACTGAATGATTAAAGGTAGGGTGGAAATGCCCAATTGAGACTAATTATTACTATATCAGTGGGTCTGAGGCATGTCATCCTTGTCCAAGAAGAACAGTCTCTGTCCACACAAATGAGCAAGGCAGGTGAACATTTTAAAGGGAAGACATCCGAATGGAAGCAAGGCTTCTTATGGGTTGATTTTTCTCCATGAAGACTTGTATAGTAGACGATTGGAAAACGTGTGAAGATGGCCAAGAACACCATTCTGATCGCTTCAGATGCACTTCATTAAAGTCTGTTCTGTGGCGGAAGGTACAATGCCTGCAACTGCTCTAGCACCATGAAACGTTCTAGAGGAGAAAGTGTGGAACCCAGGCAGAACTAAGACTGGTTTCTTACTAGAATGCATGAGCCGCCATGATTTTCTGGTTTCCACTTGAGCAGCTGAATCCACCGTTTCTAGCAGCCTTTCCTAATTTTCAGCTATACCTAGAGGCTTGTTGTCAAGAATTCATGAAAAGAAAAAAAAAAAAAGAGTTACACAGAATAGTCACTTTGAGAAAAACTAAGTCATATTTGTATTAGCTCTCGTCCTTGATAAAATAAACTGTATGTGCCACTTGCTTTTTTTAGGAATAAACGCCTTGTCCCTTCATCTAGAATCAGAATGAAGCCTTAACTGCACAGTTATCCGATTAAGGCCAGGAGAAGAGTCTGGAAGCAATCAGGGGCTTTGAACAAAGCTTGATGTAAATTGACCTTGTGCTTTTCTCCAGGCAAAAGCGTCCACGAGGCTTCCGGACTGTGACACGTTTGCTAAGTGAGCAGAACATCAGCGCCTCCGTGAAATTAAAATCCTCAGGATGCAGTTGGGCGAGCACGCCCCTGAGGTCCGGAAAGCACCGTCAGATGCCTCAGTTTACTCACCCTGCTGATTAACGAGCCGCGACTTCTTGCAGTAATAGGCGAGCTCCTGTTGGCAGCGCTCCGCCCTGTTAATGGAGGCCTGGAGCTGTTCCATGCTGGCCGCGTACTCGAAAACCCCAGTGTGCGCGTTCTCAGAGTGAGCGTTCCTGACTCTGGTTAGGTCGGAGCCGTTGTGCTGTATGACGGTCCAAGCCGTTTCTTGTATGCAGAAATGGGGGAAGAAAGAGAGGAGACCATCACTAGTCTGCAAAAGTTAAAATAAATAAAGAAAATCAAAATCATCTTCTCTCTGAGTTGAATTTTTTTCTAGTCATCAAATCTCTCTGAGAGGCAAAATCAACACAAATGGACTCTCAAGTTTTTAAAATTATGATGGGACTCGCTTCCCTGAAATGGATGCTAATACCATGCATTTGCCATGATTTTGTCGGTTTTATATTATTTAACCACAGCAATATTTATGAAAAAGCTATTGGAAAAATCAGAATTATTGAATCTTTGTAGTTACAGTGAAATCTAGTAGTTTAGGTTTTTAAAGATACATCACTATTTTTTCTTAAGAAAGAAACAATGGTACCTGTCCTAAATGTAGAACATTATTTGTTTTATACATATAGAGTTACATGTTATGATGTAGGAGAAGGTGCATATTACAATTTGTAAAATACCTTGGATTATGTGATGTAAAAATGAAATTGTTTACTTTTAAAATTATTCATGTTACCAATCAAAATGAAATCAAATTTTTAATCTCTTTAGTTAGCATGAGTATATATCTTTTTCTCTCTTTCTTTTTAAATTTTGTGCTAGTGTGTGTGTGTTTAGGGATATACACATGACTATATATATACCCTTTAAGGTCAGAAGAGAAAATCAGGTGCCATGGAATTTGGATTATAGGCAGTTGTGAATCGATAAATTTGCCAAATTGGGGGAAAGACATAATAAATTATAGAATAGTCTCCTCTCTTTAGCTAGTACAGCCACAAAAACCTACAATAGAAACAAGACAGGAGGGTCAAAGTTTGACTCCATTACTTCCGTGATAATCAAAAGAAAAAGCTAGGTAAAAGAGACAGGAAAAAAATTCAGTGTCCTGTACCTCCTGTTTACGGATCATGGTTTTCTGTGAAATGATGGCTGGTACCTCCATTTTTTTCTTTACATTTCAGCTTAACATAGGATTCAATCAGCAGGAAGCTTCTTTCCAGAAGATAATAATATATAAACTAATAAAATTAATTATGGGCAGCCTGCAGAACAGGGTTGAGGTCATCAGATACAGCTGGGAACCTGGCATGTGCCTGTGCCCTTCAGTAAGGGCAGTAAAAAGTAAAAAAAAAAATCTAAGCCTCCACTTCCAAGCTTGAATTGGCAGAACCAGTCAATAGGCTAGGTCAGAAATCCTATAGTTGGTGCTGACTCAACCACAGCTGTTGGAAGTTTAAGGTTATTATTACCAGGAGGCTCCAGTCACCCTGGGCTCTGTCAACCTGGCTCTTATTGTTCCACAGAACCAACGGCCTTTTCTTGGGGTGAATCTGCAGCTGCACAGGAAGAGGCTTAACTCTGGCTGAGCACCTTCCAGAAAAGCAAAACAATGAACCTGCTTGGAGCCTTTGTCTCTGGGCCCTTTGGGTCAGTTTAAGAGGGACCCCCCCCCCTATAATTCAGCTTCCCTCTTCTGTAAAGGTTAAAGCCATCCATCGTGCATGGCCACTATTCAACGGCAGCTCATACAAATGTTTCCTTTTGGAAATACTAAAGTAGACAGACCTTAGCAGAGGTCCTGCAAGTAATTTTATTTTCTGATACAAAATGCTACTGCGTGTGCAGTTAGTAAGAAGTTGCGCTTCTGGCTTCTTGGCCTTTTGGCTAAGATGAAGTGTAGTAGTTGCATTTAACAGCCCATCTAGATCTCCAAGGCAAAGCAGACAGGAAATCATTTGAGAATTTTAGCAGTGGAGGTGAGGGCCCGGGAAGCCATGTCTGGAACCACCTGTGTAGGGTTTAGTAGCAACTTAGTGTCACTTTCCTAGACCAGTAACTGAGGTTTCTGGTGTGGCTTTAGAAATAACCATCAGAAAACAAAAGGACCACGTGATAGTGAGCCATTTTACTGGGCACTCTTGGTTTGATATCATTGACATTACTTCCCATGGGTGTCACCAGCACACAGCTTGGCACTTGTAGAGCACATGTGCTAGGGAAATCATCAAGTAGGGAAACGGATGAATAGAAATGGGGTGGCGTCTAGGTTAGAGCACAGCACAGGAGATCATCGGATTGCCATTTGTGATGTCTCTGAAACATCCAGTGTCACTGAACCATTTCATAACTCTCTAAGTGACAGACAAGAGAGAGGGTGGTGACCTGCCATGAGCTGTGAAACCATGAACGGTCTGTGATGGCACATGGCTTCCAAGCCACCAAGTTGTTCTGTCACATATGCAGATAGCTACCTTCATCTCTCATCTATCTATGATCATCATTTATCTACCAAACATCATTTATCTTCTATCATCTATGTATTCGTTTATAACTTATCGTGATATCTATTACCTATCTATCTTTTACCTATCATACATTCATCTATCAGCTATACATCTACTGTCTATATATCTATTATCCACTCATCTATAATCTATCATCTTTCTAAAGCCTATCCATCTATCATTTACTTATCCATCATAAATCTAGATATTATACATTCATCCATTTATCTACTTATCTACTTATCTATTTATCCACTTATCTACAATCTATCATCTGTTCATCATTGTCTATTATCTGTCCATATATCATCTACCTATCCTTCACCCATAACCTAGTTATTCATCTATAATTGTCATATACCTATCTATTATATACCATAGTATATAATAAATATCTGCCATCTATCTACCTATCAACTATGTATCCATTTATAGTCTAACATCTATGTATCTATCTATCATCGATCTGTCATCAATTACACATTCATTTACCATCTATTCATCTATCATCTATCAAGGACTAACTCCCTGTGTTTTACTACCATTGTCTACTTACCTACCTGCCTGTCCTAACTGACCTGGAAGTACTCTTTATTGGGAACCATTTCTCACAGGGAACCTTAGCAGCTAAGGCTCCTCACATCCAAGGGGCTCACAAGCCATGACACTGAGTGCCAGATGCACCTGTGTGTGCTGCAGCAGAATCGCCAGACAGGAGCCCAAACTAGTGAGACAAGTCTTCTCCAGAATGACTGATCCCCACCCCTCCCCTCCCCTCCCTAATGTGAGGACTGTGGCTCTGGAATGTAACAAATCTGTATCAGAGAAGTTACAAATCCTTAGATTTTAATTACCCCAGAGGGCGGGCAGCAGACAAGCCTTTAAATCTCTCTAGAGCAGATTTACTCTCTGTAACTTGCTAGACAAATCTACAAATTGAAGGTCTTTCAACCTCACAGTCGGTCTGTGTGTTGTTTTGCTTTACTGTTGCACTTGTAGCTGTTGTCAGCTTCTCTGCCTCTCTTCGAAAGCATAACATTGTTTCCTTATGAGTTATTAGGAATTCCTGTGGCTAGACAAGCAACTGCCGTTTGATTGACAGTCTATTGTCTTGCCTCCTCTGCAGCAGAAGACAGCCTCCCTTTACACAATCATATCAATAGTCCAAATATTCACATGTGTTTGTTATTTTATTTCTCCTTTGAACAGTCTCTAACAGAGAACCCATCTCTCCGTTAATGATACACTCAACGGAATCTCTAAGATGTGCTTTCATGTGTGTACCTTTATGTCTGTTTTAGAGTCGATGCTTTTCATTTCCGAAAAATTATTCCTTACTAAATGCGGACAAGAGTTATGGAGTAAGGAAAAGGAGGGCAATGAACAAGCAAAGATTGCTGAAACAGGCAGAAAAATCTATAGAGTTTAAAAAAAAAATAGAATGTTAATTTGAGTTTGCCAGTGTCTCTCCCTGAAGAGATTTCTAATACTATGAATTGTAAATAAAGCTACTGAGTAATTAAGGCCTTGATTTACCTGAGGCTGACTGCTATTTTTTAGGGTGATAACAGTATAAAGAAAAAAAAGCTGCTGTTTAAGCAACACAGTCGCAAAGCTGTGGTTGCCTTGTGTTTAATAGCTGAGGGTGATAGATGAGCTGAGGACTGGAAAGAGCAGGTACGGAGTGCAGTGTTCTGGAAAGCAGATGAAAAGAAGAACAGGGCCCGCTAACAGCCTTGGTGCTTACACAGCTGCTTCCCTGTTAATCCGAATGGCCACTAAGAAGTCTCTGAAATCTCCAAGGCAAAAATAATCAAGCTAATTTTTTATTTTTGTAAGACCCTTGTCTTATTGTTGTAGCGGCATTGAACGCCCATTAAGTGAAAGTTGTCTCCTAGACAATAGAATGGAGGCCTCCTCCCTTAAGGGTTTATCTAGTTGGGCAGGTCAACAACCTGAGCAAGACACTGCCCCTCAAGACAACAGGTTTTTATTAAGCCACAGTAAGAAGGAGAGGCAACAATTATCCCTTTAATGGGATAATACACTTTTCTTTCCCAGAATTCCCAGCCACTAGTACCGTCCTTAGGAGCCATGGTGAGGTTCTGTTGGGGCTGCTCAGATTTCTCTGCCCTGACTCAAAAGAAACTCCTTGAAGCTTTGAAGCTCAAGAAGAAGGAAGACCAAAGTGTGGGTGCTTTGGTCCTTTGAAAGGGGAACAAAATACTCACAGGAGCAAATACAGAGACAAAGTGTAAAGCAGAGACTGAAGAAAAGGTCATCCTTTTTGCCCCAACTGGGGATCCATCCTGTATCTAGTTACCAAATGCAGACACTATTGTGGATGGCAAGAAGTGCTGGCTGACAGGAGCCTGATATAGCTGTCTCCTGAGATGCCCTGCCAGAGCCTTACAAATACAGAAGCAGATGCTCGCAGCCAACCATTGGACTGAGTGTGGGGTCCCCAATGGAGGAGTTAGAGAAAGGATTGAAGGAGCTGAAGGGGTTTGCAACCCCAAGGAAGAACAATAAAATCAACCAACCAGACTCCCCCAGAGCTCCCAGGGACTAAGCCACCAACCAAGGAATAGATGGAGGGACTCCAGCCATATATGTAGCAGAGGATGGCCTTGTCAGGCATCAATGAGAGGAGAGGTCATTGGTCCTATGAAAGCTAGACAGATGCCCCAGTGTAGGAGAATTCCAGGGTGGGGAGGCAAGAGTGGGTGGGTGGGTAGAGAACACCCTCAAAGAACCAAGGGGTAGGGGATGGTAGAGGGGGTCTACAGGAATGGGGGTAAAACTGGGAAAGGGAATAACATTTGAAATGCAAATAAAGAAAATATCCATTTTTTTTAAAGCATAGCTTTCTCTTTTCTTCTGGTTCTTTCTTTCAGATGCTGGCAGGACCAACCTGTCTCTGGTACTTTGGACTTTGTTTTCTATGTCTGAAGCTTTCTTCCCTGCCACGTGACAGACCTTCACGCCTAGCTCAAACAGCTTGGCTCTCTCATTCTCTCTCCTAAGCATGAATCTGTGAGAGACTTCACCCGAAAGCTCCCACACTGGCCAAGCATCTCCTTCTTCTTTGGATCCGGCAGAACCTGAAAGCCACAGGCTCGGGAGAGCTTTGAAAGCCATCAATTTTAGGGACTCCAAGCTCCCCCAGAAAGACTCCTTTTCCCTCCAGGAAACCCTGATGTCCCCACGTCATTATGATAAAACTTACTCTAAGCTGCTTGTTAAAAAAGCCAGAGATTCCAGACCAGAAACCCCCATCAGTACAGCGGGGAATGGAGAGATGAAGGCAAAGAATTTCTATTGGTCAAGGGTTTGAAAGCCACCACTTTATCTCCCCCTGAAGTGATCTTCTTTACAATGTAATGTTTGATAGAGAGAAACTTATTAAGCATAAAAACTATTTCACTAGAGCAAACACAGTGAGTTTAGAATGGAATAAAACTGCCTTCCACCAAACAGCTACATTCTCAGAGACTCACCTAACTCTATTTTTATTTGGCAAGGAAATTTCAGTCTTTAATGTGACTTAAGAAACCAGCCATTGGAAATTCAGATTTTTGTTTACTTGCTTGTGTCCGTTAGCCTGCAATGCTCGGACTTATTTTTAATCCACTTGGAATCGTTTCCTTCACAGTGACTTCAAACTTATATTAGCTTTCTAAGTCACACATTTGCAAGCTACTGATTCAGCAGTGTGCCTGGTTTTCTTGACGGCTCTACCTGATTTGGATAACAAGAAGAGACGTATAACAGGGTACTGATCAAAGTGGGGAAAGGCTTCGGGGCTGCAAGAAAAAAGGACCGAGATTTAAGTTCTTGCCTGTTCTACCTGATACCATCAGTCTTCCATACTGACACTTGCTAAGTCTTAGTGTCCTCGTTTGCAAAAGTAGAAACCAAGGAGATTTTCACATTATCATGTGTGCTTCTCCTGCCTCTGGCTGGGGTTAAAATATTCTGAGTTGCCTCGTTTGTTGGACTATGTTTCAATATTCTGAGGCTTCCAGAGACAAGGAGCTGTCCCTGAACAACTGTGTCTCTGCCCTCAACATCTGGCAGACATAATTCAGCAATTTGCATATGGCAATGCATGCCTGAATTATTACCCATAGTAGCATGCGAGGTAGTTGATCCCGTCATTTATAGATCTTTATTATTTGTGGATTCATCCACTTGCTGGAAATTTATTTGTAACCCTGAAATTTTCTAGTCATTTGTAGTCATGCACAGAGTAGCAAAAATTGAGTTCAGCCAGAGCTGAAGAAACAGCTGCTCCCTGCCTCCTGCTTCAGTGTTCGCATTGGAAATGAATGGAGTTATGATCTATTTTGTAATCCTTCCCTTTCTATCTTTTAGTTGATGGCATTGCTGCTTAAAATGTACCCTAATACTGCTGAGGTACTGAGAGTCATCATTATGCTCAGACCACGATTTGAACGTAAAACATGTTAGATTAGTACTGCTCAGTCATAGGTTCCAATGCTTTGGGTCATGAATTCAATGTTAATGAATCACAGATCTCTCTCTCTCTCCCCTTGCCCCCTCTCCCACCCCGTGTGTATGTGTGCATGCATGCATGCATCTGTGCACATGTGTTGTATGTGTGCATGTGTGCACATGTGCTGTGTGTATGTATATGGGTAAGGATGTATAATGTCTTTAATCTTAAACACATATAAAAGTTTAAATATTGATCTATTAAGGAGAATGCTGTTACCAGAGGTCTCTTGAAAAACCTATCTTACTATGTTCTGCTTAGGAGCAATGATTTAGTATTTTTTTAATTTAATATCCATGGTGAGTTTATGGAACATGACTACCACAAATCAAGGAATGATCTCCCTATCTCACTCTCTGCTGTTCTCTGTCTCTGTCTCTGTCTCTCTCTTTCTCTCTCTCTCTCTCTCTCTCCCTCTCTCGCTGTGTGTGTGTATGTGTGTGTATGTATGTGTGTAAGTTTCAGAGATCAGAGACATTTATTAATTTACATATTTTCATAGATCTTATTTCCAGAATCACAACTAATACCTCATATGTAGACAAATAGCTCACAAATCATTCATGGGGACATGATTTTTATAGCTTTTCTGGGCATTGTAGTTAATTCTTACCATCCTATATGAGCTAGGCACCTTTCAAAGTTAATCTTGACACTCAAATGCATATCTTACATGGACAGAATTATCCTTTGTTCTTTGTGAATTTTTTCCACAGTTGGTCTGCCGAAATTTACAGAGCAGACCAAGCTATGCATACAAAAACCTGAGAGTTATATGTCTCGAACACGACATCCAAATCCGTGTACATAAAATAACCACTTGGAAAGACTGCTCATGCATCTCCTGACCTCAGAGAAAGAAACCCCTGGCTACTCTCTAGGAATTTCTAACCTGCAGACTGTATAGTGGCACACAGAAGGTAAGCCTGTCGAATAAGCATGTGTTTTAGATTGGTTTGGTCTCCGAGAACTGTTTCCTCAGTGGTTGCCAATTCATGAAGCCACCGAGCGATGTATTGGAGGACTCTCTAAAGATATGTTCTACAGTAATTCTCGCCCCGCAAAAATCAATATCCCAGGCTTAACCACTGGCCTGTGGTTTTTTAAGAATTATATATTAGTATGGACCTATTCTTATCTTCTATTCAGCCATCCCCTTCACATCATGTTTGACTGTGTGACAGACATCGTCAACGCAAAACGCGTTAAACGAAATTTCTGATGTCCACTCCTCGACCACTTTTCTGACCTTATCTCCAATAACGCAAACACCTTGGCTGTCTGAGTACACCATGCTTCGTTTTGCTTTCTGACATCTCACATGTATGCCCCACACAGGGCTGGCCTGCTTTCTCCATTGGGACTGCTATTGGTAAAGCCCAATAACACCACTACCAGCTTGTCGCTGGACATCTGTCGTGCTGATTGGATGGGTTGATCCCCCAATGAGTCTCTAGAATTTAAATAGTTGATCCACAGTTGGTGGTTCTTTTTTTTTTTAGAAGGACTGGAAAATGAGACTGCGGGGCAAGTGTGTCGCCAGGGATAGGTCTTGCGACTTGCTCTCTGAATCCTGTTTGTGTTTTGAGATGTGAGTTCCTGACTGCGGCTCCAGACACCTACTACCTGCTACCTCTGCCCTGCCGTCACAGAATCTCACCCCCCAGAACTGTATCAAACCCAGCCTCTTCCATAGGCTGCCTTAGTTTCATCAAAATAGTAAGAAAGTAACTGACACTTTTGTGCTTCCTAAGTGATCTCCTAACTTTAATGCTTATCTGTTGTTTCTTTACCCCTGGACAGGCATTTACAAATATGAGAGCAACTATGGCCCTATCAATGGAGTTCAGGCTATCTACACCATATAGGACTGTGCTTTAAATGTGTCTCACCTCACTCAGGACAATACCCAACGACCTTAAGGCTCTATCGTAAGGAACACATAACTCTCCCTCTTCTTCTGCCCTCTATTTGAATCTCTCCTTATCTTTTACTATGCCCCACTCACTGGCCATACTCAAAGCTATCTTGGGTTTGCTGCTGGCATGCCTGAAATTCTTAGGAGTTGGCATTTGCCATTGCTTCTATCTAGAAGCTTCTTTCTTCAGATATTCACAACTAGACTTTTCAGTAGAAAATCTCTCCCTCCACAACAATGTGTGACTCAACTCAGAATTGCTCCCCTCCCTTGCTCTCCCTTCCCTTACTGCTATGGATGTCTAACCACAGTACTGTGCAGTGTTACATCCCATGGTGATGGAAATTATCTACGCCATGAAGGCCAGTAGAACACTTGCTAGCCATACATGACTCAGCAGTTAAAATTTGATTGGCAATTGTTTGGTTTTCGTTGAAGTACTTATATTTGCTTGCATTGATAAAATGAAATTTGAAATTATTGAACCTTGGAATTAATCTACGTCAGCTTAGAGTACAATGTGGCTGACATATTGTATAAAACAGTATACCTAGAATTCTCCTTTTGTATTTGGTGATGGAACGATAGATGTGCCTTCTTTTTTGATGTTTGTATGCAGTTTCCCTTGGTGCCAATTGTTGAAATGGTTACCTTTCTCTCACTGCCCATTTTTCTCATCTTGATAAAACATCAGTTATCTCGATGTGAGTGAATCTATTTATGAAGTCTCTCTTTTGTTCTATTTACTAATGTTTATTATACCTGCTACAACTGAGTCCTTCAGCTTTGTTTCCAAGACTGACTTGTTTCTGACCCTTTCCTATGTGCTCATAAAGTATATAATCTGCTGATCTGTTCTCACCAAAATAATCACACCAACCTACAAACAAATACCCCCACTGGAATTTTAATTTAGGCTTGTGCTAAAAAATCAATATCAGTCTTGCAGGAACTGACATTTTACAATGTTGAGTCTCTTAATTAATGAAAATTTTATATTCCTCTATACCTCTGGGATTTTAAATCATATGAAGAACATTTTATACCTATCTGTAAGAAGCCTTGCAAATCTTCTATTTTTTTTTTTGTTGTTGTTGTTTGTTTCGTTTTTTTTCTATGTGTTTGAGAGTTTTGAGGCTTTTGGAGATCCAATCTTCTAAAAGGTCATTTTCTAATTGCATACTACTAGTATATAGAAATAAACAAATTTGTGCTAACTTGGGATTCAGTAATTATTATAAATTAAAATCATTTACTAGGGTTCTTCAGAATATTTTTAATATTCAATTTAATAATTTATGAATAATGAAAAGTATAGGCTGTTCTTTCCCATTCTTGTGCTTTTTTTCACATCTTGTATTTGCTAAGACCTCCCATCCAGTAGTGGACAGAAAGCTGTTCACACTGGCAGGACGGGGAAAGCTCTCAATATTTACAAGCTATTGTCCATGTTGAAAGATGTTTCTGAGCACTCTAGTTCTTTTTTTAATCGTAGGTAGATGTTGAATTTAATCAAACTCATTTTTTTCCTGTGACTGTTAATTTATGTCTGAATTTATATAGAATAGGAATTCTAGGAAACAAATCAATTTCATAGTTACACATATTTAAAACAATGGCTCTTTTTTTTTTCCAGATCTTTCTTTCCTAGGCATTGATTGCTCTGACAAAGGCTTGTGTTTTGAGACTCAATAGGAAACACTTATTATTAGAAACACTGCTTAGTCACCACTTGCACACAGACTAACAATACTGTAAATTATTAACGTTTAACTAATGCATCTGTTCAATATTTATGTGGCGTTTTACTAAATAGTACTGTGACGCGTAGTTTTAATTATCATCTTGCTACAATCTAGAATCTCCTGGGAAGAGAGTTCCACTGAGGAATTATGTAGGGAAGGTTGGTCTGTGCGCCTGTCTGCGGATGATTATCTCCTGCGCAGACTCGGGGCCACCATGGGCAGCATCATTACATTTGCTAGACTGTGTAAGAGTAGGAAAAGCTAAATGAGTACTAATCAAGGATGTATTCATAACCTCTGTTCCTGACTGTGCATTTGATGTAACTAGCAGCCTCAAGGTCCTGTTGCCATGACATTCCCCAAGAGATAGACCAGAATCTAGAATTGTAAGCTATCTTAAGCCCTTTTCTCTCCTAAGGTTCCTTTTGTCAGGGTGTTTAATCACAGCCTCAGAGAGGAAACTAGAACTAATATCCACTGCAGTCGTGTTGCAAATTAGATCAATGTTACACTTGTTTTGTTTTAATGTTTTGTGCCATCAGTCCATTAAAGCAGATTTATCTGGTAAGTGGAAGTAAGTTAACTTACCAGTCATATTGCAGTATAAGAGGAACGGCCGCAGAGGACCGCTCCCATCTGAGTCTACGTAGTAGAATCCAGAAGCATTTCCTTGGTGTTTATAGGCTTCACAAGACTGCTCATAGACAGCTGAGAGAGAGAGAGAGAGAGAGAGAGAGAGAGAGAGAGAGAGAATAAGTGAAATAACATGAAACAAATCTCTCAAATTTTAAAAGATTCAGAGTAGATCCCCAAGTCTATATACATCATTGGCCAAGGGAACAGGTAACATTTATATTTTAAAACACAATCCATCCTTCTTTTCTTTACAAATTAATATGGATGAAATGGATAACATACAAAAAAAATGAGGTTGTATTTTATGACATTTTTATCACCAAAGGAGAAAGAGACTATTAGATTAAAATGAAAATTTAGCTTACTTTTTATGGTAGGAAGAAGTAGAGAAGAGAAGACAGCTATTTAAATGTTAAGACCTTTGTAAGTATAATGTGGTATCTTGTAGTACCCATTTCAGAATATATAATTCTAGTATCACCTTGTAATAACCTAACATCCTGAAGTACAATACCATAACCTTCAGAGCTAATCAGGAGCTGCCCAATAATTATGCAACAGGGAGATTTTAAACAATATTTAAACTATTTTGCTTTTTCACATCACCTCAACTAGAGGTAAACATTTTTCTTCAAAGGGGAAAAATGATTTGCAAAGTTCCTCATCTATAGTTTTAAACGTAATTATGAAACTTCTCTAATGCTCTTTAATGAGCATTCAACACAATTAAGATTCAAAGCAGAGGAAATATTCATATGAAATATGCCCCCAAGTGGTCTCATTGTGTTGTGATCCGTAATTGAATTTTTTATTATAGGAGTGTATATTTGCCATGCATACGGCTTGATATTAACATCTGTGAAATGCGCACTTCTCATTGAATGCCCAGCCAAATGCACTTGTAACTTCCATTAGGTTTTTAATTCCATGAAATCTGAAATAAAAAAAATAAAAAAAAACCCTGGGTAGCCACCCCTGAATTAATTTAAAATGTTTGAAAATCCTGTTAATGAATGTTTGGACAATATGAAACATCACAGATAATTTGTGAAAAGTTACAGATTTTTCAGAATATTCTGGAACCTCCCTTCTACATTATTGCTCTGCAATATGACAGCATCATTTCTTCCTAGTGAAATTACATAGATGGAGACATAAGGACGCAGTGGTTTGTAGCAATATTTTCATTGTGCACTGAAGTGGACATGTAAAATGGTTAGTTTCATATTCCAGGGAGCATAGGCATATGGTTATAAATGCCTTAAAAGTGTTTGCCAGAGATATACATGTAACTTTAGGATGGTGATGAGCTTCCAAAAGTACACAAATGGACAAAGAAATTAGACCTGTTTAAATTTTATTTTGTATAGTTTTTAAGATTTACTTTTATTATTTTTAGTTACATGAAGGGGTGTGTGTGTGTGTGTGTGTGTGTGTGTGTGAATACAGATACCAGAGGCCAGATACAGAGGCCAAATGAGTCAGATCTCTCTAGGTATTGGAAATTGAAGTCAGGTCCTCTAGAAGAGCAGTGCATGATCTTAAATGCTGAGCCAACTCTCCAGGCCCATTGTTGGTTTTTTTTTTTTAATTATATGTATGCATGTGTGGTGAAGTATGTATACAAAAGTTCAGGGGCTTTGGGAGGCCAGAAGAGTTGGTTCCCTTGAATATGGAGTTGTAGAAGGTTATGAGTTGGTTCAAGAGGGTGCTGATAACAGAATTCAGATCCTTTGTAAGAGCAGTACCCGTGCTCAGCTGATGAGCCATCTCTCAAGACCCCAATGGGAAATACCTTTGCTCTAATGTTCACTGATTGATCTACTATGGTATGATAGTTATTTCCTAATTCAACCCTTTTCTTTTTGAAGACAAACTCTCACTATTCGTCCAGTCTAGCCTCCAAGCCATGATGTGCCTGTCTTTGCCAGCCAAGTGCTGAAATTCCAACAGAATCTTCTAGAAGATTTTATCTTTGCTTCCGCACTGTGACCAACAGCATTGTTCCCACCCTGTTTCTCAGGACAAAATCCCTTCAGCTCTGCTTAAGCGTCCTGCTTATGGACTTATCCTGTTAATTTCTGAATCACATTGTGGGCCACGTGTCAAATGACCTTTCTATTTTCCATTCAAGTTTCTCCTCAGAGCTGTTTGTGTTTATAGTCACATGCACTTATTAATAACAATAAAACAAGCAGAGTCAATTCCAGTGCATTTAATAGCTTTCAGATTTGAGTCATTTATTATAATGGAGATGGAAAATGATATTTAAGAAAAATGAAATAACACTGTCCTTCCATAGCTGAGTGACACCATTAAGTAACTTAGCCTCTGGTGACAACTTAGGTGAAACTTCATCTCCAGTGAGCATTTTTGGGTAAGATCTGAGGAGACACTGCAATATATATAATCAATACCTGGCTATGGACTCATGAGGTACTGATAGGGCCAACAGAATCTCTTGAACACAGCCTCTCTACTCTTGAACTAGAACCTCTTGGAGTTCTCTGTAGCATGTCCAAAGATGAGAGACAAGGATTCTGACTCTCACTCAAGTAGGGACACAAAACAATGAACTGTGTGGTTGACCTTCCCAGGGTTGTATGACAGTTGTCTTTGCAGTGAACACTCTTGCTTCCAAGTCAACCTCTGATTTGGTGTTGTTCAGAATTTGAGAAATAACATCAAACAGTGGGTATGGAGGATGGACATCTGGGCAAGTACTGAATGAGTGGACTACAAAAATAACATAAGGCTTGTAGCTTAAGTAAATATTCCAGTACAAAAAAAGGCACATCGTTTATAATATAGAAAAATACTCTGGTCCTTCTTAGAAGGGGAAACAAAATACCCACAGGAGGAGATGGAGAGACAAATTACGGAGCAGAGACTGAGGGAAAGACCATCCAGAGACTGCCCCTCCTAGGGATCCATCCCATATACAGTTACAAAGCCCAGACACTATTGTGGATGCCAACAAATGCTCGCTGACAGGAGCCTGATATAGCTGTCACCTGGGAGGACCTGCCAGTGCATGACAAATATAGAGGGGAACACTCTCTGCCAACTAGTGAACTGAGCACAGGGTCCCCAATGGAGGAGCTAGAGAAAGGATCCAAGGAGCTAAAGGGGTTTTCAGCACCATAGGAGGAACAGCAATTTGAACCACTCAGTACTCCCAGAGCTCCCAGGGACTAAACCACCAACCAAAGAGTACACATGGGAGGACCTATGGCTCCAGCTGCATATGTAGCAGAGGATGGCCTTGTTGAACATCAAAGGGAGGAGAGGCCCTTGGTCCTGAGAAGGCTAGATGCCCTATATAGGGAATTGCCAGGACATGGAAGCAGGAGTGGGTGGATTGGTGAGCAGGGGGAGGAGGATGGGTTAGGGGATTTTCAGGAAGGGGGAAACCAGAAAAGGGGACAATATTTGAAATATAAATAAAGAATATGTCTAATAAAAATAACTTTAAAAAAAGGAAAAATACCTGTGCTGTGACCTCAGGCTCTGGAGCTGCTTCATTCTGCCTACTCTGTGTAAACCAACTTGGGAAGTCTATTAATATCCCTGAGTTATACCCTGAGTTAACTAGGCCAATAACAGTACTGACCTAAGAGGGGGTTATCAGAATCAAATGAGTTTGCATACATAAAATACCAAATCTACACTTAAAATTTAGAAACTGCTCAATAAAATTAACTATGATTACTATAATAACTGTCTGTCCCATTTAATGGCCGCCAACCTCATTCAACATATCTTAAAGGAGATTAATTCCTAGTAGTGTGGTTTAGGGGAGAGGGTTTCCTGGGCGTGGTGAGGTCATGGGAGTAAAGTCTTAATGAAAGGTAGGCAGTGGGGCTCAAAGAGACCTATCACTCTTGGAGATGTGTGAGAACACAGGGTGAAAATGGCAATCTGGGAACCAGGAATCAGGGAAGCCAAAGTATTGAACTCCCATGAACTGGAATTTCCAGCCACCAAACTGCAAGAAATCAATTTACATTTTACCTAAGCCAGCCAATCTATGGTATTCACTTATCAATGCCCAAATGGAATACTACTTTCTTGGAAGAGTGAAACTACACACCAGAGCCCACCCAGACCAGCCCATCCAACACAGCTTCTGAAAACGCTTTCATTTCATGGAATCAACAAAGAATCTGGTAACTGATCCTAATTCAACCTATACTGTTCTTCTAGAGTATTCCCAGTCAAATGCTATCCAGTTCAGGTAGCCGAAAGTGTTCACCCAGTCTACATCTTGTTTTATTATTCCTTAGCTATCTTTTGCTTTCTCTACATATTTTTGTCCTCTCCAACTATCTGACTCCCATATTTTTTGTTTATATTATCTATTTCTATTTTGGTGGTTTTATGACATGAGGTGCAGTCTATAAACTAGAAACCGAATAGATGCTGAAATTCAAGCTGTGTGTCCCAATACAAGGTCACACAGGTCACATAGGCAGAGATACCAGAGAAAGCAATACAGAGGAAGCAGAAGGCAGAAGAGCAAGCAGGTGTATGTGGCTTACAGCTGTGACATGTGGCTCCTGTGTACCCAGTGTTTGTGCAGTTACAATGAAAGGTGCTCCAAGACTGAGAACATTCACCACCATGCTCACAAGAGTTGGGCAAACACCTAAAAGAAAGAGAAGAAGCTGTTAATCACTGTGAGATAGCATAGAGTAATGATCACTGATCATATTTGGTCATGTGAAACACATAGATATTGAACACATAGAGAGTAAACGGCCACATGACCAAAGGTTACCCAGTCTGGTACAGAGGCACTTGACTCACAGAACTAAACCTTGGGGCATAAAGACCTTTGGGTTTGGTCAATTCCCAAGTTGCTCTGATTATTTAATCATGAACATGCATCACCATATCACAGCTCTTTATTTTCCCTAAGTGACATACTGTGGAGTTGATGCAAGCCAGACAATCAACAGCTTACAGGAAGTAGTATTCCATTATCTGAGTTACAATACTGCTTGAAAATGGGAGAGGAGGTTGACTGAGGAAAGGGTAAGGGAAGAGGAAAGAGAGAGGAAAGAATGTTCACAGATGTAGAAATGCCCAAGAATGCTCAGTATCCATACATACATACCAAGCAGTGTCAGGCTGTTTTCTGCTGCTGAACCTAACTCATGAGAACTGGCCTGGTTATTGTAACTTTCCAAGAGAAATAGCAGCCCTATTCAACATCTATCAAGTACAGTAGGTTTACCCAGTTGAGGTAGCTCAGTTCCAACATTAAATCATAATGCATCCGTCTAATCGCAACCTATGTTTGAGAAGCTACATCATGAATAATATACTTTTAAAAACAGAGCATCATGGGAAACCAATAGGGAACAAAAGAAGTGAGCCTAGCACATCACTTGCTCGGACTCTGGGCTTTCAAAAGTTGTACAGATCCTATACAGATCAGCAGCCCAAAGACTAAAACAATTGCACTTCATTAAAATATTTCTTTTCAATTTATATGCATCACTTTACATGAGAGGAATCATGATGAATATATTGAAAAGAGCATGATGCTAAGATAATCAAAGCATTCTTTACTGAAGCACATTATTGTATACATCATTTCACATAACTAGCTAATTTTTAAACAATTCACTTTATTTTTAATTATGTATATAGTGTGTGTATTTGTGTGTGTATGTGTGTGTGTGTGTGTGTGTGTGTGTGTGTGTGAGCGTGTGCACATGTGGATTCGTATTCACGTGAGTGCTGGTGTCTGAGAAGACCAGAAGATGGTATGGGTTTCTCAGAAGCTAGACTCTCATGTAGTTATAGACTACCACCTGAGATGGGTGCTAGCGACCAAATTCTTGACCTTGTCATAAGTAGTTTTTGTGTTATTAACTGATAAGTCCCTGCCCCTTCCCAAGATACCTAATGTTTCTCATTGTAGCAGGTAGCTCCTGGATAAAAATCAAAGGGTCAGGTTTATCTCTCAACAAAGGGGCATAGTGAAGATTTTTAAAAACACTTGGGAGAATCTTGAGAGGAGTTGGGGACCTTCTGCTGAAACCTAGAACACCCCTGGTGGAGTTAGATGGTTCCAACATTGCCTCCAGCTTGACTAAATGCTAGCTAGCTAAGTTTCTTGTAAGCTATTGTCTTTTACCGGCCTGTCTTTAGAGCATTTCTAATAGAAATCATTCAACTGTGGATTATTTCTTGATCCCTTTGAGGAATAAATCTTCTCCAACCTCTTACTAGTTTTCTGAACTAAGAAGGACTTCCCCTTTGAGTCTGCAAATCGCAGTAACAGAACCTGTATTCCTTGTCTCCACAGAAGGACAGGACTCTAATTAATTTCCATAAATACTGAATGGCAAACAGATGTGACATAATCAGGTTGACAATTAACTGCTAGGACATAAATCCCCATTACTTTCTTTGAACCTAAGGTAGGATGGAAAGGCAGAAGATAGTAAGGGGCCCTGGAAGGAAGGAAGCTCCTTGTCCTGACATCTGTGCTGCTTTCTGATGAATAAAAGTCAAGAAATGTCAATACAACTGACGTAGTTAGAATTTCATACAAAGAGCCAACAAGACACCTCCGAGGCTAAAGGCATATGCTGCCAAGCCTGATGACCTGAGTTTGATCCCCTAGGAGCCACATGGTGGAAGAGACTCGATTCCTGAAAGTTGTCTTCTGTCCTCCATATGAGCAACACACACACACACACACACACACACACACACACACACAAACATAATTTTATTTTTTTTAATTTCTATAGTGCTTACTTTTTAAAAATACAACCCAAAATGAAGGGCTGGCATGTGCTTATTTAGAGCCAGAATGAATACACCTTTGAGTTTAACTGAATCTACACTCCTCTCTTTCCTGGAACTTAAATAACCTACCTGGTAAAAATGGACTGTATAATTTCACTCACAAAAGGAGATGATTTAAGATAAGAAAAATAAAGCAATTTCCGTAGTTTCTTGTTCTTGTTTGTTTTTTTACATTTTAAAACTTTATTGTAAATTACATTCTCAAAGCAACATTACTTAGAAAGCTACAGTTGTGTGTGTGTGTGTGTGTGTGTGTGTGTGTGTGTGTGTGCATGTGTATGCATGTGTGGGTCTTTGTAAAGACACCTATGTCTGTCTGTCTGTGTCTCTCTCTGTCTCTCTGTCTCTGTCTCTCTCCCTCCCTCCCTCTCTCTCTCAGATTCCACCCATGTCATAGTTCTGTATTGTTCTCATGTCTTTCTAAATACCAACACTTAGGTCTGAAGGGTGTATGTACTATTGCTTCCCAACCCTTAATAAACTCATTATCGCTATTTTACTCTGACTTGTCCCAAATTCTTTTCAGCAGTGTAGCCAGAACTCTAGCTTTACCTAAGTGGAGGTTCCTAAGACGGGGATCCCTTAGGCTATTACTGCTGGAAGTGCTGGGCTATGCCTCCCCACTGTAGCTTACATCACTCCTTTTTGAAATCTGCATGTGTGTGGTCCGTGTGTGTGATGTGGCGTGTGCATGTGGTACATGCATTTGTGTGTCTGCAGGTACACATGCACATGTATGCAGGTGTAATGTGGGGACCAAAGAGTGACAGGGTGACTAGCTTGCTCTTCATCTTTGTTTTGGAGAGATGGGATCTCTCATGGAACCCACGTTCACCAACTGGGACAGACTATCTGGGATGACCCAGCCCCACCCCAGATGCTGGGGTTATAGAGGCATGCCACCGAGCTTGGCCTTTTACAAATGTGCCATGGCTCTGAGCTCAAGCCCTCAATGAGTCAAGCACTTTACAGACCGAGCCACCTCTCCAGCCCTAACATTCTGTTTTGAATGAAAATGTCAGCGATATCTTTGGTTTAGAGGCACTGTGGGAGAAATTATCTTAACACAGGTAAAGTACCATGTGCAAATGGCATTCGTGAACTTCTAGTTTAGACTCAAACAGCTGATTACACCATTGACGTCTTTTAGAGTTTAGAATGAATAATATATTGAGACCAAAGCTTCCAATGCTCTCATCCGTTTTCAATTTTTTTTTTATAAAAAACTACAGAGCCTGCAAGAATGTATTTGTGATAGACTTTCTGCTGTCTCCTTTATCAGAGCTGAAGATGGAACTTGAAGTTTTGCTTATATGCCTCTTCCAATGTTAACAGAAAATAGTGCTATTGATTTTTTCCCTTGATTAAAAAATAGATGTCCACTGTACACAGAAACAAAAGATGAAAGGTCACCTGTAGTTTCACTATCTAGAAAGTCTAACTGCAAACATGACCTTGTATTCAATCTTTATCTTTTTGGCAGAGGGTTGTAGATTCAGGGTCTCACTCTAGCTCTAATTGCCCTGAAATTCACTATATAAACCAGGCTGGCCTGGTTCTCACTATATAGACCTGGCTAGCCTGGTACTCACTCTATAGACCAGAGTGGCCTCTAACTCAGAGATCTAACTGTGTCTGCTTTCTGAGTGCTTGTACCACAACACCCTGCACATGAACACAATCTAAAAGAAGTTCTTTAGAATCTTCTTTTTTGGGGAATCCAAAAATAAAGAATGTGTATATACTTCTGCACCTAATAATTTCATGCATATTTAGTATTCTTGTAAGTGTGTAGGAACCTGTTAGGCACACTATCACAACGTTTAATTTTTAAGCATTTGAACTCAATAACAATCTAGTAAAAAAAGGAACTTAAAAATATTAAAAGAGTAGCAATCTTAGTTTATAATTAAATCAGAAAAGGTCAGAGGTGACCTTCCTTTAAAAGGGCTTAACACTGTTTTTAAAAGGGAAAAGATTCCATGTTTTTGCCTAAAATCAAAACAAATAAAAATATCTTTGATTGTCCTGGTACATGGGTTGTTTCCCTTTGATTTTCCTCCAGAAGTGAACTGGGCACATTTTTTTTTCTTCAATTCAAACTCATCAGATGAGACTTTTCACATTTGTAAATAAAATGTGAAAGACTGAATTGTGAGTTTTGCCATCTTCATTACATGATAATGTTGGCCAACTCTTAAGCTATGTGATCTGCACTGCATGGCAGAGCTCTTGTTCTCACCAAGGTCTCTAAACAATTGCATTGTGCACTGCCCTCTTTGCTGGTCCTTCCAATACAAAGTCAAACAATCCATCAACCCATTTTCCCAGGCGTCTAAATCTTTCTCCTAGACATTTCCATCACCATTTTCATTGCATATGACTTTGAACAAACACATCCATCGACATACTCAAACCTGAAGTGACAGGCAAAATTTTCATTTAGCCAGATTCTCTGTTCAGCACACTTTCAATTTCAAAGGCTTTCACAGGATGTAATGCTTGGCTGGAATGAATGATATTGGCTTTAGATCTAGAACATTATCCCATTCAAGGGAACTAAACATTAGCTACCTATAGGGCTCATACACTCAAAACAGTAACTAATGAGAACCCTCTCCTCAGAGAACTCACTCACCAAGCTACTCCCCACAAAGCCACGCTTTCTGTGCCACAAGAGTTAGAATGATTATCTTCAAATGCCATAGAATAAATCCACATGAGAACACAGAGAGGCTCATTGGGCTTATGGGCATCCATAGAAAAGAGGAGAGCAAGAGTAGAGGACTATGGGAGAAACTCATTCACTGACAGGAACAGGACGACTACAGCTGGAAGATAGCCCAGGGGACACTTAGAGTGAAGGGCCAAGGATTGGCCATCATCGATGAATCACCACTCTTGTGGAATGAGTTCAATGGCTACAATAGTGATCTTTAAATGTTGGTTTCACCTCACACCTGTCAGAATGGCTAGGATTAAAAACTCAGAAGACATCAGGTGTTGGCGAGGATGTGGAGAAAGAGGAACACTCCTCCACTGCTGGTGGGAATGCAAGCTGGTACAACCACTCTGGAAATCAGTATGGCGGTTCCTCAGAAAACTGGACATGATACTTCCGGAGGACCCAGCCATACCACTCCTGGGCATATACCCAGAAGATTCCCCAGCATGCAATAAGGATACATGCTCCACTATGTTCATAGCAGCCTTATTTATAATAGCCAGAAGCTGGAAAGAACCCAGATGTCCCTCAATGGAGGAATGGATACAAAAAAATGTGGTATATATATACAATGGAATACTATTCAGCCATTAGAAACAATGAATTCATGAAATTCTTAGAGAAATGGATGGAGCTGGAGAACATCATACTAAGTGAGGTAACCCAGTCTCAAAAGAATACCCATGGTATGCAGTCACTCATAAGTGGATATTAGCCTAGAATCTTGGGACGCCAAAGACACAATTCACATATCAAATGATGTCTGACAAGAAGAAAGGAATGGGCACTAGTGCTGGAAAGGATCAAAGCATCAGTGTAGGGGAATACCAGAACAGGGAAGTGGGAAGAGGTGGATGAGGGAGCAAGGGGAGGGAAAAGGACATGTGGGACCTTAGGGGGTGGGGAAACAAAAAAAGGGAAATGAAATGTAAATATAGAATATAGCCAATAAAAAAAAGAAAAAAAAGTGGCATAGGTCCAAGTAACTTAATAAATATTTATGTGCTAAGACCTGTTAGGGGTGTCCCAGCAATGCTCTATGTTTCTGCTCCAGATCCAAGGACAGGAACCATCCTGTCCTACTGATCCTGTCATTCTGCCCTTGATGCTTAATCATCAGAGTCTCTGGACTTAGGACAACCCTGATTCGTGTCCACAGAGGATGAATAAATCACTTCTAGAAGAGAGAGTGTACCAGGTGACTGGATAAGAGGTATGTGCATGTGAAAAGCACGAAGATGGTCGGATCAGCTGTGGGTATGAGAATGGTATAGATATAGGTATGTGTTTATGGATACATGGGAATGTGGACCTGGAAGAGCAGTGTGGAATTTGTGTAGGTGTACGGGGAGCTTTCAATCATGTGACTGAGAATGACCATCTATAGAGGGATTTTAATCCAGCAACATGGCTGCTCTGGCAAGGGAACATACTAGGTCTATATGATCCTCCTGGAATGCAGGTATACTCTGGATTGCAGTGTGATCTGACTGAAATGCAGTTGCGGCCTTGATCCCTAACAATGAAAGTAAGGTTAGTTTATAGACGGAAGTTCAAAAGTGACCTCTAATTGAGGGGCAGACAAAGTGAGGAATCAGAGACAGATTTGACAGGATGAGTCACAGACAGGATATGCCCATGTCTCAAAAGAAGAAAACAGGAAAGAGAGATTGTTTGAGAGAGAGAGAGAGAGAGAGAGAGAGAGAGAGAGAGAGAGAGAAACATAGACACAGACAGAGATACAGACAGACAGACAAAGTGGGGAGAGGGTACTGGGGTAGTTTTACAGAGAAAACAAGGTAGACATAAGTGAAGACAGAATGAGCTAGAGAATGAGAAGGAGCCAGAAGATTAAAACATTGAAACCAATCAGAGCAATTCAGTAAGAATTTGAGTGAAGCTAGATTGACTCAGTCATTTCAGAAGATTAGATTATACGGAGGCTAAAAGCTTCCAGACCAAGGCCTAGGGACAGGTAGAACACAGAAGGAAATGCTCTGAGCTCATCCCCAGCTGTGTATTTATACAATTGGGGTAAGGCTCTCATCTGATCCTTTCATCTGAGGAAATAAAACTGACATTTACAACATTTATAAGTGTGTGTGTGTGTGTGTGTGTGTGTGTGTGATACAGTATATAAAGAGTATATGAGTTGAAAGCACATGCATGAAGAACCATGTATATATGAGTGAGCACCTGCATCTTTGTATGTATACTACGTTTATGTGTAACTTTGATCCTACTCAGCTACACATTTTAAAAAGTGAAAAATAAAGTTGTATTAAGTTCCTGTCAAATTTTAATGTTTCTACTTATTTTAAATGATAATTTATTAAACCATTAAATGATCCAATTATTATGTGTGGATGAAAGATTAACCACCCATAATGCTAATGTATACCCATAATGCTGTATGGCTGGACAGGGGTGCAGTTCTGACTTCCTGGCTTTGGGGCTAGACTCCATTTTCTTAGCCAGCCTAACCTCTCTATGCATCTTTTTCTATTTTCACACAGCTGCTGTCAAGACTTCAGGAGGGTTAGATTTAAATATTCATAAGCATATATGTGCTTAGTTCAGGGTCTGGTATATGGATTTAAATCTGCAATAGTGTGATATTCCACCAAGATCCGTAATTAAATTTAGTTGCCTTGGTTACAAAGCATGGCTGATATGACTCCTTCACTACAGTGTCCCGGGCCTACCTATAGTTTTTAATTATTACTAACCACAGGTTATTATGTCAGAAGTTGCTCATCCTCTATAATTAACTCTCACATCTTGCCTTGCTATGTCCCATGCCTGTGTTCCCACTGAGTTTATAGGGTTATGCTCGCATCCAGATCAAT
Source organism: Apodemus agrarius (assembly GCA_964023405.1). Taxonomy (NCBI): domain Eukaryota; kingdom Metazoa; phylum Chordata; class Mammalia; order Rodentia; family Muridae; genus Apodemus; species Apodemus agrarius. The sequence continues at coordinate 16,663,055 of OZ030024.1, forward strand.
ACAATACTCCCAGCATTCTTAGGGTAAGTGATTCTCCTGCTCCTACACAGAAGACACTAATGGGCTGTGACAGCAAACATTAGAATAGACAAAAGTCCTGTTTCCCTGTCTCTGAATAGACCCAACAGTCAAGGTTCCCAAAGATAGCTCGATAACCTATCACATAGGTCTCTGGTTTACTAGTACCTAGAAGCCAATTTTACTGTTTGAGTGACATAGCATATTGAGATTGATTTTACAGTTTTGGCACATGTATGAACATCTATAGCTATAACAGGACAAGGACAATGTCCCAGTGGTTAAATTGTTTGCTGTATAAGCATGATAACCTGATTTATCAGACATACACACACACACACACACACACACACACACACACACATACACACACCACAAGATTAACCAATAAATAAAAATAAAATCATAACAGAATGAACTTTGTAGGATGGTAGCATATTTATATGTAATTAACATAGTTACATTGTCTTAGTTAGGGTTTTACTTCTGTGAACAGACACCATGACCAATGCAAGTTTTATAAAGACAACATTTAATTGGGGTTAGCTTACAGGCTCAGAGGTTCAGTCCATTGTCATCAAGGCAGAAACATGGCAGCATCTAGGCAGGCATGGTGCAGGAGGAGCTGAGAGTTCTACATCTTCATCTGAAGGCTACTAGTGGAAGACTGACTTCCAGGCAACTAGGGTGAGGGTCTTAAACCCACCCCCACAGTGACATACCTTCTCCAACAAGGCCACACATCCTAATAGGTTCACTTCCTGGGCCAATCATATACAAACCATCACATACATGTATTATATCTATTATTATATTATTATTATTATTTGAAATATGTTATATAAAACAATTGCTAAATTTATTTTTAATATAGATACAATTTATTTCTAGTGTAATAGATGTACATATCTATATCTATCTATCTATATATATATGTATATATATATATATATATATATATATGATACATATATATTACCAAATTTTTGAATAGGTCAATGGGGAGATGTGGGGCTGTCTTTACCTGTCTGAGATGCCACATGAGTCTATCTGAAGGTCACTGAAGTTGCCAAGAGACCCCTGCTGGACTGCAATCAGATCTACCATTTTGTTGTTGATAGAGATGAGCCTCATGCATCCTTGAAATCCACCTAGAGGGCTCCTACACTTGGATCCAACGCTTTTGTCTGGACAACCTGAGAAGAACAAACCAAAGTAAAACCATAGTACTTTGTACAAAAAAAAATCAGTATTTAGTATCACAGCTGGATTTGTAAAGAAAAATAAATAAATAAAACATACATTTGATTATCCTTGGCATTAGAGGAGAGAAATAAGCCCTCTGGAATCATGATTAGTTTCATCTAAATTCATGCAAAGTATTTTCTTTATTTCCATAGGATTCAAAGGAAGTCTCCAGAGTTGTGATAATTGTGTGCACCACTTTAGCTTGATCTAAATTTAGAAGTTTAGTTATTGCCTTCAAAATCCCAAGTGTGCCAGCCAGCAGTGTCAAACATTCTATAATGTAAGCAGGGAACTTGGTCTTTAGACTGGAGAATGCAGAGCATAAACTAGGGTAAGTATACACTGAAGACAGGAAAAGATAAATCAGGAATAATGAAATGCCTTTGTACTTAAAGCTAACTATCTGAGAGAGGAGATGTATTTATCTGGAATAAAATTACTAACGCTTTATTTGATTAAACATTTCATTCCTTATACAGGTAAGAGTCACATATATATTTGACAAATACAAATGGCTAAATGTCAAAAAAATATTTCACCATTTGATTTTATTTATTCTTTGGCTCAGCAAACAATGTACTCTTTACGCTGATTTTTCTAACATTTAAGATTTGTTCTTATTATTTAAATTACAAATATAATATTAACCATTACTGCCTGGGCTTAATGATGTTCTAAATGTTTATTCAAGTGAAGTAAATAATTTTATGGACTATGAGCACATATATTTCACTTACATATTTTCCATCAATCTTTCTTTGCTGCTACGGCTGTCAGCCACCACTACAATCTCACAGAATTAGAAGGGAAACAGCAACTTCTTAATTCCTCCACACTACTGTTCCACCTGGAAATTTTTATTACAATTCATTTTTTTTCACCAAGGACACATCTCTTTAATGCTATCTTTTCCCAGCAAAATAGATTTACATGACAAGTAGAGGCCAGTATGATTTAAAACTATTAGCAGGCACTCTGAAATATGGCATTTTTATTTTAATGGAAACTTCAAAGTTTCAACTTTAATATATCAACAAAAGGCAATCACAGATTTTTGAATAGTCATTGGAGATACATAGCAATGTATATATTTACAGTAATTAAAATTCTCCTGGCCCATAGTACACTGTTGTATAACTATATCCTCCAATGGAAAGATTTTTCTCTTCCATTCAGGTTATATAAGCAGTAAGAAAATTGCTTGGGAGAGGTGGTTCTGGTGGAGCTGTGTGGACATTGAGGAGATAATTCCAGAAACACAGCTAAAGTGGTCTCTGATTCATGCTGCAGTAAGCATTCCGTAATTCAGCTACCTGTGAGCCAGCCGTGTTTCTGTAAGGAGCCCCAGTAAGACCCATTAGTGCATGAGCTACACTTGGAGTGCATAATTTCTTTGGTTTGTTGGAGGTGTCCTACTCAAAGCAAAGATTCAGAAAGAGCCATACAATGTGCATGGTTATAAAAATCTCCTTGTAGATGACCTATTACCCAACTAAGAATGTCAGATGAAAGAAGAAACGGTAATATAGTTCAAGAACACTTGATATTTGTCATGCACCAGGAATGTAGACTACTTGGCTATTCTCCTAACACATCTCAAACTATTTTAACATGGGTTAATTGAGGCAGGGCAAACTGAATAAGAAAGAAAGATGATAAAACCATAAACAAGACCAAGAGTCAGAGCATGGGGACTTCACGTTTCTGGATGAAAAGCTCAATAAGCAAGAATTTCCAAGAACAAAGAAGGTTTAAATCAGGTCTTTGAAGGCAAAGATGGGTTAATATAATGCAATACCAGGAAGAAGTTGAATACTGAGTCTATTCAAGATGAAAGTAGTAAAGTAGGAAGACTCCTGGAGAATTTTCAATGCTGAATTGATGGATGGATCCATTATCAGAGGCAGTCATCATGTTAAATACCTCCAGAGATGACACATAAATTACTACTATATGCTGCTGCTTGAGAAATGAGATGCCACTGCATGGTCGTGTGGCCAGGTCCTTAGATACCTGATGCTTGCTTTATACACAGAACTTGAATGTGAGTATTCTATATCTCATTTAGCATCTCCAGGTTGAGATGCATGCTGTACTATCCATGAAAAAGATTATATAGGAGAATTTACAGAAATTAGTCACAAAACTATGCTCTATGTGCACAGAGAACCAAGAATTTGAATGTATGGCTTATGAATGATCAAATGCACTGAAGGATATCCCACAATGTGCTCTGATTTTTTTTTGAAATGCACTCATTTGAAAGAAGAAAGGTTAAGAGAAGAGAGAGTGAGGTAATGGATAAATAGTGGATGTTTTGTATGGCATATGGAGTTCTGTTCTTTGAGAAGTAGCCCTCCAGTCTGACAGCCAATGGGACAGGCTCTCTGAAGACTGCAGAGTGGGGACAGAAGTCAGGCTGTTGGGGCAGAAGACCTCTTGACATTAGAGTATGCCAGCTAGTTTAGCATGACTGGATTCATTCGCCATCTCTTTGAACTTGCAGATGAATTTGGAGAGAAGCAGAGGAGAGTTCATGGGAAGTTTCTCAAAACATGAGGATTTTTTTTTTTTTTGGTTTTTCAAGACAGGGTTTCTCTGTGTAGTCCTGACTGTCCTGGAACTCACTCTGTAGACCAGGCTGGCCTCGAACTCAGAAATCCGCCTGCCTCTGCCTCCCAAGTGCTGGGATTACAGGCGTGCGCCACCACCTCCCGGCTTGTGGATTTTTTTTTTTAATCTTGAATATAAGCTGGTAAAGAATTAACCAACTCAAAACTGTGTTCTATCTAGATAAAACTAAATCTCCGGTGATAAAGAGTCCCCTCTCTATATAAACAAAAAAGTTTTGAAGGGTGACCAACATAATGCTGGGGAGGGACAGAAAACTTTCAATTAGAAAATGTCAAGCATGTGTTTATCTCACTGCCAGTGGCAGCCTAACAGTCAAGCCAGGGGTGCAACTTTGGGACCCCTACCTCATCCACTCCCCAAACATACCTTGGCCAATAATTCCCGATGATTCCCAGGAAAGATGTGATGCCCACCTGGAAACCTCTGCCTCAAATGTTCTTGGGACACAGAATTCCTACTCCCTAAATCCTAAAAAGGCTGTTAGGTGGACTGAACTTCTCAATCGGGCTCTGAAAGCATGAAGCTAAATCCCAAAAATGTTGTGGTAGTCAAGACCCTGAAGGGCATATATTAAAGGGATTGGATTTGGGGTTTTACCAAGAAAACTCTGTAGCATATCTGTTAGGCAGACCATATATGGTTATACATTTATAAAAGCAGACAAATAAAAATATACTCTAAATTTTGGTAGTAGTCATCTACCTAGACAATCCTAGAAAGACAAACATTTATTTATGATATGCATGAAAAGATGTGGATTTCTTTAATGTCATCAGAGGGATTGAGAGATGGCACCATGGGTAACAACAATGAGGAATACACATACACACCCTCACATATATATACTCACTCATATACACACTCAAGCATACACACTCACACACACAAGCACACACACACACACACACACACACACACATATATATATATATACACTCATATACACACACATGCACACACACCTGCATGTGAGTGTGCACACCACAGTCACACATGCATATGCAAGATACATAAAATGTCATTGATATGCCTTGAAATGTCTATATGTTCTGAAACACAGACGATAAAGTTAACTAGACACGGGAGTGCACAGTGAAGATCCCGGCAACCTTGCAATGTTGCCATAAATCTTGGTGAATCCAAACCATTTTAGAATACTATTGAGTGCAACATGTGTATCATAATAAACAAAAATTACAGCACGCATATATTTCACTCTAAAATATTACAGTGTGAATAAACACAATAGCGAGAGAAAATGCATAAAATAGCCAAGGATTACTAAATTTGAACATAAAGGACATAAAATGCTATAAGAAAGACAATTCCATTTCCATGATTTATTAACAGTTTTACCCAAGCTTCTATTTTTATTTTGTATCCTTTAACAATATGCTTTCTACTGGGATTTTTCGTATCTCTTTCGCTGTTCTAAATATTTTCCTTTGGATGAAAAGCTCTGGCTTAGGTTTTACTATATACCTTATTAGTGATTAAAAATCTATACATTCCTATAGGTTACCACAAAATCCATCGTGTTTTGTGAAGCAGCTTAGTCCAGAGCTGAACAACTCTCATTACGGAAAGCAATTATGTCACTTAAAAAAATATAGTGGCTGCTTTTGCCGTGGTGGATTGCACAGGTTTTGTTTTGTGAAGATTCTGTTTGTACTTGTGTATACGTGTGTGTTTCTGTGTGGGTGTGAATACATGAGTGTAGGTACCTGCAGAAGTCAGAGGAGGGTGTCGGATCCCACGAAGCTGGAGTTGCAGGTGGAGTGAGCCATCGTATGGGTGTTCAGAACTGACTCACGTCCTCTGGGAGGGCAGCAAGGACTCTTAACCACTAGGCTACCTCGCCAGCCCCTTGGTTTTGTCTTCCTAATTTCACTTCATTTGGTTTGGTTTTGTTCTTTAATTTGTATTTACGCCTCTGGCGAACTAGTCTGTGTCTTTATTGCAATTCTTAGAAAATGATTTGTATTTTATTGGTAATCCATCAAGACTGAAAATCATTCTCCATATCAAAAAAAATGATTCTAGGATTAGTTGTTATTTTTATTATTTATTTCTCTCTCTCTCTCTCTCTCTCTCTCTCTCTCTGTGTGTGTGTGTGTGTGTGTGTGTGTGTGTGTGTATGCACATGCATACTCAATATAAGGCTGAGGGCATCAGTTCCACAGGAACTGGAGCTACAGGCAGTTGTGAGCTACCTGACATGGGTTCTGGGAACTAAGCCCTGACACACTAGATAAGCACTATGAACTATTAACCACCAGCGTATCTCCCTGGCCCCAGAAGCCACTATCAAACCGCAGTCAAGCAATAGTCAAACAATGGTAATATGGAAAGAAAGCGCTAGGACATAGTTACATCTGCCTACTGAACTGCACTCCTTATGTCCGAGACTATCGTGTTTGCTTCCGTTGTGAAATCTCGGGCCCCTAATCTGCTTTCCCAAGCCTTTATTCCAATCAACCATCCACAAGATGATTAAGCACTTCATCTGTTCTTGCTCCCTAAGGAAAAGGCTGATGCCGAAGGCCGGTCTCCTGCTTTTATCAAATGTACCAGCATATTTGTTTTCCTTCAGCAAAGAGACTGAGTTGCTATGACTAATTATGTTTAATTATTTGTCCAGTGGCATAATACTGTTTTCTGCACTGGGCAGAGAGGAAGCAGTCGGAATGTTGTTCTATGGGAGCTAGGAGTCAGATCAGAAATCACACACACACACACACACACACACACACACACACAAAGAAATCAACCCATCAAATCAGAAGACGGTGTGATGTGTAAGGGGCCATTTAACACTAGGAGAATCTAACAAGGATTGAAGATAAGAACTGAGGAAAGTGACCTACTTAAAATAAATCTCATTATAGAAACGGTAAGCATAAGGAAGTCTGCCTTGTAGGAATTCATTTTAGGTCACAATTTGTCATTTTGATCCACTCGACATTTTCATGTTTAAAGAGAGTTGAAAATTAGTCCCGAGAGTTGGCCCTGCTTAAAGCGTGAGAGATATCATCTCCGAGACACAGAAGCAGGAACACAAATATTACCCAATGGACCACATCATGCGACTCCTTTGCTTACCTCCAAAATAAAAGATGCCTCCTGAATTAATCTTCTCGGACCCCAGCCAAGGAGAAGCAGGGCTGATGTGGCCATCTACAACCACACTCAGGTGATTCTTTTTAGCAGACAGGGAGACAGAATGCCACTGACCGTCATCTAAGCCAGCACCTGGGGAGAGGAGACAAAGGAGTAGCTCTCAATAGTAAACATGAAGCAGTCGCTTGTGAACAGCAGTAGACACTAGACGGAATGCAATGTTGGCATCTGCTGCAGACCCACCTTACCTGAGGGATGCATTATAAGAAACCCATTCGTGCCTGCAACACCATACATACTGTGACTTCTTCTGCATATACACAGCCACGATACAGTATAACTTACAGAGTAGGCACAGCCAAGCATTAGGCACAGTCAACCAGCAATAACTCAGATTAAAATAGAAAAATAGACTGTAGGCATCCTTTAAGCTCTATGAACAGCTTATTTCTGGTATTTTCCATTTAGTATTTTCAGACCATAGTTGGCCACAGTTGCTGAAGCTATGGAAAGTGAAACCTCAGATAAGGGAATTCCACTTAAATTATTCCCTCATACCAAGTGTGAAGGCTGCGCCTATAATCCTACAATTTGGGAGGATGGGTGATACAGGAAGATTAGGAGTTTGAAGGCAGCCTAGGAAAATAGTAAGTTGAGGAGTAGAGAAAATAAGTGTGTGTGTGTGTGTGTGTGTGTGTGTGTGTGTGTGTGCCTTGCATGTGCATGTGTGTGTGTCCAAGTATGACATATGCATGTGAGAGAGAGAGAACCTTATTAGGATAGTATTAACCAAAACTTCAAAGTTGAGAGCCCATGTACATATAAGCAGCTAAGTGTACTAAATGGGTTGTTGGTTTTTGGTTGTTGGTGTTTTGTTTTGTTTTGTTTTGTTTTAAGAGCACATGTTGTTGGTAGGGGGAACGTGGTTATGTTAAGTGAAGGAAGAAATGGGAGGTAGATTTGACCAAACCACATTTTCTGCCTATATGAAACTATCAAACACTAAAGGCATCAAAACAATATATCGTACACTGAATGTCTTGTGATAGAACCCCACATAGATTAAACAAAAGGTTGAATGCATAGCTTCTATCTAAGATTGCTGGAGAAAACCTTCATGACAAGAGGCTCACAGGAATGCTTTTCCCACTAAGATTATCCAACTCTCCTTGAATCAAATTCAGAGGAATTTAAGAACTATGACTGTCAAGCCGGGCGTGGTGGTGCACGCCTATAATCCCAGCACTTGGGAGGCAGAGGCAGGCGGATTTCTAAATTCGAGACCAGCCTGGTCTACAGAGTGAGTTCCAGGATAGCCAGGACTACACAGAAAAACCCTGTCTCAAAAAACCAAAAAAAAAAAAAAATACTGTCAAATAACTTTCTCTCTCTCTCTCTCTCTCTCTCTCTCTCTCTCTCTCTCTCTTACAGTATCTCGCTCACCCTCACTCTGTGCATAATAGACACAATTCTAACTAGAGTCGCAATTTTATATAAATTTAATGTTGCTATAATAAAAAACAAAGAGTTCCCACAGTCTCTAGTTCTTCCTAAGGCAACACTCATGTCTTTGTTCTTCCTCTCAAAGGCAATTGCTACTACAATGGCTGTGTCCAAGGCCAACTGGGGAGAGGGAAACTGAGCTCTCTATGGTAGATTTGCCAGTCACTCTTATAGCCAGAGAACATCCTAGCCAGTAGACAAAAGTTCTATCACCCCATAAAGCCCAAGGAGACATTTAAATTGCCTTGTTATACTGAGTGTGGTTCCCTCATAATTACAGTTTGAAAATGCACCAAAACCCTCTTAAATTGGTCACATTGTTCTGTCATGGATGTACTAAAAGGGACACAAATCTTACTCAAGAGTTAAAAGAATACAATTCTATCATCCCAGAAAGGATGTTTTTTTTTTCAACTAGGACACAGAAGTAAAGAAGGCAGGCTGGAAACTTACATTTTGACCAGTTTCTCAGAAGGCACTCAATTTAAAAGACAGAACAGAGTTATATAACCCACGACTGAGTAAGATTGGACTAAACTCATCAAGTGTCCCCAGTTCAGCAGGATGCCTCCTTGTAGCACTTCCTTTTGGAAACAGAATGCAGACAACCCCTTACGTACTTAATCTACAAGAGCATGTGCTTCTAGCTGTTTCTCTGATCCCATGTGTCCTCCAAGCTGTCCCCAATGCATAGATGTGTCCTCCATGCGTGGCTTCAATGTTTCTTCCTTATGTTTTCTTCTTAGTCTTTGCTTTCCAAATATCTTGGCTGCTGAAGTTTTCATTTTCCAATGTATTCTACACTGATGGTAAGTGAATGGGTGTGTATGCCTGGGCCTATGTCTGTGAGAGCAATCGTATACATCCAACATTATGCTCATGGAAGTCAGGAAACCTCTAGCCCCAATCCTCCTCCTCCTCCTCCTCCTCCTCCTCCTCCTCCTCCTCCTCCTCCTCCTCCCCTCCTCCTCCTCCCCCCCTCCTCCTCCTCCTCCTCCTCCTCTTCCTCCTCTTCCTCCTCCTCCTCCTCCTCCTCTACCAACTTGAAAGTCTCTTGTTCTGCACTGTGGCATATGCTGAACTGGCTGGGTTTCTAACTACTGGGGATTTTCCCATCTCAGCTTCCAGTCTTTCCTATGAGCATAAGATTTAGAGACACATGCTACCATGTCTGGCTTTATTAAGTGGATTCAGGGGTCCAGTCCTGAGTTCTCACTGCTGTTCCCCAAGTGCCTTTATCCACTGAATAATCTCCCCAGCCTTGATTTTGTTCTCTTCTTCAGCTACAGAGTTTGATAAATAACCCAAGGCAGATTTCAAAACTGTAATCACGGATTTTGTCTCAGCCTCCCAAGTGCTGGGATCCAAGGTGAGTGCCACCTCATCTGGCTCGCACAGTGATGCTTTTATAACACATGACAAAATGAACTACTATATAATCAAATGACATATAGCTACAGGTGCACGGACTGAAGAGAAGGCTAGTGGTTCGGAGCATTGCCTGCTCTTCCTGAGGACTAGGATTGGACTCCCAGCAGCTACATATTACTTCACTATCACCTGCAACTCAAGCCACTGGGTATCTGATGCTCTCTTCTGACCTTCAGGTACAGGTGTACATGCAGACAAAACATCCATACACAGAAAATAAAAACTGGAATTGAAACATTAAAAAAAATGTCTATTGCGTGTGTGTAATACTTTACAGGGAAATCTTTGTGTTGTAACTGTTTCTAACAGCTGTATTCTGTTTTCACGCTCATGGATTCATACAAGTCCTGCAGAGAGCCAGTGCTGGTCCAAAGAGCATGCTTTCTATGGTGACTCCCTGGGCATCTGCTGATTGGGCACAGGATGGAATGAAACCAAAGGCTTGGGGAGGCCTTTAGAATCCTACTTTCCAGACCGGAGCCAAGTTAGATTATGAACAAAAGATTGGCAGGACTGCCTAACTCTGCAATTTGGCACTGTAAACTGCATCCATTTAGCAAGCCAGCGGGTTATGAACTGGGGCCACACTTTCAGAGAACTCTTTAGAAAGCTGAAATTTTGAGTAATAGACATCCTTTACATGTGGAGGAGACTTATCACCTGTCAATGGGTTAGACCACTCAACTTAATACATGACCCCTGTCATAGCCCAACTAGCCTTACCTAGGAAAGCAGATCCTCTCTCACTTTACTGTCTCTAAGTGGGATAAGAAGGCTCCCCTTCTGTTAAAAGAGGAAGGGAAGGAATCATGCAACTTGCACTTTTTCCTTTCTTAGGTATATTACACAACTCAAATCTATTGCTACTCCATTAAGTTACTTTGTATAGTTGTGACAGAATAGTTAAGAAAGGAAAAGATTTAAAGGCTAGAATAATAGCTTAGTGGTTAATAATGCTTGCTGCTCTTCTGGAGGACCGGAGTTCAGTTCCTAGCACCTGAACATAGCAGCTCACAACCTACTACTATAACTCCTTGTAACTCCAGAGGCCCTGAAACCCTCTTCTGGCCTCTATGAGTACCTACCTGCCTATACACACACCACACACACACACACACACACACACACACACACACACACACTTTTTTAAAAGAAGGAAGGTTTATTGTGGCTTATAGCTAGAAGGCATGGCAGGATTCCTGGTGATGGGAGTGTATAGCTGAGATTATTCCCATTCTAGTAGGGGCGGGAAGGACGAAAAACAGAAAGAGATCAGAACCAAGGTAGGGTAGGACTATAACCCTCAGTGGCCCAGATCCAGTATCCCACTTCCTCCAATCATGCCTCTGCAAACACAAAGTTTCCACAATCCCAAAACATCACGCATAGCTGAGGATCAAAGAGTCCTAGGCCATGTGCCATGGAGGTGAGCAGGTGCTTCACATTAAAAACCGTAACAGACATCACTCATAATCCCTGTTCCATTCTGGAAATCAAGGCCAGTGCCCTGAGGAGGCAAGTGCCCTAGCACTGAGCTTCCACTCATTAGAATCTGGGGAGTGATTATATTGTTGATATATTAACAAAGAAATAACTTCAGTAATGTTGTCAGGCAATTGTTCACACATACAATTTGGTGCTTTCTATTCATTGTGTAGTTTACACCACTGTGGTTATTACTCTCACTCTGAGTGTGTAGACAATGAATCTAGGTCAAAGTAAACCATTCCCCTGGGTGCTACCAAGTCAATAAGCTAGAAAACGAACCAGAAGCCCTTACCTGACTCTAAAACCCCACGATTTACTCTGCCTATAAGGCAGGGGCTCTTGTGATTTTTCTTCATGTCAAACAACTTTGAGAAGGAGAAAAATCCAGTACTGATAATATAATAAATGACCATCAGGAAGTTGAGCTTTGAAAAGTTGCCTAGCATACAAGATCAGCAGAAGGACCTGACACTATCCTGTTGAACATAAGTAAACTCCCAGAATGCCTACATCAGTCAGTATGTTACAATAGGATCATGAGAAGAAACCAAGACCGGGTCTAGGCTGCCTGTGGGGGTACAAGCCTGTAATTTCAGCACTTGGAAGGAAGAAAGAAACAAGAAAAGGACTAAAAGTTCAAGGCCAACCGTCTACATAGCTTGTAAGACCCTGTCTCAAAGCATCAAAAAGACAAGCAGACAAATAAAAATAGCACTATCTCAAAATCTTGGGTGTGCACAAATCAAAAAGGAAAAAAGAAATAAGATTAATGTGCAATCCACAGAAACACCAAATATCTCCCTCCTCTGAAGAATGTGAACGACTACTGTTACTGTATGGATGTCTAATGTCCCACTGCAGGTTAATAGTCTGCAGGTCTATGGTGATGCAGCTTTGAAACTTTCAAGAGGTAGAGCCTAGCTAAAGGAAGCAGGTCACCAGGACTAAATTTTAAAAGCTATGGACCACTTCCTAGTTCTGGCCTTTCTGCTTCCTGAGCAGATGTGATGGGGGCAGGCTCCCCTATCACACAGGTTCATTCCTATAGGAATGAAGTATACTGGTTCAGCATGCATTCCTCAGCAAGCTGGACTGAAACTCCCCAAAGCCATGAGCTAAAAGCAAGTCCTTCCCCCTTTAACAGTGCTTCCACCAGGTAGGGTGGTCTGAGCAATGCACATGATGATTGCTACAGGAATGACTAATTTCCCTTTTGTCGATTCCTTCAGCTTGATTCCATTCCTCCATCTCTCTAGATTAAGACGAGAAAAAAATATCAAGCACAGTTGCCCTTGTGTCCCAAGACCATTTAAGCAGCAGCTAACGTTTGGTTTCTAGACACCACCAGTCAGTGAACACAACCCCAAGGTTTATGCCATTCTTCATACGATTGTATCAAGCTGCTCCTGGGAGTCTCCAGGTATGTCCCTTGTCTTGTGACAAGCCACAGGACTCAATGTGTTCAAACTCCAAATGTTTGGGTGATTTAGGGAGGAAAAACACTGTCAGCTACAAAAGCAAGAACTGAGTAATAAATAGAGGTGCTTGCGATTGCAGATGACAGAGACAATGGGATTGTTCCAGAACCTTCTCTCTTCCTCACCTAAACTCCTTGACCCATGTTTTTGGCTCAAACTGCATCACCACAGAAATTATAGCAAAGAAGGAGTTTTTATCTGCTTTCTTCCGGGTGATCGCCGGGCCTATCGTAAATTGCTATAGAAACAGTCTGACAGCTTAGCTGCCCCTGGCCTCTGCTGAGACTGTAACAGGCATCTAGAAGAGAAGATGGATAAAGAAGAGAACTAAGCCTGTCACTAAGAGTAGATCCTCTGCAAAGACGCAGAAGGCAATTACATGTATGCCATCACTCAAGGAACCTCTGAAGAGCGGTACCCATTCCCAGGCACACCTCGGCACTCGGAAATCACCAGCAGTCCTACACTGAGCATTGTCACTAGCCAGAATTAAGGATCCAGATGGCTAGATAGCTCCTGTCAAGGTGAAAATATGGGGGTCATTGGTGACGACCCCTTCAGTGGAGGGCAGAAGTTTAAAGGTGACAGGTTTGCAGTAGGAAGGGAGGAAGAGTTTAACAAGGAAAAGGGATGAGACAGAACTGTAAAAAAAAAAATGCCTTTTTCTGGGTGAGACACACCAGGAGGGCTGTACCACTGCCAGGAGCACAAGGATTGCAAATGTCTATCAAAATAGCAGACACACTTCAGATAGCACAGGTGGGCTTTTGACATGGAAAATTCTGCTACCTGGCCAAAAAGCTTGGTCATGGGACTGGTTTCCACCATTAGGCAAAATAGCAAAACCATAGTAGGAGCCTCCAACTTGAACAACAAAGAATTTCATTTTCAACAAGAAAATGCAACGTCTTTGTTACATTAGGTCCGTGATGTCATCTGGATGAGCTTTGATTTGACATCTCTAACAATAACAAGGGCTGAAAATATCTTGTGTCATGAGGGATTTCAAAGCACTACTAAAACGTTTCATGATTTAGGCTAATATTCTATCATTAATATTTCAAGGATGGCTTAGGTTCACATAACATTTTCAAATTCCAAATGACGGTTTGTCAACGGCATATCCCATTACAAACTTAGCCTGATAATTCAAATATTAGCATAATTCAGTTCTTTCTACATATAATTTGGGTTTTTCGCTATAAAAGGTAAAAATATTTTGAAAATCTCAAACCCTAAATATTGCTATTTTCTATGTATAATAACTATGAATATTTAAGCCATCCTTATATAATGAAAAGATTTAGTATAATATAATACCACAAAGTGTCACAAATGGAAGGTCATTTCCTATGGGAAAAGAAACTGACCAGGCACTCAACTACCATTAAGTAATTTATTTGTAAATAAAAAGTCTATTTGCTTTATTGAAATTTATTGAAATCCCAAGTGTAATAAACCCACTTGGGATTCACTTGATAATGTTTGAAAATCAAATCAATTGCTGCATTATAATAACTTTAAATAAAGCCATGCATGACTGTGAGATTTGTATTATATGATACTAAATCTTTTCATTACATAAGGATGGCTTAAACTTCCATAATTATGAAATATATAATTTTTGAAAGAAACTGGGAAAAATGAGAGTGGAGAGAGTTGCTAGGCCAACATTTGCTATTTTCAGTGTAATATATTTTGGTATGCTGACACAGCGTTAGATTCCTTTTTATAAGCTATGAAAATAATCATATAAAGTCACATGATAACATAATGGATTATGCCGTGTCTGTATTCAAACACATATTTAGAGACTTTTTAAATCATGTAGGGTATTCTTTACAGTGCTATACCTAGTAATTTATTAACTATATATTCCTGTAAAAAGGTTGGGAGTGAGTTAGCTTCACGCAGCTTGCTACAGTAATGCTGTACTGAAGCACTTTCTTTTAGATGTTGAAAATTAGGCTTTGGCCATAACTACTTCGGAGGATATCAAATACATCACAATATGCTACACACCAATGACAAGCTTACATTTTAAGACTCTCGTTTTAGGAGTCTCTTAATTATTCATATGACACTGATTAATTTATGTCTTTTTTGTGGAGACTACAAACCTACCACATTGAACATTACTTAAAAAGTCACAGCACCGTACCTATAAAAAAATTATAATTAATGCCGACTTTCTAGGACCCTAACATAAACTGCAGTGATCCAGAAACATGAGCAGCAATAAAAATATGCAAACATTAGGTCCATGTGCTGACTGGCTTCATGTCAACTTGACACAAGCCAGAGTTATGTTGGAAGTGGGAATCTCAATTGAAAAACTGCCCCTACCAAACTGGCCTGTGGATAGTCTGTGGCACATTTTCTTGATTGATGGTTGATGTGGAAAGGCCCAGCCCACTATGGGTGGTGTTACCTCTTGGTTAGTGGTCCTAGATACTTGCAGATAGCAGACAGAGCAAGACATGCGGGAGAAAGCCAGTAAGCAGCACTCCTCTATGGCCTTATCACAACCTCCTGGTACTGGCCCTGAGTTCCTCTGATGATGCAGTGTGAAATGGAAGTGTATATGAAGTAAACGTTCTCCATTTTTAATTCCCTATGGTCATGGTATATTATCATAGCAATAGAAACCTTGCTAAGTAGCATGGTAGCACCAATTTGTATACTTGTTCTTCCTATTAGTTTCAAACTTTATTTTAACTTTTCTCATTTTTTTTCCTTCCCCAGTCTTATTCTATAAATGTTGGTCATAGTTAATATAGAGGAGTAGTACAATAGCATCTATAAATTGTTGTTAAAGATCATTTATTAAATTAATGTAGCAATTTACCCCAATGTGACCTCTACCTGCCAGCAGTAGATGCTATTCTATATATGAAAAAATATGATGGAGATTCCTTGTTGCGAGCTATATAATTTTAATGAAGAGACAAAAATATCCCTCACCCACAGCTCTGACCTAGATTGAATATTAATTTTCGTGACACATATAAAGCCACCTTAATCATATTGCCTCTAATGGACAAACGGACACTGTTTTATAAATGAATACAGAGAATGTCAATTGGTGCCCAAACAGCAACTTTTGTACAAACTGTTGCCTTCTCTAAAAATATATCCAACCATTGTAAGGTACATTTGCATATTAGTATAAAAGGACATAGATAGATATAGGTGCCAGTGTGGCCCACATCATGTTCCACACGAAGTTGGAAAATAGCTGTTTAACAGTCCAATTCTTCTCTGAAAGACATCCGGTTAACTTATTGGCCTGAATGGCTCCCCCCCCCAAAGCCCATTTTCTCCTTCTAGGTTGATGACTTGTCTGAATTGGCAAAAAGGTTACAGATGGAAATTTCTACTCCCTCATCATTATCAACTATGCTAATAAGAACTTTGAATACTGGAATCACATTTAGAAGAAAATTGGAATCAAGTTCCTCTAAGGAAAGGTACTGATAATCTTATTAACTCAAGTATCCATTTATTAAACAAATATTAATTTTTGGCTATGCATAAAATTTATGGAGAAGGGACAGAGAGATAATGAAATCTTTCAAATCCATATGCTTTGCCTGCAGGAAGACATTTATTACCTGCTGTGATGTCACTGGGTGACTTTCCTGGCTGGTGAAGATTCAGTTTAAGTTTCCCATCACTGAGCAAGAGGAGGAGGCCGGCTGACCCCAGCTGGAGTTCACTGAACAGCAGAAGTCCCGCCTTATTCCAGGTTCGGAATTGAAAACTGGCTGAAATGGCTTCCTCTTTGGAAGATGCTGGGAGGATCAAATAACTCCTGGTGCTCAGAAAAGTCAGAGGCATAGACTGTGGTTGTGAACAAGAAAACGAGGCATTTCCCTGAGGACAGAGGACAAGAAAGGGCACTCAGCTCAGTACCCTCCATACAGAATGGAGTTTAAATGCTCATAAAGTCTGGTTAGCAATATAGTAATATCATTCTAGCCTGAAAGCAATTGGCTGTTACCATGAAGATCTGTATTAACATTGGCTGTTACTATGAAGGTTCGGATCTTTGCCATCTACCTTAAAATTCCTTGAAGGGTGTTCCCAGTCTTTCCCACCATTCTCCAGCCTTAGTATGGACTTGTAAAGACAATGAAATCAACTTTATTGAGAAGAATAAACATTGAACTTTTATTTTATACAACCGTTGCATTTTATGTGTATGAAAGGTTACAAGCTTGAGAACACAAAGGCTAACCGATAACATGTAAACATATAGAGTGAGGGAATTTTAAAACTATTAAACCCTATGGAGATGGGAACAGTTATGGGCTTAAGTTCGATCCTACACTATATTTGGATAGCTGCCCTGTTCTGCCTTACACACAGCATATCCTCTTGTCCAAGAGCAGTAGGGGGTCTTGGCATAAGTGCTATAGACAAACATTATTTAGGACAAACTACACATATCTGTCTATATTTTCCTTTAGGTTATCTCCCTTTAATAAAAAAGCAATGAAATTAAAACTGTACTGCATGTTAGAAACATAGAAAGAGCATGAACTCACAGAGAATTTGGAATAAAATCTTTTATATAATAAATATTCTTGTGACACTCTTTGGGATTTTCTACACAACATGAGATTCAATTTGCATATTTTGAATTTTAGCAATGAGAGAAATTAATGAAAATCTATTTAAATCTGCATTTTATTATCAAAATTGTCAAGTTGGAAACCATGTTTCCCAGAATTTCAATCTTTGCTTCTAGCTAAAAGTTCCTTCAAAACCCAGAACGATATTTGACAATAAAACATCAGCCACTTTGCCCCAGGGGTGTTGGGAATCACATACAGAGGAGGATGAGCACAAGCTTTCAGTGACACACACTGCTTGCTTTCTAGCAGAAAGACCGAAGTCGCGTCTTCCAGAACCCATGCCAAAAAGCCAGGCTTGGGACTTGGTAGACGCCCAATGGTCAAAAGACTTGCTATACGAACTTGAGAACTGGAGTTTGGATATCAGATTCTGGCATAGATGCTAGATGGGTAGGGAAGCCACCAGTAATTCCAACCTCAAAGGGCTCAGTGACAGGGAGGTCTCCCAGTGCAAGATGGCTAGCAGCACACAGGCAAGCTCTGAGTTTGATCAACAAATACAGCCTAAATGAATAAGCTGGAATAATGACTGGAGATGATTTCCAGCAGCAGCCTCCAGACTCTACTTGCACACATCCACATATATTCAAAATAATCAAAACAGCAACAACAACAACCCATGCATGCACACGCACACACCCCACACATAGGCATGGTTTGCCCCACTTCCTGCTCCCTCCCATTCTGTACCACCTCTTTATCGTACTGCTGGTCCTACTGGGCAGCCACAAGCCAAGCTGATGTCCAGCCCAGATGTGTATCATGGATTTACTAGAGACAGAAGGTACCCAGAGGCAACAGCTCCTGTAGAACCCTCGGAAAGCTGCCTGCATAAGCCACAAATGCTCTGCCAACTCTGCTTGGTCCATTCCCGCTGCTACTTCAGTTGGTGACATTCTCCTGCCAGGCTGTCACTTCCTGGTTCCCCTGCTAAGTCCTAATTGTACCACACTCTGCTATTGCTTCCCTGATTGAGCCATGACCAACAATTAGAGCTCAATGCTGCCATATTTCCATAGACTTGGGGTATAATAGAGTCTAGACAACACTGCTGATTAGACAGCTTGGAAGCTACGATGTACCAGCCTATAAGTTCTTTATTTGTGATGAATGTTGGTGATAAATGCAAGTGTTTCTCATGTCTTGCTAACACACCAGGAAACTACCTAATTCTTGAGGCTCTGTGCTCATCCAATGAGCTGGTCAGACAATAGCTTCTTAAAGAAACTAGATAGATAGATAGATAGATAGATAGATAGATAGATAGATAGATAGATAGGACAGACAATCTACTGAGAGTAATAATATCCTCACAAAACTGAAACAGCCACAACAAAATTAAAATCATATCACAATAGAATTTTAAAATATTTCTCATACTATTTTTTAATTTATATATCACAGTTTTCTCCAAATTAAAACATTCCATCTAAGAGAGAGGAGCTGGCTTACGATTCAAGAAGTAAACAAACAAACAAAACACCACATGTCTTAGCTGAAGCTTAGAAAATTCTGAAAGGCTCCTCCATTATAGATGTCATAAACAGCTGCTAGGGAGGAGTCTAATCAGTCAACCTGTGAGGAGAGAACTCTAGAGTTGCAGCCTTGTGACTCATCTCATGTGTTGAGGTGGCCTTTTCTGTGATGCAGTTGCTTTTGAGTCATCCTTGTTTGTATAAGAAACCTGGTACTTACCATATTCCAATTCATGACCCCATTAGAAACTCATTGGTTAACCAAGTTAGACTCTGATACAAATATTACTTTGGTCTGTCATGAGTTCCCTTTCTGGTGAAGAGGTAGGGGAGTGTGTGTGTGTGTGTGTGTGTGTGTGTGTGTGTGTGTGTGTGTGTGTGTCTACCCAGAAAATAATCTATCATACATTTACTTTGTATAAAAATAAATACATGGCCAGGTGGTAGTGGCCCATGACTTTAACCCCAGCACTTTGGAGGCAGAGGCAGGTGAACCTTTGTGATTTTGAAGCCAGTCTGGTCTACAGAGTGAGTTCCAGGATAGCCGGGACTACACAGTGAAGCCCTGTCTCAAAATACAAATTAATTAACTAATAAAAATAAGTATATAAACAATACTTCTGTTTTGTGAATTATAACTCCACCTTAAATAGAATTAATCTCCTATATGTTTGTTGTCAACCAGAGAGAAATTTTAAATAAGAACCAATTCTAAAACATATCAAACAAGACTCTTAAATGGAGCAAGTTTATTTAGAAAAGCTACATCTTACTCATTCCTTCAGTTGGAGGTTCTTACCATAGTGATGATCTGAGGGCTGTGTTGCTTGGCCAAGCCAATGACATCTACTCCATTATAAAAGAGGTTTTCTAGACATCCATGAAAATGGTTATATGGCAAGGACACTGATTTTGCAGGTGCTGAGATCCCTCCAAAGCTGATCTTAGAAAGAAAGATGGCATCAATCATATTGTTTAGTGATTTTATGATAGCCTGCTTAAATAATTATGATTAGCAATTATATCAATAGTCATCCTGTAGATAACTTTACAACACCACACATAGAAAAAAAAATTAAGATACCGACTTTAAAAAACAAATTTCTGTGCATTCAGTCTTCATTTGGGTGACAGTTTAATTATTCTTCCAAGACGCTAATCACACCTGGTTTTGCTATTTATTGCTTAATGAAGAAAAATACACTTTTCTATTCACAGTAGAACTTGGACTATTTAATAAGGTACCTAATTATGATAGTTTGTTTTGTATATGTTCCTGGCACACCTTGCTATTTGCATATTTAAATCGGACATTAACGAATTAATCTGTTTTCTGTTATATCCTCCCATAGACCTGCATTTCTCAGGAGCAGAACACAAGGAAGTCAGATGATGCATTCCAGATTTGCACGTGGTAATGGGAGCTCATCATTGAAAACATGATCTACACATGAGGTCCTGTGACTATACATGTCAGGTGAGTGGTGGTCATGTGCTATAATGATACATATAAATATATAATAAATGCTGAGCCTCAAGTTCGGTGTGAAAGTGAGTTAGGCCTCCATGGGAAGGCCTCATCAGCCTGGGAATTTATTCTGAAGGTGTGCTTTTATAGCTTTTTTTTTTTTTTGGCTAGGAAATTAAACTACACATACATCATCAAATCTGTATTAATTGAAATGTAACCACCACACCTCATAATCAAGATCCAGGTAATTGAATTCTCCTTGGGCATGGAAGTGATGCCTGTGCTCGTCCACTGTAAAGTTGACCTGCTTGCCCAATCTCTGGATGAGCACAGAATGCCAATGTTGATCATCCAACAGGCTGCCGAGTGTGAGGTTGATCAGGGTGGAACTAGAGGTCAGTCTAGCTTCGCCTAGAAGAAATAAATACATAACAGTCCTGTGACCCAGTTAAAAGGGGTGGGAGCTCCTATCTGATGGCTCAGTATCGCTGACAGTCATTTGTAACCTTCTCCTATGCGTGCCAATCTGAATACTAGTGTGGATTTACCTCCAGCTTGATTATAATGATCTCTCAACCTTGCTGTAATTTCCTCCACTGTTAATTCTTTCTATTATTATTACCCATTGCAAGCTCATTTTCTATGTAAATTTTATCTTTGCTACAAGCTCATTATTTTTACTGCTGTAATATTTTTCAATGACCCATCCCATTCTTTACGATGCCAGGAAATAGCTGCGGAGCTCCATCAGTGTTATGGGGAGAGCAATCAAAGTGGGGTTTGTGTAGTTTGCAGACATGAATCCTTTGAGCACTGGGCATACATGCGAGTCCTTCAATGGGGAAATAAGGTACTTTAGATGTTAAAGAAAGCAGGCTATGGAAACATCAAGTTACCTAAGTGAAAAGCAATGATCGGACTTTTCCAAGAGCCTCACCACGTGATTTTACCTGAATTAATAAGTAAGAAGAGCTTTCCTCTTCTTAACTCCAATGTGATATGGTCTCCAGCAGGCCCCGCCCTGTGCAGCAGGATCCCATCGCTCTCCATGGTTTTAAATTTCAAGGATATGATATCTCTTATTGGACTCAAGGAATTTTGATCAAATCTGTAGAGGAGGGAACTTTTTCCATCAAGATCAATCACCACCGACCCTAGGGACAAACATAGTGAATGCCATCATTGTACAGATAGATAAGGTTTACACTGAAAAATGGTGACTACTGTAGTGTGTGTGTGTGTGTATGTGTGTGTGTGTGTGTGTGATATCAGGCCAACAAATATCTCATAACATCAAAACCCCAAATTGATTCAATTCTATGTGAATCTTTTTAACCACCCACGAAACTCATGATTTAGAAACACTCTTTACATGCAGGCCTAAATTTTTCTTATGTTACTAAAGGCTAGCCTTATTCTTCAAAAGAAAAAAATCAGAAAATGATTACAATGAATATATATATATATATATCACTTTATAATATATATTTTTAAAATCATCAATAGTTTAATAATGGTCTTGGACTGGTAGGATTAATTGGGGGGCAGGGTAAGCTCTAGAAAAAAATGGTTTGAATATCTCAAAATTCTTCCAGACATGTGCTTTATCTATCAAAGACAGCATCCATACATCCATATATGAATGTATACATAATACCACTTTAAGCATATATTAAATGGGTCTTATGCTCTGTCCTATTATATTACTTCCATGAAAAAGTGATAGTATTTAAGGATAAGGCTATTTTTTGCCTTCTCAAAGGCATCATTAGAAAGGCACCAGGCTAATGGTATTGTAGGGTTTATACTACTGCATTTATGTCATACTTTGACATCAACCTGTTTTTCAGCTTTCTGACAGTGTCTTACCTACTCATTTTCAAGCTCCCTTGTATTCAGTTCATCTTTTAAAAGATGTCATGTTACACTAGTAACATAATAGTACATCTGTCAAAATCAGTTGTTCCCCCAAAAGACACAAATGAAACCTATAATGTTCAGGAATCCTTGCTGTATTTTCTGTTTCACCAGTCAAAGATATTCTAAAGCAGTTATCCTTGAGAGTGCATTGATATAAATGAAGAGAAACCCAATCAAATAAGGCACATTTTTTTCAATGTGTCAGCTGACTTCTTTCAGTCAACAACATGGCATAGCTTATTCACCATATTTCATTGATGAAATGATTATAGTTACTTCTATGCCCAAATATGTATTTGATTCAGACTAATAACTGCACCCCAGAAATTGTTAATCAGCCCCACCAAACCCCTATATTTTCCCATTATTATATGAAGCTAAAGACTCAGGGGTCTGATTCTTTTTTTTTTTTTTGCATCTTGTTAATATGCTTATAAAGAATTCATTCACCAAGTACACATGAATAAACATCACATTCCTTGGAAGGAATAATGTTAGCTGAACAATCATTCCTTGTTATATAGTTGAATGAATGTGCGTGGCTAAAACGTAACTCTTTGTCAAACACAAATGATGTTTTCTACCATTACTAGATGGCAATAAATTAAGAAAAATTTCAGCCAGATAGACTTTAAATGCTGACACATTCGGAGCAATGCAGTTATCTCTGACTTAATGTATTGCTTAGAGGCAACTATCAGAGTAATGATTTTATTTTAGATAAAGACTATTTTTGGAATTAGCCACCAAGAGATTTTTTTCTGCCATAAAAACCTCCCATGTTACTTTAGCGTACTATTTCTTTTCTCTCTCTCTCTCTCTCTTTTTCACTATTGTTATTATTACATTATAATGATTGTATCCATCTTCTATGGCACCTCAAGCTTTGGGGCCTGGAATACTTCCATCAGCAGCAAAATAAGGTAGCAGGAAAAAAAAAAGAAAGAAAAGAAAAGAAATCTTAGATAATGGATGCCTAAAGCAATGGGGCAATGTTTTGTCCCTCAACTGAAGTCACTTGACATTCTCCATGACCTTTCCCTACTTTTGACATAACAAGTGTAGGGCTATGCATACCAATGAAGCCATTTACTATAAACATACTCAGTCTCCCATGTCTGAGATTATTGCATGCTATAGGCTGGGAAGAAAATGTTGAAGATCATTATGTCCATTTGGAGTTTAGACTCAGAGAAGGTGAACCAATACATCCGTAAAACCATTACAGAGAGTAGCTGATGGAGAAAACAGGGCCAGGAAGCTCAGAAAAGAGCTTGCTCAGGTGTCAGACCTAGAAATCTGAGTCAGGGCAAGTTCTTATCAACAACGTGGCCTCTCTCTACAGTTTCAACCCCCCGCATCTTCTCTTCATTGACTAGACAACTCTTGAGGCATTTAATTTCAAAAAGGCGAGATAGTCTCCCAATTATGTTTGCATTTGCTGTCACAAAAAATCAAAATCAAAGATTATTGAGAACCTACTATGGCAAGAAGGCTCTGGGGGAGGAGGTGAAGTCCCTTCAAATGAGGTGCCTCCCTCTGAGGAGGAGGGAGAAGGGTGTAGAAATAGGGAAATGAGCATCTTGGTGACAATGCCCTCACACATTTAACATGCGTATAAGCAATGCTTTTCAGAAGGATGGAAAGGGCGGAGAGCAATCGAGGAGCCCATATGTAATATAAGGATGAAATTCAGTATGATCCCTGACATTTTCATATTAATGAAATACTACACTCACTGACAATCATTCACCTTTTTATTATTACATTTACAAATTTGTTTATGCAAACATCTGACAGTGAAATATAGTTTTGAACTATCAGCATAAAGTGCTGCATAATGATAAATAAAACACCCTGATTAGGTTTCCAGGGTTTCTTTGTTGTTTGTTTGTTTGGACTTTTTGTTTTTGTCATCTTGAAACAAGTTAGAATCTTCTGGGCAGAGAAAGCCACAGGTGAAAAAATTCCTCCATCAGACTGACTGTAGGCTACCCCTGTGGGGGTATTTTCTTAATTAGTGATTGATGTTGGAGTGCCCAGTACACTGTTTCTTACTTAGTCTGTATATTTATACACCCCACAGCAGGTAGTCCTGATACAAGCATGGAGAACAAGCCAGAAGCAAGGTTCCTTCATGGTCCTGCTTCTGGTTCTGTCTCCAGTTCCTGCCTTAGGTTCCTGCCCTAATGTCTTCGATGATGGTGGATAGCAATGTGGAAGTATACATGAAGCCGCCCCTTTCCTCTCCAAGTTGCTTATGGTCACTGTTTTATTACAACAGAAACCCTAATGAAGACATGAAAATAAATGATAGAAAGGTCTGGAACCTTCTTCTCTAACTTATCTGCTCCCTCTCATAAAAGAACCTTCTGTGATTTCAGAGGGTATCCTGAAAAAGAAAAAAAAAAAAGGTTGCACCTAGGAATTGCATCTTGAAAGCATCTTTGCTTAAGAAGGCTCCATAATGTTTATACATTTGGGCTTTAGAGACTAAGATTTGTGTTCTTGTAAAAATACTTGACATACATAAAATATGAGAGGAGAGATTCAATTTGGCTCTTGTTTTCAGAGGTCTCAAGCATGGCAGGGATGGGTGTATCTTTGAAGTTTGAAGTGGAACCCCTCATGCTATGGGGGACCAGAAAACAGAGAGAACAGGCAAAACAGGGGCCCATATAAAACCTTCAAAGGCCTGGACCTTGTAGCAGACTTTGGCCAGACAGGACCCATCTCCTAAAATTGCCACGGCGCTGCATAGATACTGCCAGCGGCATTGGGACATGTACTCAGAAACAAGCCTGGGGGACATCTCATATTCAAACAATAATAGTGGGGGTGGTTGTTTTCTGTCTCACAGCAAATTACTTAACCTCTTTGTCTTGCTTCTTCATGCATGAAATGAGCGTTAACAGCATATTCTCCACAGGTTTGTTGTATGAGTGTTTATCCACAGAGTAACAAGTAATCAATGAGAGCTCATTGCTGCTAACGCTAGCCTATTATTTATTATTAGGATATTGAGCAGGAAAAGAGCTGCTCAAAATAATTAAATACTTGGGTGGATTTCTGATTCTTTAAAACATAATGAATTTCTGGAGAGCACACACACTCACACATTCACATACACATATTCACATATACGTAAGCACATACTTACACAGGCACATATGCATGTACATAAATACATGTACCTACACACACACCACATTCACATAGATATATGCATGTGCCATACATGGGCGCATACACACATGCATATAGACACATGCATATGTCATACATGGACACATATACATGCACACACATATACATGCATGGCACACAAATGTATGCGTGTGTGTATACACACACACACACACACACACACACACATGCAAGGCATACACACACACACAGAGAGGGATGCTCTTCAATTATCAGTAGAATTGCCAGGTTATGCAGAGAGAGTGATTAGAGCCTGCTCTGGGTTCTATGGCGCTTTCTCTGTCAGCTCCTGTTCAAGCTGACTCACCAGAGCAGTTGTTGGTGACCTGAATCCTCCTCAGTGAATACTGCCATCTCAAATCTGATTAATTTAATTTAATGCAAGAATTGAAGAAAGAAGAGACTCAGAAGGACTGTAGGCCCAGACCAGTTCTCCTTGTGACTCATGGAGACTGGTGACTATATGGTCTACTTTATTTATATGATGTAGAAATGTAATCTTCCACGGAATGGAAAGCTTTCCAATAGAAAATATACAAACGTCTTTCACCGGAGCTGTGTGGGAAGGAATGCTCCTGAAATGGGCACCCAACCTGCCTTCCTTCAGCACATATTTATGGAGAGCTCTCTGAGAGCACCGAAGCAGATGAAGCATTGCATGAAAACAAAGCACACTCCTTTATATTTTTCAAAAACCGTACTGCCTATGAGAAGACACACATCCCTGAGATGCAATTATTCATGCTTCTGTTCAGAGCTTTGCTTCTAGATCAGGGTAATATCCCTGGTGCTGTCTAAGATGCGCGAGACAGCCAATCCACAACGTCCTCTGCAGAGGATGTCAACGGAGCAGCAGAGACGCCTCACCTGCCTGAGCAGCAGACACCGTCTCTACCTGGACGGACTTCCTGGGGAAAACCTCTTATCATTTTGAAGTATTCTCCTATGGCCAACTCTCCTTACCTAACCCCGGCATCCTGTCCCGCTCCAAAAGTTTGAGCATTTTCATCTTAAAGGACTGTCACTTTTGAAAGCAATTTTCTCCCCTGACCCCAAGTGGATTACTAACAACAACAACAAAAATCTAAGAGGGTGACTTTTTAAATTGAGCTCCTTAGCCCAGTCACAATAAAACAAACTGGACCAACAAGAAGGCTCAGTAGATAAAGATTCTGCAAATGTAAATAATGCACATTTATTCCCAGGACCCACTTGGAAAGAAATGACTCCTGAAAATTGATCGTTGTCCATGAGCATGCCACAGTACACACACAGAGAGAGAAACACACTAAGTCATTTTTAAATTTTTTAAATAAACAAATTGGATATTTTTCCCTTGGGTATTCCATAAAAATTCAACATCTTGAGCTCTTCCAGGCTGACACTGGATAAGAATCTGTGGACTCCTAACTTGAGATTCAAGAACACAGTTTCCCCCCATGAGGCTGACATAGGTGACAGCATCAAGAAGATTTGACCAGAAGAACATGTAGGATACAGAGGCCTATTTTCCGAAATCAAATAACCTCATTGCCTACTGAATTGTACTGGGGAAAATGAATACGTTTTATTTATTTATACTACAATTGGTTCTTGAAGAAAGTTGCAGAGGTAGGAAAGATTTTTCCCTGAAAGATACTTCGGGATAAATTGATTCTGTGAGTTACACTGTGAATCATAGCATTATTGATGAGGACAGATGACTAAAAACTTAAAAGAGAAAGATGGGAGTAGAAAATTCACGAACTGGAAAAATCATTCCTCCAATAAGAGAAAATTAATTTTATTTAAAGGTCATAAAAGGATTCTTCTTTAAAAAGATAATGAAGTCTTCTGTTCTGTTAGGGTAAAATTACCCTCCAAAATATAAATCGAATAAGAATTTTATCTTTAGGGGCTGGAGAGACAGCTCAGCAGTTAAGACTTCCTGCAAGAAGACCTTATTTTGAAACGGAAACTATGTCAGGTTTCTCACAACTAGCTATAGATCTAGGGGGATCTGACACCCATCTTTGGCCTTCAGGGGCATCTGTAATCAGCTGTGCATAAACTCAGATACACACACACACACACACACACACACACACTCACTGGCACACACACATACTCACTGGCACACACTAAAAGAGTTTCATCTTTAAAGATCAAAGAATAAAATTAATATAAGACCTACTATGAGCTGGAAAGGGGGGCTATAGGCCAAGTGCTACTTGGTTAAAAGTGAAGTCAGCTTTTAACAGCAATCATACTGTTTCTTTATGTGAGAATTATTACCCATGAATTACTAAACTAAGAAATATAAATCAAACGGCGTCACCGTTAAACTATTATATAGTGAGATATTTAAGCAGCAGGGTGATGGATAGGCACTTGAGACCTGCATTACTGAATCAGGTTGAAGACCAAGCACTCAAGAAATCAACAGGAAATGGGTTATACTATTTTTGCATAGAAGCATAAAGGAACCAAGGATGATTTAAGGGACTCCGACTTCTAAAACAACTCAAATGAATACCATACAACGGAAGGAAGAATAGAAGCAAGCTCTACACAGAACCACAAAGCACAGTGACTCCTCTGCCATGACTCTAAATAGATGGAGGTGAAGCCAGCAATGGGTTGAGGTGCTGAAGATGACTTCTATACTTAGAGATCCATTGCAACTAACTTTCTGGGTGGATGAAAGCAGTAGCATTTGCTCTGACAAGGCCATTTTAGTGGGTTGTGGGAAGATACAAGTTGTATTTCAGTCTCTGGTTTTATTGGTAACTTCTATGATGTTACCAAAGTCAGCTAAATATTTTTTTCCTTACATCGAAGATGAAGAGATTAAATATCATGTTTCATATTATTAAAGGATCTCTGGAGATCAAATGGGAGTACTGCAGTGCCCCAAAATGGAGGACAGTCATACTATTTTGATAAGAATATCTACAAGTAGTTATTCACCTCAATGGTGTCTCTCTCCTCTAATCAACTGTTACCTTGTGAATGTAATGAATTTGCTTTGGTGCACTATTCTGTTATTTAGTTTATATGAAAGTATCTTTAAAACATTAATTTTTAATTATGTAAATGTGTCTGTATTAGGTTTATGCACATGAGTGCAGAGTCCTCAATGGCCAGAGAAGGTACCAGAGACCCTGGAACTGGAATTACAGGCAACTGTGTGCGTCCTGATATGGATGTGGGAAAGAGAACTTGGACCTTCTGAAGGAGCTGTCCATGTTCTTAACCACAGAGACATCTCTCTGGAAACTATATAAAAAATACCTTTCATTCTTCTATTTATCAATTTTTATTTCATATAGATTATGCCACATGGGACAAGCCATCATGGAAGCCACTGTTTCAACAGTGATCACATCCTGTCCTCAAAAGTCCACTAAGTGAAAGACACAAATCTACTTTACTGAGCCCAGAAGGACTTTCAAATTATAAATGGCATATGAAAGCAGAGTTACAGGAAGGATTGGGCTAGATATATTTACATTACATTGGTAATGAGGTACATCTCTGCTGTTAAGATATATAAGCTATACATGTATCTGAATGGAGGTCAGGCAAGGAAATGAAAGGTGGTGAATGAGTGACATTGGGAAATGGAGAAGACTCAAGAGTTGGCATAGAGGATGAAAATGGAACAGTCCATAAGAAGCACCATTTCAAGTGGGTCATCGTGATCATGGGATGACTTGCCTGTAGGTTTCTGTATTTTGGT
Organism: Apodemus agrarius; assembly: GCA_964023405.1. Lineage (NCBI taxonomy): Eukaryota > Metazoa > Chordata > Mammalia > Rodentia > Muridae > Apodemus > Apodemus agrarius. Next base: position 16,692,409 of record OZ030024.1, read on the forward strand.
TTTGTTCTTACTCCTAGGAGTTAACCATCGATCCTCAGGTATGGCCACTGCTTCTCAGTCAATGTCACCATGGTCTTCAGTTCAAACCTCAATATGTTTAACTGTTCGTCTAACTGGTAGGACTTAAACTGCAGGAGTGGCCTTTCTACCACTACATGGATGCTATGAGTCTCTAAAACTGTATCCTCTGCATCTCCTGCTGTCTCCTGAGTATCACATCTTAGGTACACGGTGTTCAAAAATCAGCCAAAGACTGGAAGCAGGGTTGAGCTGGAGCTCTCCATTGATAACCGTTTTTGGCTATTCCCTTCTCAATTTATAGCCTCTCTGGAGACCTGGAACTCTGGCCTCTATCTCCTAAGTCTGCAATGGCTGATAAACTTTCCGCTTGTCCTTAGAAAATTGCCAGTTGAATATGAATCTCCTGCAATGTGCTTCTTGGCTTTATAGAATCCAAATGCTTTCAAGTTTCTACCTGCTTTGAAATGAATTTCAGAGCTCTAAGGCAGTTTATAAAAAAAATATCTATCTGGTATGTTTACTTGTTATGGGCACCAAGTTAACCCAATAAAAGCTGTTCTGACTCAACATACCAAAAATGAAGTTATTTATTTCTTTCAAACATTTGTAATTACTGTAATCCATTCATTTATCCAAGGTTGCAAAATGGGCATGTTTTCAGTACTGTCATATCTTTCATATTATTTCCGAGTTAAAAGGAAAAAGGAAACATTCTCTGTCATATTTGAATATTATAGAATATTCTGGAGATTATGGAAGAAATATAACTTTTATTAGCTTTCAAAATAATAAATTGGTACCTTAATGTTTCTCATATGTGACTAATAGGACTGTTAAAAATTATCATCATGGGACCAGTGAGATATTAGGTAAAGGGCTTCCTGCCAAACCTGATGACCTGATGAACTGATGACCCAGTGACCCAATGACCTGAATTCAGACTATGGGAATCACATGCTAGAATGAGGGAATATTCTATCATAAATTGTCCACTCTCTCTCTCTTTTCCTCTCCTTCGCCCTCTCCCTTTCCCCCCTCTCTCTCACACATACACACACATATACACACAGAGAAAGAGAGAGAGGGAGAAGGAAAAGAAGAGGTAGAGGGGGGGAGGGAGGAAGGGAGGGAGGGAGGTAAGGAGGGAGGGAGGGAGAAAGGGAGGGAGGGAGGGAGAATGTAGTATTTCTATTATAAAAGCATGACTATAGAGATGATTTGACAGTTGAAATTTTTTGCCCTCTTGCTGAAGTTCCAAGTTTGGTTCCCACATCCACACCTAACAGGTAACAACCACCTATAACTCCATCTCCAAGGGATCCAACTCCCTCGTCTGGCCTCCATGGACACTGTACGCACATGAACATTGAAACACACACATAACTTTCAGAAATAAAAATAAATCTTAAAAACAAACATCACCACGAACCCCTTTCATTTACATAAACTTGATATGTTTTGAAGTTGTGTAGATACTGCTGTTGATGCTAAATGTGTCTGTTCTGAGATGGTAGGAGCCGTCTCGATTACTTCTGAACACTGTGCACTTACTTCTGAAGATTTTCATAGTTTTCTTCTTTCTTCTAGTAGTGTACTGCTAACTGTGCGGCAGCATCAGTAGAACATTACTTGCCAAGTAAAAATATTAGAACTATATAAAAGCCTTGCAAAGATGAGAGAATTTGTGCACTTGAATTTGGGCTCACTAGAAGCTAGCTTCCTTTTAAATTTGACACATAATGGGATAATAAGACACATAATGTGTCTTAAGGTTGAACAGTTAGATAAGGAGCTGTGTCTGTTACCTGGTCAAACTTTTAGCAGTCATCATGAGAAACTTGCTTAATGCATTTGATTCGATTAGAACTTTCTTCTTTATTTTTTTTCTTTCATAAATGAACTGCCACTTAATTTTCTGTCCTAACAAGGTGCATGATAGAAAGGATAGAATCCTTAAAGCAGAAAATTTACTACCTTGCTTTCTTTGAGCACTATGGTAGTCTTAGTAAAAATATTCCCCATAGGCCTATAGATGCGAAGATTTAGTCCAGCGAGTGGCATGATTTGAGTAGGATTGGAAGGTGTGGCCTTGTGGGAGGAAGTGAGTCACAGAGGGTGGGCTTTGAGGTTTCAGAAGCCTACGTTACACCCAGTGTTCTCTCTGCTTGAGGACCAGGATGTAGCTCTCAGCTACACAGTTCCAGTGCCCTTCCTGCTGCTGTTCTCCCACCATGCCCCTGTTGTGAAGATAATGAACTAACTAACCCTCTGGAACTATAAGCATGCCCACAATTAAATCAATACTCTTATAAGAGTTGTGTTGGTCATGGTGTATCTGCACAGCAATAGAACAGTGACTAAGACAAGTACTATTTTCACCTTGGGAAGCTGAAATCTGCTGATGACATTATACTCTGGGTCTTAAGTGTCCTCTGAAGGTCTTTGTCATCAAGGCTTTCCTCTTGCTCCTAATACAGTAGGAAAATGCTGAAAACATTAAGAAATACAGTCTAATAGCCAGTCTTTCAGCATGCTTCAAAAGGCACTGTGGACTCTCTGTCTCTTCCTTTTCTCTCTTTTATTCCTGCCCCAACTAGGAAATGAACAGCTTTATCTCATGCTGTTACAACAAAGTACTGCTTTATCCCAGGCCCTAAATCAACAAGCCAATAGATTGTGAACCCGACTTCCAAATGAGCCAGAGCAACCCTTTCCCCTTTCTTAGGTTGATGATTTCATGTCTATTAGAACAACAGAAGCTAGCTCACAGTGTATAATTCCAGTTTTCAGTGTTTAGGGCATTATTAAATGTGCATTTCTTTCTTTTCTTTTCTTTTTTTTAGTTAGCATGAACTCCATAATGATTGACTTATATTCTCTTCAATGAATAAAACCTATAATTTTCTCTCACATAGTCAATATTTAAGCCATTAAACACCATAGTTCAGTACTTTTCTATATTTCTTCTCATCAAGTCTTCTCATTCGGCTCTCCCTGTGCCCTGTTCCTCACTGTTAGAGGCTGGGCATGCTGCTTGGATGATGGGCAAAGCCTACCCGAAGCTCACCAAAATGCCTCCATCCATTCTTCCATCTACCCAGAAGATTGATGACAGAAAGAGGAACCTGTTGTGCACCAGGACAATGAGGACACAGTGTGGAGGAGAAAGACTGCTTTGTGACAGTTGAAAACATCCCTAGGTCTGAAAGTGGGAAGTAGAGAGCACCTATTACTCCACGAGGGAAGGTAATTATCTATATAGAAGAAGGAAAGCAGAGTACGGAGCAATTGCCATAGGCCTCATGCAAAGACCCTAGGGCTAGAAAAATCATGAAATTATAGCATGTTGCAGCAACAGAAATTAGTGTAGTTTGGCTAAGTAGTTGGATATTCTTACCCTGTCAGTGAGCAATAAGGAAAGTCCATGGGCTACGAAATAAGGATCCTTACTCAAGACTGCAGGCAAGGAATTTTAAGTGCAGACTAAGGACAATTTGCTGAAGCAAATCAGTCAGAATTATCAACATCACCTCCTGTGGTCTAATTTCCACTCCTTAAGGGCAGACCCGATACATTCACGTTCACCCAGCACTTTTCTGACCCCTGGTTTTATTTACACCCCTGCGCTTGCTTTTGGAACACATAGTATCCCCTCATCTAATCATCAAAGGCTTAATTCTATTTTCCTTCCTGTTTTCCATCGCTCATGTCCATCCATCATCCATCTCTTCTCTGGATCTATAAATGTGCTCACAACTGCAGGGGCCAACATTATCTAAAATTTATACTTTCCCTTTGATGCCATAAAACTTAGCTTCTGCTTCTCTCATTACTCAGGAGACAACTTCGGGTTTGCTGACATTAAAGTGGAGCAGGCTCTTTGATACGGTTTTTCCACGCACCTGGCATCTCTTCATAATCAGCTGTTGCTCTAACTTGTTGGGGCAAAGGGCAATAAAAAAAGTACATGTGGGTCTCACAATAGCCATTTTCCCTGAAATGATCCCAGGACAGCTTGAGTCTATAAATTTAGTAGGCACATGTATTAGACACAATGTGAAGAAGATGGTTAAAAATATATGAAAAATAGGGCTCACTGGGTAAAGGTTGCCTGACAACCTGAGTTGAGACTTAGGACCTATGTGAAAGAGAGAGAGAACTGGCTCCTGAGAGTTTTTCTCTGACCTCCACATGTCCACCATTGTGCTCGCGTGCAAGCGTGCACACACACACACACACACACACACACACACACTCACACACACACTCACACATACACATGCATTTTGCATGTGCATGGTTGCATTAATGAGACCATTATATTGATTATAAAAATAAATAAATTGATTAAGTACATGGATGGCCTGCTCTAGTTGTAGAGAAGCATTTCCTTTTTTTAAGATGCACACAGTTGTTAAAACTTAGTGCTTCATTATTTTATTAGCAGTGACACCGGAGAACACTTTATGATTTACTAAGAAATGAATTTATAAATGTTTCAGTTCTATATGGTCAACCTAAAGGCTTGGAGTTGGCTCCGTATTTCATAGGCTCTTCAACTCAATGAGTCAACAACAGGATTAATCACCCCTCTGTTCTCTTCAACAGCCTATACGTTCTCCAGGGCCCGGTCCCAGTAGATGATACCACCTTCCCAGTTTTCCAGATGCATTGATTCACTGTACCCTCACACAGTGACCAAACTCTGATGCTTCATATCCTCAGGGGACTCTTGATGCTGACATCCTTCCATGGATTGATGCTCCAGTATGATACACCAATTGTCTTGCACAGATAGCATCAAAAGTCTCAGATTCTGATTCCATCTACATATTTAACCTGTAACCTTCATTTTAGTCTGAGCCACCATGACAAATGCAAACTGATCCTCTAGCCTAAGGAATGATGCCTCCGACAAGGGGCTGGAATCAACTGACATAATTAGAACAATCTCCCCTTAGACATATCTACCAACCCAATATGGACAATCTCGTCACTGAAACTCTTTTCCCAGATGCTTCCAGGTTGCATCAAATTGTGAATTAAAGCTAATTATCCCATGAGCCATCTACACTCTTTCCTTTATTTGACTGAATAGAATCACGTTTTATGGAATAAAATCAATTATTCCATGACCCATCAACCCTCTTTCCTGCATCTGACTGAATAGAATCACATTTTCTATCTGGAATCTCCTCCAAGCTTTCTATGGGAAAATACATCTTAATTTCAAAATGTACTATTATCAATTTCTTTTATTAACCTCAATCTCTGTTCCTCACATTTATATGCTACAGCATCTCACAAGCTACATTACTTTGCATTTCTGGAGTACAATGTATTTCAACATTGCACTGCCTATCTTATTTAATCAAATATATGCTATTTTAGAATTTCTCTATATATTTTATACAATATATAGTATATATTATACTGTATAGTATATATAGTATACTTTATACTTCATATATAGTATACTTAATACAATATGTAATATATAGTATACAATATATAGTAAAATTATCTCCTAGAAAATGTCAGTACATACTTATTTGTGAATTGATATGGGAACCAAGTAGTTGTGAAGAGCTCTAACTTTGGGAAGTGATGTCATTCATTTTAGATCTTAGGTATAACGTGTATTGTCTGATCTTGAACAAAGTTCCTGATTTTTTTATGGTACCCTTTCTTCTATGTCAGATGTAAGGCACTTTGATAGCCATTGCTCTTGAATAGATGGCACAGACAAAGCCTCCCCTAACTATGCTACGTGGGTACAAATAGGAAGAATCAATCAGAAGAAGCTTGTTTCACTGAGCATAGATGTCTACCTCATGTCTGTGGTCCAGGAGGAAGACCTTGTCCTCACCCCAAACACCACTGCTTCCTATTTAAAGATGTTGTAGAAGAATGCCCTCTTATATCCAAAACAAACTCAGCCTGATCTTGTCTACACCACTCAAAACAGTTGCAAACAAATCATAGCACTGAGTGCTTAGCTGTTTCATTCATTCGTAAGAAAAGCCAATGGTTGCAGCTATGTCTATGTCCAGTGACTGAAAGCAGGTCTATGGCTCATTAGGTAGGAAATTCTGCTTGTCTCCTTCTATTCCTGAATAAAATAGTGAGATACATGTACCTATTCCTCTGTGGTATTCAAACTAAATGAGAAAATGCCTACAAATAATGTTCTTTGGCTCATAATAGCTGTTCAATATGTGTTTGCTTTATGATACCATGTGTAATCAATTAATACTCATGCAAGGATGATGACATAAATAGTTGGAGAATATGATTGTGAGGATCATTCACTCAAGGGATTAAAGTCAATATATGCAGCCCATTCCTCAGAGTCACTTACATCCAAGTGACTTTTAAGTTGGTTTCTAGCTCACTTATGAGACTATCTTTCCATTAAACTTATTACTTTGTATCTTTTAATAATTTAAAACTACACATCTATCATTTTACATCAGCTCCTCTCGTAGCACTTTATGTTTTTTGAGTTTAAAATATACTAGTACTTAAGTCATGGGCCAGTGAGAAAAGGAGACTGATTGGCAGGCAGGGAAAGTGCTTATCCTCGAAACAGTCAACATACTCACAAAAAAATAAAGAAGAAAGTGTTCCAAAGAGTTATAGGTCTTGGAGACTGGGGAGTCACTTAGGTGACTCAGTCATGTGGCATCAGAGAGAACTCAATGTGCCTCAGGAGGCACTACCCTGTAGGCATTATAAGTAATAATTTGGTTTCAGCAAAAAAAAAAAAAGCATGGTATTTATAGTCAAAATTCAAAAGGTGCCAAGTGTTGAAAGTAGCTAGATTGCTTGGTTTCCTCAAGACTCAGTTTACCCTGGGAAAAGTAAGAATTAGATTAGACTGTGTTGAAAAGGCGATCCATATCACAGTGTATCCACAAGCAATGTCAGCTCTTACTGTGCTGTGATAAATATTTTACAGACTGAGTGTTCCATAGAGAAGGCAACTGTCAAGACAAAGCGGTCTGCTTTTCTTTCCCTCCATTGTCCGCCATGCTTGTATGAGCTTGGCTAACCTCCAGGATCTAAAGACAGGCTGGGGATACAGACTCGTGGCAGAGCACCTGTCTAGTGCACAGCATGTGCTAGATTCAATTCCCCAATCATCAACAACAGCAGCAGCAGCAGCAGCAGTAGCAACAATGACAAGTTAGAAATATATCTCTTTGTCCAAGTTCTGGATTCTGGAACTTGATTACCGTACGCTAGACTTTAAAAGGTGATTTACTTTCCGGGTCTGAAAATTACGAGATGAGAAACTAGCACACCCAGAGCAGCTAAGCACAACCACGGAAGCCAAGAAAGCCAGCGGTCCAGCTGGGCGGATGGTGAAATGAAAGCTACCCTGGAACTCATCTCTCTGATCCAACAGCTGAGGATGCAGGAGCTCAAGTCCTGGGCTCCAGGAGACTTGGCTGTAGGCCCAGCTCTGCCACTTCCTGTCTATGTAGCCTGCGATAGTCAACCAAGCCAAGCCTTAGTTCTCTCAGTGAAAAGGGGAAATGGAAGAGCTTTCTGAGTTCCTCTGAGGCATCATGCATGTCTTTGTACAATATCTATAAGAAGCACTCCAGAACTGGTTAACTCAGTTCAGGTTCCCAGCACCCATGTGAAAAGCCAGCCACAGTGGTATATGCCTGTAGCCCCAACATTGGAATAATAGACATGGAAGCATCCCTACAGCCTCCCAAGTGGCAGTCTACTGCAGTTAGTGAACTCCAGGTTTAGTGAAAGTTAGAGAGAGAGAGAGAGAGAGAGAGAGAGAGAGAGAGAGAGAAGGAGGAGGAGGAGGAGGAGGAGGAGGAGGAGGAGGAGAGAAGAAGAAGAAGAAGAAGAAGAAGAAGAAGAAGAAGAAGAAGAAAAAGAAGAAGAAGAAGAAGAAGAAGAAGAAGAAGAAGAAGAAGAAGAAGAAGAAGAAGAAGAAGAAGAAAGAGGGGGAAGGGGGAAGAAAGAAAGGAATGAATGAAGAAAAAGAAAAAGGAAGGGAGAGAAATAAGGAAGGAAAGAAAGAAAGAAAAAAAGAAAAGACACAAAGAAAGAAACAAACAAAAATGATAGAGGAAGAGCCCTGATACCAACCTCTGGCCTCCACACACATGGGCACATGCAACCACACATACATAAGCATGCAGAGAAACACATACACATGTTGCACATACACACAAAGAAACATCCCAGTGCATCCAGTAAGCACTCAGGCAAGTTTATCTGGTTTTGGAATTAGGAATATTAATACTATTAATATTGGTATTGGTGCTGTTGCTAATTAAATTACTGTTTCATCAAACATCATTACAATTGTACTAGAAGCCTAAAGGGGACAAAAAAAATTGTTGATTGATGATATTGATGATGGCATTGGGTAGCAGGTACATCATTAAGATGTGACAGGAGCTCCAAGCAGTCTATACAATATGGTACTTTGGCAGTCAGAGTTTTTAAAACTTCATCAATGGTTTGGAAGTTTGACTGACTTAACAAGAGCATAGACTGCTCTTCCGGAGGAGCCTAATTCTCTCCTCAGAACCCACATTCGTCCATTCACAGCTAACTGTAACTCAAGCTTCAGGGAATCTGACTCCTCCTTCTGACGTCCAAGGTGATCTGCACGTATATGCACATGCCCACACAGAGACACACAGCTAATCTAATAAAAAAAAAAATCTTTAAAAACTTCAACTCCTCTGACTTCTTTATGACGTTTGTTTTTCTTTTCTGTTAGTAAAGGGAAGCAGAACCTAGCCACGATAATATCCTGAGGTAAAAGAATACATATGACATGGGAAATAGATAAGTAAATAAAGTAAATAAACTTTTACTAGAGGGGATAACGATGTAATAAAATTGAACAGTCCTGAGTTTGGTCCTGGAGTGTCCCAAGTGCTAATTGTAAGACACTGGGCCAACACCTGAATCTCTCCAAACTCCAGCTTGTTTGTCTAATTGCTATAGATTATGTTAACCAACTTATTGCTCTAGAATACCAGAGCCCCTCAAAGGAGAGTGTTGGTTGAGTGGACTATCAACAACTCTTAGGTCCCTTCCCTACAGAAACAAACAAACATGTGTAATACAATGCCTTGTTATGGGGAGCTTAAGTGAAATCTGTGGTTTCTGCCTTTTTCTTTTTTCTTTTTTAATGGGAAGATATTTCAAAGACATTTTATATTCTGGCAGAGGTCTTCCCTGTCTGTTTTAATTTATGCTGAGGGCATGGTACATTTAAAAATGAATTCCTTGGGATATTATTTTTAGGCTACAGAGAAAAATACTCATCTTTCATACAAGCTGGCTGGTCATACATACTAAATGGACTGAGGTCTCTTTTCTGTTTGAGACAGGGTTTCTCTGTGTATTCTGGGCGGTCCTGGAACTCTTTCTGTAGACCAAGCTGGCCTTGACCTCAGAAATTCACCTGTTTCTGCCTCCCAAGTGCTGGAATCAAAGGTGTGTGCCTCCACTGCCAGGGTTTGTCTCTTTTCTTGAAGCCAAAGTACCAACATGAATCTTCAAGTTTAATATTTAGTATTAACTTCAAGGTTTAATATTCAAATAATCAGAATATTGAGTAATGATAGCTTTGTAAGGTATACACACACATACACACACACTGAAGGAAGAGAAAAAACACATGCTACATCCGTGAATTAAAATGTAAAAGTTGACCACGCCAATAAATATTAGCACATGTGCTCACAAGAACGGCCTTCCACTGAAGTCGTTCCTGTCTGATGTCTTTCTTCATACCTACAAAGTTGACTTCAGTGTACAGTTTGGAGTTTCAAGCAGCTCCTTTGATATCTATTTCAACATGTTGGGTAAACAAAACACTTACGGTATGCGCACCCAAACACCTCGATTCGCATCCCAATTCTGCCCTTGGGGTTCCATTCTAGAGGAATGAAGCGTAGAAACCTGGCTTTGATTGAAGGCTGGAGTCTATAGTACACAACGCTGTCTGCGTTCGCGTTTCCAGAGAATCCCTGGAAGAAAAGGAAAAGAAGGATGTATCGGTATCTGGAGATTGTCAGTATCACCTGGAAAGAATGTCTGTGTGCAAAGCTAGCCTTTCCTCCCCCCCCCCCAAACACTGTGAAAAGTGCCACTTTCTTTAAGGAAATCAGATGAAACGTTTCATCTCTCCGTGCACAAAGTGACTGTTACTTCCGTTTCTTTGTATTAAGAGAAGTTTTGAATTATAATCACACCCATTAAAGCAGTTTTCAACCACGATACCCTCGATAAAAACTGCTTCGGCAAAACACGGATTAAACGTAAAAGTGTGCACGCCAGTGGCTGCCAGCACTGCAAAGCGCGTGCAGAAGCCGAGAAAATAATCTCTCAGTACTGCAAAACTATTACCTGATTCAGCAAAGAAATTGCTCACCTGTTTCAGCTATTGCGTTTTTTCTTGGCTCCCTCATTAGCATAAACAAGCCTCCCCACTCCCCACCCCCACCCCCAAGTAGGAGCCACCCTCTATAAGAGCTGCTAAGCTTAACAGCACGCTGCCTCAGACTTATCCAGAGCCATAAAGGAATACTGGAAGCAATGAGAATTTGGAAGGACCCGTGATTAGACTCACAGTCTCTGGCTCTGGAAAATGAGAGAGAGAGAGACCTTTGGAAGGATGCTAAGCCAGCACAATCAAATTGCAGATGAGGAAATTAAAGGTCAGGAAGGTGAAAAAAAATCTCCAGTGTCTGCAAAACCATTGCACTGAGTCTGAGTAAGCCCGTGTTCCTTCCACCAGTATTAGGGCACATTCGCTGACGTATACCTTGCGTGCGACATCCATAGAACTCAACACCGTGGCTACTTAAAACACTTTTAAAGGTTTATTTATTTTTGTTTTGGGAGTACCTGCATGTATGTTCACAACCCGTGTACATGTCTGGTGCTGGGGAGGGCAGAAGAGGGCACCAGATCCTCTGAACCTGGAATCTCCATTGTGAGAGTCCCTGTGGGTACCCGGATAGCTCTAGCTGGGAGCCATATTTATCTGCCACATCATGGGGACTTTGCATATGAAGAAATCAGTATGAACGAGAAGTTATTCCCAGCACTCATATTTCATATTTATTTCTTCTCCACCCTCTCCTCCAATCTTTTTTTTTTTTTTTTTGTCTACACTGTCGCAATTTGTCTCTGTAGGAATGCCATAGGAAAGATGCTATTTCCTATGCAGGCTCATGAGGCCAGGTCTCCTTAAAGTTAATCAATAAGGGACCAGCTAAGAAGGCTAAGAGGCAAGCAGTGGGGTTCCAGTATTACCAGTTGGTACTAGTATTTACCAAATTATTTTCTAATATATTCTTAAGGAAAATGTTGCGTGTTTTGAAATCAACTCCTGTTAATTCCCTGAGTGATCAGTTCATTTTTCCTGTTTCATCAGCATCCCTTCCCCCACCCCCACCTCCATCCCCACCCCCTGTTTTTCGGGCTGGCTCACCACAGGCATCTCCACAGCTGTACATTTCCACCTGCAAATTAAATCTGAAACCTGGCACCTGTGAGAGCTAATCCTCATCCTCTACTTGACTGTACTTGGAACCAGCGAAGGAACAAACTTTGGGGCGCATCTATGAGATGGTTTTTGTCAAAAAGGAGGACTGACTGTCAATGTGGCTGATACGGCCGATGGGTTGGCACCCTCCCCTGAACAGAAGTGTTAAGTGGAGAAGCCATGCTCAGCTGCCGTGTCTGTCAAACTCTGCTTCCCGACCGAGGCTCTGACTGCCATGGCTTCCCCCTCCAACATCCACTTACTCTCAAACCATAAACCAAACTAACTTTTTCCCCTCACTTACATGGGTGTATCGTCATAACAGTCAGAAAAGCAACTGATACTGCATGTCTTACGGTCTCCTCTACTATGACCACCCAGTTCCACGAAGCATGTTCTCATCAGAACTGCCATCAAAGCCTGGTCTTGGATCTTTGATTCTTGTGTTCTGCCCCCATTCATACCCAGACTCTCAATGGTTTCCTTGGTGACCAGCCAGTAAGATTTGGACAGGAAGAGTACAGTATCCCCTCCCACTGCTTTCGGACAAAACCCAAAGTCCTCATCAAATATAACAACCACAGCTGGGATGTAGCCCTGTTGAATCTCCTTTAAAAGGCCTGACTCAGTCCTGACTAAGGCCGTTGCACAGAAGACAACTGTATACAGTCACTTCCTGTTTGGGCTCTCTGTACCACCTCCACCTGTGTCGGACCTGTTCTTGCTTACAGCTTCTAAGGTAGAGTTTGTGGCTCCCACATCTGATCTTCCCGTTCTCCCTTCTCTGGGCTTCTCATCCTCTGCAGGAGGCAGGGTCCTTTCCTGTTCACTAATTTTTTTTTAGATTTACTTATCTTACCCTGCTAGCAAGAGTGCTTCACTAAAGCACGGACCCTAGCCAGCCTCCAGCTACAGTGAAATCCCTGCTAGACTCCAGGTGGGTCTCAGCAAGATCCTTGAGCATTTATGTTTAAGGAAGACAGAGCTTAAAAAAGAAAATTTAAACAAAGTTCAGCATGTGTCTCAATTTCAAGGCCTCTCAGAACACAGGCTAACGAGACCATGCTCTATGTCTCTTAGGACAGGGAATGATCTAGCGTGTCTCAGATATACTTGATCCTGGGAATGTTCCTCACACACACACACAGCGCCTGTCTGGGTAGCTATTTCCCAGAATATAAGTAAAGAAAAACAGTGTTCAATCCTACAGATTCTTGAACTCTGACTATCAGCCCTTTTAGAAAGTTCTGCCTTGTGTTCTATTTCAGTGGTCAAAATATTTTACTAAGGATAATGAAAGATTATCACACTAGTAAACCCCCCATGCCCACCTTAGTGGTTTCCATTTCTGAAGAGATTATGAGAATCTGCCTGGAATTTAAACATCCATGTGGTTGAATTATTCTTTTAGGAGGATCGAGGCAGGGTACTATTTCCCAAATTGAACTACATGTTAAAACTTTCAATGTACAGCCCCTGGGTACAGATTGTGTGTGTGTGTGTGTGTGTGTGTGTGTGTGTGCTTGCAAGCATGCACATACACACTCATATACACATATGTGCATGTATCACACAGACCCTAGGCATTGGTGTGTGTGTGTGTGTGTGTGTGTGTGTGAACACAGGTATTTGCATCTGATATGATGACCCAGGCACTTGTATGTGTATGCATGGCTGTATATTCATGTTATGTTGACCTTGGGCACATATACATACACATGTATATGTGTACCTCTTAACAAGCTAGTGTGCAAGCATAGCCAAGATCCTGATCTCCCGGATACTGGATTCTAAAGTGACACAATCTATCAGATTATCATATATCTGTGATTCCATTTCCTGGGTACCACTGGCAGACTGATGTAATCTGTAATTATAATCCCTTGCCAAGTGAACAGGTGGATGATTAATTAAGTGACCTTACAAAAATATCACATTCTTTTCCCTAAAATTGATAGAATTTCACACATTTAGGTAGATGTACTGCAAGGATCTCAGCTGAAGGCATGGGGAGGAAAAGATTCTCACATTAACGGTGATAACAGATGGACAAATGGCCTGGGAATGCATGCGGACAACAATGTTTATTATTTTACCTGATTGACTTATAGTTTATTTAAATTTTTAAACATAAAGTGCAAATACTATATATATTACATATATATAATTTGCATAAGTAATACAAATACCTTCCCTGGCACATTAAAAATTTTAGCAGCTCTCTCTTGTAGAATTGTGAAGCCCAGGACTGTAGAACGTGAGATTTTTAAATAAGCTGGAATTCTTTTTTTAGCAACCTCTTTTTAAAAATTAAGACATTACTACAGGAAGTGCAGGCAGTGGGTGTGGCTGGCAGAAGCACCCTTTAGGATCACTCAGAGACCTTAAAGCATCTTTCCACTGCAAAGTCATTTGGAGAAACGTAACATTACTATTTCTCACATCTAAAGCAGACAGGCAGCTTTCCCTTTCTGCCGCCCAACCTGTTTTCCTCTGTGAAATCCCTGAATAACCAAGATTCAGGGTTTTTTGGACTCGAAGCTCACAGAGCAAGTTTTCAGAACGTCTGTGGGGTGCAGGACTGATCCTGCAATACCTTATAAATGAAAATTTCAAGGCCTACTGTCAAGTTTCAAATGCATCAGCTATCCCTACGAGACAGTCTTCAATCTGTTAGGGGAAAAAAAAGTTTTTTTTTACATACCATCAAAATTCATAAAGAAGCACACAGATTCCTTTGTTGGTTTTGTTTTGTTCTTTGAGAAGGACAAAGGCTCATTGTGTAACCAAGGAGGGCTGCCTTCAAACTCAGCATCCTCCTGCCTCAGTTTGTAAATACTGGGATCCGGTTGCCAGCAAGAAACACATGGGTTTAAATGTCTCTTTTCTCTCTCTTTTTTCCTTTTGTTTATTTTTGAGGTCCTATTTAATTACAACATTTCTCCCTTCTCTTCACTCCTTTAAAAAAATGTATGACGTGAATAAAATCCCATCCTTCAGAGTTCAGTTTATAGTCAGAGGCTATTAGGTGTTCTTCAGACCTTCGGGAAGTTGGTTTTCCCACCTCACAGGTGAAAGCAGCCAGGAGTATGCATTTCAAGTGTTTGCTCCTGTGATTAGAACGTAAAACGTCCCCCCCTCCCCCTGGCAGCTCACACAGATGAACACTTGTCCCCAGCTCCAGCTGTTCCATACAGCGAAAGATTTTAGAGGAGGGGACTCCCTGGAGGAATGGCTGTCCCAAGGTGTGTGGACCTTTAAGACAGCATAATTCTGCTTCCTGGCCTGTCTCTCTCTGGTCAGCTGAGATATGTGCAAACAGATGCTACCCTTTCCCCTCGGCCACAGAACTGCCTAGAGTCATGGCGTCCCCTGAATACTGTCATAGCCCCTCAACCCAAAGGCCAAATCAACCCTCCAGCCCCCCCTCTTGAGTGACCCCGTGTTAGGAGTTTGGTCACTGTGACAGGAAAAGCAGCTAATGTTTTGCAAGGATGGGTCTGATACTGTGGTCTTCCACCCTCCTAGGGCAGAGAGAAGTCCTTGTCTTTACAGCATCCTATTTAATCTCCCAAGTTTTGGAGAATAAAAGGAATTTAGAAGAGTCTGCTAGGGTTAAGAAAGAGAAGAAATAAGGTCTCTATTCCACTGGGTTGTACTCACAAGCTACCATAAACTAAGTAACCCACACCGAGTCTGTTTTCCTCTTCTGTAGATTTGGGGTTGTTGATGTTGTTTTGTTTTGTTTTTTGTTTGTTTGGGAGTTATTGTTTTGTTTTTGGTTGGTGGGTTGCTTTTTTTGTTTTGTTTGCTTTGTGTTTGATTCCAGGTCTGCTCCCTGGGTAGGAATTCGCACCTAGTTCTGTAAGTCAGAGGCACAAGAGGAGAGCCTACTACTATAATTTTCTTTTCCTAGCTGGTCATGACGTCCAAGTGTCTTCTAAATGCTCCTGTTAGTGCTGGAGTCGGCCTTCACGAGAGAAGGTTCCCATTACAGTGGTCCTTAGTGAATGTAGAAAGCAGTAACTGGTCAAATGCTTAGGATACATGACGCTGAAGTGATTGGCCCTGATGGGATGTATAGACCACTGTACTGACTGGTTTTGTGAGTCAGCTTGACACAGGCTGGAGTTATCACAGAGGAAGGAGCTTTAGTTGGGGAAGTGCCTCCATGAGATCCAACTGTGGAGCATTTTCTTAATTAGTGATCAAGGGAGGAGGGCCCCTTGTGGGTGGTGCCATCCCTGGGCTGGTATTCTTGGGTTCTATAAGAGAGCAGGCTGAGCAAGCCAGGGGAAGCAAGCCAGTAAGGAACATCCCTCCATGGCCTCTGCATCAGCTCCTGCTTCCTGACCTACTTGAGTTCCAGTCCTGACTTCCTTTGGTAATGAACAGCAGTGTGGAAGTGTAAGCTGAATAAACCCTTTCCTCCCCAACTTGCTTCTGTGGTCATGATGTTTGTGCAGGAATAGAAACCCTGCCTAAGACAACCACCCTCTCCAAAGCTCAAGAGAGGTTTCCAAGTAACAAACAGAAAAAGTTCATGAGGCAGGGGATAGAGGGATACACAGTGAATAATAATTATTAATAATGTTATTATTAATATTAACAAATCCTCTGGATATCACATGTTCATCATTTTTTAACTCTATTGCAGTTGGAGTTACCTGCACAACAGGTACACAAAGTTGGATTCTGCCCATCAAGATGTCATCATGGATGGGGGAGGGGGCTCATGAGGCCCCATTCCTCCTTCAGGGACTATTAGCATTTTACAGTTGCTGAGAGAAGGGCTGTCGTTTTTTCCTCAGTGCTACAGCCACTGACAAGTTGCATATACTCCAGTAACTACCCCACCCAGGCCCATGTAAGCAACTCCAGTCTCAGTGGGTCATACCCAGTAGCTGGGGACAGAAGGTAGGAAAGCAAGGACACCTTGTTGGGAAGAGGAAATGGTTTAGTGGAAGAGCAAAAGGGATAAGAAGGCTGAAGGGGTGCGAAAATGACTCAAATTCACCATATTTGTATATGAAACTGTCAAATAATTATCTTTAAAGTCTACTTCCAATAATTCTAATTCTGGGGCCTAAAACATCTAAAGTCAAGACTGGCAGATTGAATCTCTGGTTAGGAATACTTCCTGAACTGTAGGATTCTGTCTTTCTACTAAATCATCACATAGGAGAAAGGACAAAGGACCTTCCATAGCTCCCATGAGCCTCTTTGATAAAAGCACTAATCTTATTACCATGAACACCCTGAACCTAATCACATCCCGGCACACCCTACCCCCGGAAGGCCACAGCCTTCAAGGTTAGGATTCTAACACGCAAAGCTTGGGAGAGGGAAGCATCCGGATTACAGCACAAAGCAACCGTGTTCTACGGTTATCGATTTAAACGTCTCCAGCACAAAAATTTGTCACTCGGGGTAGGACACAGCTGAAGCGTTTTATGCAGCTTTCGTGCTGGTGACAACGCTGCAAAGTAGTTATTTTTGTACCCACTCTACAACGGAGGAAAATGAAAATTATAGAGGTTAGGCGTCGAAAGTCACACAGCTAGAAAGTGGCTAAGTAAGGATTTAATTCCAGGCTGCTCCAAGTCCAAAGCTCATAATTTAGCAAAGTCATCAAAGGACTTCACTGCAGAAGAGCACAGACGCAAAACACCTATCCCCGGAGCAAGTGTGACATGTTTTCGAAAGTGTCTCCCTCTTTAGTTCATATTTAACTAGTTCGTAAATAGCTCATATGCAACATGCTTCAGACGTCTGAGAATAATGCCACTTAGCTGGGCTCGGCTTTACCTGCTGACTTTCATAGAATGGAATAAGATTCTATTAAGCTTTACATTTTCTCTTTCTGTAAAAGAATAAAAATCAAAGGCACTGCTCATAAGACTCTTGCATGTAAATAGTAATCCCTCTTAGTACAGGAGGTCAGATGCTATGCCATGGGGTCATTAAATATGTGAAATACCTAGAAGTAAAATTGAGGTTCATGTGATAAACATTGAAAAGCTTAGTTGTACTTTTGTTTTCTGTTTGACTTGATGGCTTAGGTACTGCACCAGATGTTCATAGACGACTTGGAAATGTATTTGAAACATGACAGGGGCATGGTTTACTGGCACAGTGCTTGCCTGGTATGCACAATACCTTGGGTTTGATCTTCAGTACTGAAAAATATATGCAGCCAAGATAATTTCATGAGTTGATGAACTTAAATTTTTTTCCACAGGATCTTAAAGACTTTCCTAAGTGATTCTAAAGTTTATATAGCAAGGTACAACAGTACTAATTCCTTTTTCAAATATTAATTGAACAAGCCATGTATAAAAGCCAGGATGCTTAAGAAACCACTGCCTGTGGCAATTCATAAGGAGCCACGAGACGGTACTGTCATAAATCAGAAAGAGGAGGCCAGTTATACACAGTTACAGAGCAGACTCAGACTGCATATAAATTGATCCAGCTCCAGCCAAAATAAACAATGGCAACAGTGGAAATTCAACACAACAGACAGACAGGCAAACACGAGAACCCTCTTGTCATTATTGATCTCTTTTATTACGAGAATTCCAGTGACCGACATGTGACCTGCGTGCGACCTGTTTCCAGATGCAACTTATTTTGCCATTATAAGGTAGCACACAGACCCTGGCTAAATCATGGCCACAGCTGTCAAATAAAAAGCTCTTCTTTATTTGATGTCATTTATAAATCTTAACTAAATGCACCTCCCCAGAGGACCTTTAGTTGCGGAGAATACAAAAGTAAAGCAAAGGAAAAAAAATACTGAAAAATGAAAGATATGCCAACATGAATCCAAAGAAGAAAAACTTGCAAACATATGTCAAAGAAGACATTATAACCACAGCTACAAACCATTGAGCCGAGCTGACTAATTTTCAATGTGAACATAATTCCTTTGGGTTATATTTTTTTCATAAATTGTAATGGCAGCCTAGGAGTCTGGCTATTATTACAAGGCTAGACAAGCAGATTCTGGACAAAACCCAGAATAAAAAATAAAGAACAACAACAAAAAAAAACAGAAATAGAAGTGGAGCTGAAAATATAAAAATTAATCTCTGTAATATGATAGAAGAAAACTATAATAATAATAATAATAATAATAATAAGAAGAAGAAGAAGAAGAAGAAGAAGAAGAAGAAGAAGAAGAAGAAGAAGAAGAAGAAGAAGCAATATCTAAGGCCCTTTCTCTTCTGATGTGAGAAGGATTTCTAAGGAAGAGAAATATGAGCTCAGGTGATACTTTTACCTGACAAGATTATAAGTAAAGTTTTAGTTTTAGACCCCTGAAGGTAAAGAATACATTTTGGACCTGAGAAGATTTTGTGCCAAAACTTAAAGGCCTACAATTTAGGTATAGGGACTTGGAAATGGACAACCCCTAGGACCAAGAGTAATGTTTTGACTTATGAGTTGTATGTTCATTTATTTGCTTGCTTGCTTGCTTGTTTGCTTGCTTGCTTGCTTGCTTGGAGAGAAAGACAGACAGACAGAAAGTCAGCCCGAATGAGGTTGGGTGGTGAATGGGGAGGGAGGAAGGGAGGGAAGAGGGCCCTGGAAGGAATTGGGTGAGGGGCAAGAATAGATCAGATATATGTCAGGTGAAATAAATAAATATTTAGAAGTAAAGGTAAAATTTCTATTTTCTCAATTGAAATTGTGGCAAAGTACTCAGGGAGGTATAGCGCCTCCTGCTTCCAGCAGAACTGACTAGAAAGATAGCCTGTATGTCCCAAGCTACCTGGTCAGTTTCTCTTATACAATATTTTACACACATGAGAAAATGGTAAGTAGCACCAAAAGATATTCTTATAGGAACATTTACTGTCCTGAAAACACACAGACACAAGCATATACACATGGGCATGTATACACACACACACACACACACACACACACACACACACACACTGCAGAAGCATGAGATGGAGGACTGCATTGCATTCCATTCATAGTCAAGAAGGAGAGATGAGTTCTAGTGCTCAGCTCATTTTCTCCTTTTCTGTTTCCTCTTTTAACTTAGTGTGAGACTCTAGGCCACAGGGTGATGCCACCCATATTCATGATGTCTCTTTCCTTCTTAATGAAACCTCTCCAAGAACACTATCACAGAACACCCACAGGTTATTTCTCCTAGATGGTTCTGAATCCAGTCAAGGTGATGACCATACGTAACCATCACAGAGCCTAACCAAGAACCAAGCCAGCAGATACATTGACCTATACCTTGGCAATCTTTCGGACCACAAGAAAATATTGTCTATTGACAAGTTGCTAATGCATCTTGCACTGACTGATTCACATGCAAAACCACTACTGTGAAATGTAAAGACCCAAGTTCATCCAAAGACAGATCTGTCTACTTGGAGTCAAAGCTTCTGGCACCCTGAGCCAGAACTGACAGTCATGGAAAGCCCTCACGAATGCTTCAGAGTATATAGCTACTACCCAATGAGTGGGACATTTGAGGATTTCATTTCTGAACCCTTAACATCCACACCCTCTTACGGAGTTGAAATCAGAGTCTGGTCAGGCAGGGGAAAGAGACAATCCTCTCTAACAAAAGCCAGATCCCTTAGACAAATGCTTTTCCAGAGCTAGTCCCAACTAGATGAGCTCCTTCAGTCCCTCAGCCTCCCAAGGCTTCTAGTCTCACTCATGAGGAAGAAGTCACTAGAAGTGGGGCTTCTGTCAAACAGACTGAAACAGCACACCATAAATAAGGTAGAGAGGAGTCCTAGAGAAACTCTGATAAACTTGATACTTTTGAAACAAAGGCATTTGAAGCAATGAAATTCACTTGGAATGGGATAGAACGTAGAACACACTCCCTCCCATACATGGTATCATCTGACAAGATTCTAGTATAATGTAGAGAATAACAACTGGCCATCTCTGGAGAGTATCCCAAAGTCAAAAGGTGAGACCGAAACAAATGCACTGAGTTTGAAACTAAATGTTTGGTACCCAGGGGTCTTGGTGCAAATAATAAATGTATTTCAGTCCCTAGCAGAATAATGTCAACTCTCACAGCAATGACCTGATTGCGAATGCAAACTTGACAGCTATCAGCAAAACCATGACACAGCCATGCACAGAACCAAAAGGAAAAAGAAGCCTGCAAAGATGAAATAATCATCTTTAAAAAAAAGCAAAGGTTCATCCACACCCACAGCCCAGATAATGGAACTATGAGGTCAAATAGGTTAAGAGCTAGAGTTGGAAAAAGTGATTAGCATGCAAGAGCATATAGGGTGTGTGAGCAGACAGATTAAAACTCATTAAAAAAAATCAAAGGAGAAGTTCAAAGTGAAACAAGTATTTACAACAGAGAAGACTGGCCCTGTCTGCACCATCTGGGGGCGTATCCATTAATCCAACATAGCCAGAGGTGCTCAGGGGGTTGGATGGTGGACGACAAGGAAACATAATGTAATGGACTACAATGCAAGAAAAGAACTAAACTGGGGGTGGAGGGAGAGAATTCCCAGAATATGAGGGAGAATTACAAAAGCCACCATGTGTGCAGTGGTAGGGGATCAGAAGCAAGGGAGCGATGGAGAAAAGGGAGAGTTAAAACAATCCTGGATGGTACCTCTCCGACATCCAGAACAGACGCCATTACAATCCCGAGGAGCCTGGAGAACAAGTATCAACTTCAAACTCACGTTAAAGCAAAGGAAAACATTGCAAAGGATTCAGGAGGAGTAGGGTAGAGACTTTGAAAAACAACAACAACAACAAAAAAAAACCTTTTGTAAGTATAGTACAAAAATATCAAATTTTGATGGTAAACTTACAGAAAGAAAAATTAAAGTCAGCAATCACTCTT
Organism: Apodemus agrarius; assembly: GCA_964023405.1. Taxonomy (NCBI): domain Eukaryota; kingdom Metazoa; phylum Chordata; class Mammalia; order Rodentia; family Muridae; genus Apodemus; species Apodemus agrarius. Next base: position 16,713,843 of record OZ030024.1, read on the forward strand.
GAACGTAGTTTCTACAACCCTTAAAAAGTAGAACAACTCAATCTAGGATGCTATGTGCACAGAATAAAAAGACAATAAACCATACTTGAATCAAGCTTATTCTCAAAATGCAAAAGTTGTTGTTATATTTAAATCATTAAATATAGTTAATCACACTAAAGAAAATATGGTATTACCAACAGATGCAGAAAGAGCATTTGATCAAATCCAACATAGTGAAGATTCACAGGTTGTGAATTTTCAAATCTTTAGCCGATATCTGCAAAAAAAAATCTTACAGCAAAAATTCACAAGCCAGATGGGTTCCCAGAACTGAGATGGGAAGTAGATGTGGCATCCTACCCTTAACTGAGAGGTTGTCTGCAATTAATAATGGTGGCAAAGAGAAAAATCTGTTTTCCTCAATGGAATGTCACTGGGTATATCAACCATACTCCAGGGCAGGTCCCTGTCAAAGTAGAATGAATTCCATGGATATGTGTGCTTGTTATGTTAATTTTCATGGTTTGTTTATTTGTATGGAGAGAGAGAGAGAGAGAGAGAGAGAGAGAGAGAGAGAGAGAGAGAGAGAGGAGAACATAGAGTTGAGTGCTTGGGGAAGTGGGGAAACTCTGGTTGGGTTGGTAGAAGGGGAAACATAATCAAAATCTACTGTATGAAAATAATTTTTAATAAGAAAAAATCAAAACAAAAGAAACAGTTCTGGGAAGATGATAAAGATTTAAATATCTGCATGAATTCATCAAAGAGCTCCGAGAGGAGATGGTGTAGTTCCCTTCTGTGTTTTTCTGTAGGTCATTAAGAATGCTGAGAGAAATGCTTTTCAACCTTGGACTTTAGAGAACATATAATCTATCACGCTTTGTACCACAAAGAGCCCCATTAACATCTTTCATTTTATCATTAATATTACAAAGCATAACGGCATTCTCATGACCATTATCATTAAAATAACTATTGTTCAGTGTGGAGGGCATTCAACTCATCCCCCACTCCAAAAGATTATGAGATTTAAAGTGAGATTATTCCTCATTCCCCTTGACATTCTACAAATGTTTTTATACCAAGATCCTCATATATTGATTAGTTCTCAGAGCCCTTCAAGATGTCCTTCACTTATTAAACGAATTACCAATCACGTTCCCGACTGAAAATTTCAACAGGTTCCTTAGACGGTGACGCCAACTCAAGTGATCTTTCCGAGCAGATTAAAAGAAACTGCCTGCTTACTATGCTTAATTTGACAAATTGGCAGTTCATTAACCTAAATACAGTTATTCTGCTAAATAAATATGGTATTTAAATAACTCCTAATGGCTTATTGCTATACCCACAAATCAGCATATCTATAAGCCCTTCATGAGGGACCCTCCTGCTTGCCATAGAAGTTCATTAACATGGAGAGAAAAAAGAAACCATGGCATTCTCAGCCAGATAAGATGTTTATCCATCACCTTTCCCTCAACATTTGGGAATTTTGGGAAAAAAATAGGGTTGAAAGTTCTGAGCGAAAGGTGGTGGATGGCTTCAAGGAATCTGTTTTGGATACAACGGGGCAGCTGTGCATATGAAATCCCAATTGTGACAGCATGTACAAGACCTGTGTAAAATCAAGCTAGACAAAAATAACAGCAAAGGGTAGAGACTCGGTTGCTATGTTGCTATTGTCATCTTAAGCCCTGGGAGAAAGCAAGTCCGTTTTCTTTAGTTCTGTGATCCTGCCCTAATCACACTCCAGAGCAGGCCTCAATCCCAAGAGTAGGTGGACACCACACATTGGACCCAAGGATATTGACAAAAAGGATTTTCAAAAGTTGAAATTGGGTGGGTAAGAAGTTGAGGGTGGAGAAAGTAGATCTGGGAGAAGTTCAGAAGAAGAAGTATGACCAAAATACACTGTATACGATTCTCAAAGAATTAATAAGAGTATTATTTGAAAATAGTTCAGATAGAGTAGCCTCAAAGCCAGATGCTATTTTATGTTTATTGGTTTTAGTGTGTATTGTATTTGGTTCATTTTATATTATGATATACATTAAATTATATATATATATATATACATATATATGTGTGTGTGTATATGTATGTATATATATATATATATATATATACACACATGCTTAGCTAATAACTACTGTATTATCTTGTAAATCTCAAACCATACCATACCTTTTATAACATAGATCCTGGGAGGAGCTAGTTGAAGTTAAGAAAAATTTTCTATATTTGGGGTGGAGGATGCATAGTATGTTATATATGGAGAAGCCAAGGGAGAACCTGTAAGAGTCTGTTCTTTCCTTGGACCATATCATATGGTCCCTGGGATTGAACTCAGAGCATCAAGCTTGGTGAAAATCACCTTTACTCACTAAGTCGTCTTGCAGGCTATACAGGTAAAGTCGGGTATGTCTAATTATAGCATTGAGACTCCACAGATAGAAAGATGAGAGGTTTCCACAATATTCCCTTTTAATATTGCCTCTAACTTTAAATTAATTTTAGAATGCACAGACAATAATACAATTCTGGGGCCAATGAAGCAGCTTATTGGAGCAAGGTACTTGTCACCAAGACATGAGAGGTTTTGGTTGTTGTTTTCTTAGACATTATTTTATACATATGAGTATTTTATCTATATGACTGTATGTATATCATGTATATGCCTGATGCCTATGAAAGCCAGAGGCTTGCATCAGATCACCATGACACTGGAGTTATTGATGGGTGTGAGCTACCATGTGGGTTCTGGGAACTGAACCTAGGTCCTGTAGAAGACCAGCAATGCTTTTAATCCCTGAGCCATCACCTCTACTCTCAATGACTTGAGTTCGATTCCCATAATCCACATTGTAGAAGGAGAGAACTGACTCCTGGGATTTGTCCTCTGACCTCCAACATACATGCTGTAGCACATGCTCCCAGATGCATGTGTGCACATGCACACGCGCATGCGTGCACACACACACAAACACACACCAATAAAATATAATTCTATATTGGCTTGGATTCATTGACCTTCAAATGCTTTACAGTTTGACCATACAATAGGAATTTCATTACTCTGAAAGTCAGAAGACAATCTACTTTATTTAATAATAATGCAATTGGAGATCAAAAATGTATAGTCTTTCTTAGCTTATTTGTCACCAAAGAGATAAACACGTTTGTCCTCTGGGAGTTGAGAGTGATTAAATGCACACAGTGAACACCGCATTAGAGAGAGTGGTGCAAATTTTTATTTCAATCAATAATAGCACCTGCCTTCTTGCATTGCCTTTGAAACATTGCCAGGTGTAATAAAACAATAGACCAGGAAATGTCTCACATGCCCATGGGTAACTCGATACAGATAAATGGAACCAAAAAATAGAGAACACTTAACGCTGGAGCGTGTGTGCTCCATTTTTAATGTTAAGGTGTCTGCGATTTGGGAAATGCTCTACTCTGCAAGATGGCACGAGCTCATTTATTTCATGTTCAAAGAAACTCTTTCATCTTTACAGACAACTTTTTTTTCCCCGTACACCAACCATCACTAATCTCAAAACAAGCAAAACCCTAATATCTTCTTTATCCTTTCTGCATAAAAAAGAAATTAAGGATACAAAAAGATAAAGAGTCTTCTACTCATTAGAAGTCTCTCACTCACTCCCCATCTACCCATTGAAAGGTTGGGATCTGGAAGACAAATATTTCACAAATATCTGGGGATGAAGGTACACATCTATAATCCCAGCACTTGAGAGGTAGAGAGGCAGGTGTCTGGCAGGAATGGGAAATTCAATACCAGCCTGGGCTACACAGCAAGATCTTGTCTCATTTTTTTTTCTTTTTAAAAAAAGGTATTTTTATTGTTTGAGAAATTTAGGGGTGTGGTATGGGCTTAACAAAAATATTAATTGACAAGTAATAATTGTATGTACTTCTCAAGTACAGTGTTATGTCCTGGTACATGTTTGCATTATAAAATAATTCAAACTAATTAACAAACCCATTGTATCGTGTAATTGTCTTTTTTTTTTCTTTAGTGAGCACACTGAAAATCTACTCTTTCTGCAATTTTGAAATGCATAAGGCCTTCTTAATAAGAGTCACCATTCTGTGCCACAGGCCATGAAAACTGATCCTCCAGTCTGGTTGAAACTTGGAGCTCCCTCCAAGCTCCCTGTATGATCATCCAAAGCCCAGCCTGTGCCCAGGGAGCTCACATACCACCAGTGTGTGGCGCTCAGATTTGAATCTTTTCCAAGTCTCCACTTGTTCCTGTAAGGAAGGAATGCTAGTTTTTCCACAACTGAACCTCAATGTTTTTATGCTCTCTGTGTGGTGTGTGTGTGTGTGTTGCAGGGGTGCCTATCCAAACTTTTGAACTTGTAGACATTGCTTTGACTTTTAGAGAATAAGAGAGAATCTAGCTCTTCTACCATATAGCAGCTAGAGAAACTGGAATCAGAGATTCACCCAAACACTGTCCATCTACAAGCTGGCTACAGGAATCCATGTAAAATCTTAAAGTCTGAAGGATGAAGTCAGAAAAGGAGATTAATATCTGGTTTCCCTAATTACCAGTCTCCATCACACATGGGTGTGGCTGTGAAGTGTGCAAGTGTTCCTAGCTGACACTCTTGAGTTTACCCTCATTCTGAGTATCCCATATACACAGTTATCAAACCCAGACACTATTGTGGATGGCAACAGGTACTTGCTGGCAGGAGTCTGATATAGCTTTCTCCTGAAAGGCTCTGCCAGTGCCTGATAAACAAAGAAGTGGATGCTCACAGCCAACCAATGGACTGAGCACCCGGTCCCCAATGGAGGAGCTAGATAAAGGACCCAAGGAGCTAAAGGGGTTTGCAGCCCCATAGGAAGAACAACAATATGAACCAACCAGTACCCCCAGAGCTCCCAGGGACTAAACTACCAACCAAAGAGTACACATGGAGGGACCCATGACTCCAGCTGCATATATAGCAGAGAATGGTCCTGTTGGACATCAATGAGAGAGAAGCCCTTGGTCCTGGGAAGGCTTGCCAGGACAGGGAAGCTGGAGTGTGTGGGTTGGAGAGCAGGGAGATGGGGGGATGGAATAGGGGGTTTTCAGAGGGGAAACCAGGAAAGGGGGATAACATTTGAAATGTAAATGAAGAAAACATCTAATAAAAAGAAAGAAAGAAAATGTGAAAGACCCAGCTAGTCAAAAGATCCACACCATCTCCTGCAACTGAACTTTGATCAATTGCATTTGAGGAATAAGACTGAATACATATGTAAATGCTCTTAACATTTCTGTGCTTCCACCTTTATTTCTCTTCCTAGCAGAGCTGGTGCTCTCACAGTGTCTGTGGGTGCTAGGCATACACTTCACCAAGGAGCCGCAAAGCTCTCCAGAAAATACTTCCTAGGAAAGAAACTTCAACAAAAGTAGTTTTAATTTCTTTAATGCAGAGTTTTATTTCCTTTTTAACTAGTTTGCCTCTGCGTATAAATTTTGGAAATTATATTTCAGTAGTTGTAATTACAGTGTCGTGAAGCAACAAGCAGTCCCTAAATATCCATATTGTTTCTCTCTGAATGCAACTGAGATTGGTTGATTAACATTTGAAAAATATCTCAAAGGTGCACCATCCATTTAAAGACAGATAACTTTTTTTATGTTTAGAGGCATCTTCTGAAGTCAGTTTATAAAACACAGTGCACACAATCTTAATGATGCTGTATAAGTATTTTAATTTAAGCTCTGCTTATTTGAATTTTAAGAAACTGCATTATTTATAATATACAGAATAACCATAACTTTCTATAGAAAACCAGATGAAATGCCTGGCTGCTCTCTACAACAAAGAAATTCAAATGAGCAAACTGGAGGCAGAGCTGGTGAGCATTCCATGAAACTGCCCTGGGTCTAGGACTTTACATCTAAATGGCATTCCTCTTGGTTGACACCTGTGGTGCGGAGTCCATTGTCACATAACTTTCCAATTGCCTTCCAGAAATGGTCACAAGTTCTCAGACTAACATATAAAAATAATGACTAAAGTAGTCACACTCTCAATGACCTCTCCACTGGTGGTGTGCCTTCAGGTCTGAACACCATGTTGGTATAAGAATTGAAATAAGCATTCTCTAAGAACACGGGGAACTCTGGCAGATCCCCTGGGAGTTGGACTGTGACTGAGAGGCAAGGCAGATTGTACGGATGAGGTAATGAGTTGAGCACAGAATCTAAGATTAACAGTTCTTAACTGCGAAATGATCTTTATTTCTTTTCTTTTCTGTTTGTTTGGGGTTTTTTTTTGTTTTTTTTTTTGTTTGTTTTGTTTTTTTTTTTTTTTTTGATTTTGCTTTTTTGGGTTTTTTCTGAGACAGGGTTTCTCTGTGTAGCCCTGGCTGTCCTGGAACTCACTCTGTAGACCAGGCTGGCCTCGAACTCAGAAATCCGCCTGCCTCTGCCTCCCAGAGTGCTAGGATTACAGGCGTGTGCCACCACCGCCCGGCGATCTTTATTTCTTGCTGCACTGAGATCTTTGCATGTGGGGAGTGCTTATTAGGTACGAGGCATAAAACGTGGGTTGTCAGTAAGTTTCAAAACTAGCTATTTAATAACAAAGGAATTATTATCTTTTACATCTGATCAAGAAAGGCTCCTGCTTTTCAGAGATTTGAAATGGAAGACTGAAGGATGAAATGTAATAGGGTATGAAGTATGCTTCAAAATAATAATGGGTGGGCGAGCAATACATAAAGGAAAGGTATGGGTCAAGACTAGCCATAGGCTAATGGTTGTTCAAGCTGGAGAAGGGCATAGGGTAGTATTTTGTTGTTGTTGTTGTTGTTGTTGTTGTTGTTGTTTTAACTGGGATATATGAAAAGAGCATAGGAAGTGGTTCCTGAAAAGATTAATTGAATTTGTTTATATAACAAGTGTATTACATACAATCTAATATTTCATTACCTTCCTTTCTGTAGGTAAATATTTTCCAATTTTTCTTGTAACTTTCAAGATGCTTATTTATTTTGTTGCATCTAGGTGAATTAATGCCTCTCAATGCATCACAAAAAAATCTTACTGAAATTAATAATCAAGGCAGATTTCTTTTGATAAAAGGAACCACACATGTAGAGCCCATTCTGTAGCAATGTAGAAAAGTTTACTTTGCAGGCACACGCTTCCAAAATAATTTATTTATTTATTTAGAAGTTAGTGATACGGAAAGTTGCAATTCTTCTCCCAGACCCCCGGCTCACTGGTAACAGGTTTAAGATCTCGGCCACCACGGGGAAGGAGTCATGGTCATTTGTGTAGTTTCACGGGCACAGCCTCTAGAACACTGTGCCCTACTGTCACATTGGAGAGTGACAACTGAATCATGCTGGAGAACGTGATTCCACCCACGAGAGTCTTGTCCCCCCATCTCCTCACAGTAATCTTTTACTTCTATGTCATTTGCTACTCAGAACTCAAGAAAACAGGTTATTTTCTCTGTTTGAAGCATACGTATTTATTTTAGCATACAACGATCATAGATTCCATTTTTGTGAGAAAGTATCTATTTACTTTAAGCTGTTCTAAGTTTTGGAAAGTACTGAACTTTAAGTTAGAGATTAGGGAGTACGGTTATCTTATCAAAGGTAGCATTTTCTTCTCCACCTTCCATTTTTTGGAGCGCTCTTTTTTCTATGTTTTTATTAACAGATATTAATTATAAAATGGAGATATGGGAAAACAAAAGAGGCTAATAGGATATTTGTTGCATGGAAATGTTATAACAAAGCACATTTATTCCTTTCAAATTATATTTTTATCAATAGACCAGAAATATGATGTGATATTTAAATGTTTATACATATTGCAGACAAATTCAATAAAACTAATTAATATAGCTACCATATCACTAATCAGTCTTTTATGGGCAAAACCTTAAAAGATCTATTCCCTAAGGAATTTCTTTATTACTTATATTTTCTGGTTGTTTTTGTTTTTGAAACAAGGTATCATTACCTAGCCAAAGCTCATCTCTCAAACTCAATCCTCCTATCAAGTCTCCTCAGAGAGCAGAAGGGGTGCCCGAACCCCAAGAGGTGGAGTTATGGACAGTTCTAAGTCATTTGATGTGAATTCTTAGAGCACCTGTATTGACTCTTTTTAAAATAGAACCACTTGGCTTCAAGAGCTTGCCAAAGTTGAGGAGACTGGTGGAGAGATCATTATCCATTGACTTGCATTACATATCTTCAGTTAAATACCTTTGAAGCAATGCCCAGTATTCCAACAGACTATTCTTTAGCCTTGTATAACCTTTGCTTTACTTTGAAACTTCATTTTAATTGCCTCCTGGTCATGAGACTAAGCAGTGTGGGGTACAATGTATTGTGTCTACTTCAAAATTGCTGAATAGGTTTTAAACATTCTCAACAGGGAGAATGACTAGGATGCCAGTTGATAGAGTGTGGTCCTTAGCTTGACTTGATCGCTATAGAATGTACATACAAATCAAAAGATCCCCTTGCATATCAATGTCTCAGTCAGGGTTTCCATTGCTGTGAAGAGCCATGACCACAGCAACTCTTTGGCATGCAGGCATACATGGTGCTGAAGAAGGAGCCGACAGTTTTACATCTTGAACTATAGGCAGCATAAGTAATTGTCACACTAGGACTAGCTTGAACATCTGAAGCCTTAAAGCCTGCTCCCCTTCCTCTGACAAAACCATACCTGCTCCAAAAAGGCCACACTTCCCTGCAGTGGGGGCCATTTTTATTCAAACTACCACAGTCAGTAAACATTTAAGGCAAATTCTCAAACACACACTGTGGTTGGTTTCTTGATTTGGACAAGGTCATACATATTACCTGGACTCTCCCAACCACGATTCTACTGAAAGTTCTCCCTCTCTAGGAGGCCACACAGAAGCTGCATAAGGTATGATGAAGCACTCTGGCTTACAGCAGGATATGCCAGCATGTCTAAAATCACCTGATTAAAATAATTTATAATTAATACTATACATTTTTTAAGATGTCAAATTACTTTCAAGTCCAGAGCACTAAAATATAATTAACCTGGCGCATGTGCTTGATGGAATATTATGAAGCAATTAAAATGTTGATTTTTGCAAACTATTGAAAAATTAGTAGGCTTTCTTCATCACTTAAGTGTGACACATGATTGCATGATCAGCATACTTATAAATTAACTCAAGGCTAAGCATCAAGAAATAAGAAAAAGAAGATGCATCAGAGTTTTAATAATCGTCTTGTGAGATGACGACTTTCTCTTTTAAACTTCCTCCATTAAGCAATGTCTAATGACATAAGAAGCATAATTATACAAAAGAATGCACAGCAGGAAACATGAAATACTCTCTTCTTTTCAATTTCTATTAGTCTTTTTTTTTCCTTTTTGAAAACATCCTTATCCCAGGCAGTGTGTAGTCCCTAGACCTTCCAAATGGGCAGACTTCTTTGATAGGGTCTCACTGAGGGTTCCAGTGACCTCACAAGAAGGAAGAATCCTTAGAGTTCTTAGGCTTTGCTTGGCATAGAATTGAAGCATCCAGAATGCTTGCCGAGCATGGCCGCATACTCGATTCTCCATGCTATTTCTGTTTCCCTACTGATGGCTGGGGAGATGGCTCGGTGGGGGGAGGGGGGGAAGGTACTTCCTGGACAAGCATGAGGGATGTTGAATCCTTTAGTATATACATAAATGCCAGGTGGGCATGGAGGCCTACCCATAATGCCAGAACATGAGACATAGAAACAGGGAATCCTTAGGGCAAGCTTGCTAGCTAGATTAGCTTAATTACTGAGTTCTAGAGTGTAAGCGAAAGACCCTGCTTCTTTATATAAGATGGAGAGAAGTCCAGGAAGTCATTCAATATGTCTCTGTCCTACACAGACATATGTACACATGGGCACCTGTGCGCACACACACACACACACACACACACACACACACATATGTCCCATACATGCAGGCACATATACATGGGTGCCCAGGTATTACACAGACTTGCACAAGCCAAAGGAATGACTACCCCTACAGTGAATTGTGACTGTGGCAATTTCCCTGTAACGTCAGCGCTTCCTTTGAAAGCAGTCATGTTCCTATCTGTCATGAGAATGTCCTGCTTTGCAAACCCAGTATGACTGTCCTGCTTAGATGATCAGTTCCACAATGCTTTATGAGAGACACGGGAACATCACACGTGAAGATGCCTCTTCAAGGTGGCACCACCAGCACAGTAGAACAGGAAAGTTAAACATGGACAAGCTCAAGGTCATGACCTAAGAGGTTTTATCACATCACTGTGTGTTTTTAAAAGGTGGGGAGAATAGGAAAACTGGGTAACAGAATGCATTGGCACAAGTACAGGAAAAGAGAATCCTGGTGCCTTGCTGGTAGGAATAGTAGAGTGGATGTGGATGTCATGTAACCCAGCGGTTATGCTTCTACTTCCTAATCCCAAAATAACACTCACCCATGAGCACCCAGAGGCTTTGCATGGTGCCTGAGACATGAAGACAACCACTGTCCATGGCTGTGCAGGACAGAGCCGGAAGCAGATTCATAGGCTACAGTATACAGCCATGCTTAAATGTTCATTCTGGATGCTGTTCTTGTATGTTAAACAAGCCTGCAGAGCTGTGCCACATACTACTGAAGTATGATGTTCCACCAGCTCAGAAAACCTCTCTGCATATATATGTAAGTGTGTGTGCACATATATACATATCAATTATATGCATATATACATGTATGTGTGTTTGTTTACATGTGCATGCAAAATATATATGTATATAAGGCTATATGTAATGCTACCATTACAGCCATGAAATTTTATTCATGAAATGACAGATTTATGTGTTGCCTATAATACAGGTATTTCATGGCTCAGGCCTTATTATTTCTAGTTATTTACTGCTACCGTTAGCTCTGTAATGGTTTCTGCATAATCCATTCTTAGAAATGCATAACTATGAGCAGGAAGATTTTCACATTCCAAAACCTCTTTTCCATCTACGTTAGCCTTGCAATGCATGAGAAAGAGGCAAGGAGCCCTTGTCTTTGACAGACCTGTTCTCATTAAGAGTTGACCCTTTCTGAGGCGATCCTCCTCTCTGTCATGCTACTGGCAATCAGGGGTTCCAAGCATCCTCCTGACTGTCCCCTGCCATGGCTTTGATCAGTGTTGGTGGCCACGCTCAGCTTCACACGAGCCTCTCTTCACCCCAAGGTCACCCATAGATTCTCAACTTAGAACCTGCCCCTTGCTGCTTGAACCTGTGGCTCTAACGTCATCTAAAGCATAGTGTGGAACCTCATGCCCATGGTGAGTTTGATGATTCTCCATAGATCCTATGTTTCCACAAACACAATCACTGATATAGAAGCATTATGATAAGGTCCTGTCTGTGTGACAGGAGGTGATGTCTGCTGTAAATGAAATACCTTGCACAATTCTTGCCCATAATGTCACATCAGCTGGGAATTCATATGTTCAGCTTCCCTGCTATGGCCAAGAAACCCTGTTTCCTTGTAGCCAGTCACCTACCACCTCTGGGTCTGACGATCTTTCCACCCTCTTTTCTATAATGATCCCTGAGCCTTAAAAGCAGGGTCTATAATACAGATGTTCCATTTAGGTGTGAACGGTCCACAGTCTCCTATTCTGTATATTTTGACCCCGGTGGGGATCTCCATGTTAATCACCATCTACTGAAAAAAAAAAGGCATCTCTGAAGAGAGTTAAGAGGTATACTCATCTATGGGTGTAGTGATAAATCAGGAGATTCTAGAAGTTGAGATAGGTAGGAGAGGAAGGGCCAGTTTTAAGTGTGCTACCTTCAGGTACACCACAGTCCAGGAGAAAAGCACACATGCAAGAGAATGTGGCCAGCATATATTGTGCCTGGTGACAGGTGGGTAGGGAAGTTGGGGTGGATCTACGAGGAGTTGGAGGAAGAAAGGAGTCGGATGGGAGCACCTTGGGCGAGATTCTCAAAGGATGACTAAAAATGAGAAAAAAAAATAGAAGCAGAGACAATCAACACTCTGCATCTCTTTCCCAAGAGCCCTGGTCTACGGTACAACACAGTTCTTCTCGAATAAAGGAGTGTGCATTTGATGCTTGATACATGTTTGTTCTCATGGTATTCTCCAGGCCCATCTTGAAAACATTTTCAGTGAAAAGGAAGCATCCTTTTCTCAGACCTTCTGTTGAAACCACAACCTCTCCCTGTATCCTGGCTCTTCCAAACCTCCTGACACATATTCTCCATGTTTTCACACATGGTCTTGCTGTCTATCCATTACTCTGCCTTGTACAGCCCCATTTTTCCACCCAGCCTTAGCTCACAGTGCTCTAAAATGTCTCCTCCATATCAACTTACCCATGAAACTACATTTTTTTGCATTTCCGCCTAAGTGATAACCCAGATGTCCAGTTGTGGGAGACTCCACACAACCACTTGGTTCTCAAAAATTATTTTTTTATCTCCTCTGTGTGTACTTTTCTATAGAATTATTCTTTTGATGAACAGCTTTTCTTTCACTGGTTCATGGCCATCACTGAGCTCCCAGACTTCTGAGAGACGTGGCTCTATCAACTGTCAGTTGACAAGGAGGTTGCTGCCTAGCTTTGCAGGATAGTTTTAGACGGTCAGTGATTGATGTGCAGGTCTGAGAGCATCGAGTGATCCACAGGATGCCAGCTGAGAAAAAGAACGGGCACACATAAAAGCAGCCGGGTCTGTGTCAGTTAGGAACCAGGATAGCATTTCACTGTCAAACATAAACAACTTCCTAGGATACCAGCATCATGCAAGATCATCCCACCACTGTTATGGAATGAGGCATAAACAAGGACACACCATAATCATGTCTGATGGATGACCGAAAGAAAAACAGTGTATTTATGTACTTGGGTGACACTGCACCAAAGTGACCAAACGCCACCTCTTTGCTGCCATGAGTGGCAACTGGTTCTTCTTTGCCAATTTCACCTTTTCTCTCTATATGCTACCTTTATAAGTTCCTTGAGGATTTGACACATGCATACTAATTCCACCTTTACCTGCCTCACTCCCACCTTTCAGACAAAAAAACGGGGTTACCACAAATATGGTAAGCCGCCTCCTTTCCACACCATGTACGGTGCCTGACTTTGACTATTGGTTTGTTTATGGTAGAAGCTGGTTGGCTGGCAACCGTAGTGGCTATAATTTCAGTCAGGTCGTTGTAATGATGTGTTGGATTTGGTGTTTGGCTCTCTTGTAGGTTAGATGCAAAGTCTCCTCTCCAAGCTTCTGTGTTAGAATGCTTGCTCCCTACCTGTGGCACTGTTTTTAAAAGGTTTGTGGAGCCTTCATGAGGTAAGATATCGATAGAGGAAATGGATCACTGGAGGGTGTGCCTTGAGAATTATAACTCGGTCCCCCTTCTGGTTGGTTTTTCTCTACTTCCTTATCCACGTAGATATGAACATGCAGTGTCCTCATGGCTCCTGCTGCTACAGCCATCAGACCCTCTCCATACCATGCCTCACCCACCACAATGGAACTCTATCTACATTTTAAACCATGAGCCAAAACACATTCTTCCTCCCTGATGCTGCTTAATGCCAAATGTATAGTTTCAGCAATTTGAAATGGAACCGATGTGTTAAGAAAGCAAATGTAATAGCTTTGACATCACTGATGCACTTTAAAATGTCTGTTTTCAGCAGCCACTCCCTTAATTATGTCAAAAATGAGCTAAATGAGCTAAAACCACTCAGAGGTCTTTGCAGGGGACCACAATGAAGCTGGCACCTGTCCCTGGTTCCCGTGAGCAAAACAAGTCTGCAAAAAGCTGTTCTATATACATTGATTTTTACTCAACATGTTCTAAAAATACAAGTTCTTCCAAGGAAATACCTTGTCACATCGTATTTGAAGAACATATAGCCTGAAAAGGGAATCATGACGCTAAGAAGAAAATTAATATTGTTGAGTTCCTGGATGTCCTTTAAGAAGCTGACATGAACAACCATGACAGGTAATGACCTTCCAGACATCTGGTCTGAGGGACTTCCAGCTGGATTCTGTGCACCCTGAGTGTAGTTTCCAGCCCACTGGAAAGCATGTATGTTTCATTAAAGCAAAACATTTCTAATGTACAGCTCTCCTGTACAGAAAGAGGCATGTTTGAGGGTTCTGGCCCCAGCGAATTGAGTTGCCCAGCTATTCCGATAATTTTCCCTCAGAACAAATGTCCTCATCGATACAGCTTGTAATAGCTTTGGGGAATGGGCTGTGGCTGTGGCCCTAAGCCAAATGTCTGCAGCCTGCTTACATTGACCAAGATAAAAGACCTCAGAGGATGATGTCAGCCCCAGGACTTTTCACGGTTAAGAAGATACGAAGGCTATCTCAACCAGTAGCAGAATGGATTCTTTATCATAGCTTTCTGGCTTTTAAACCCACATCTGTAAATATTACTTGGGATTTCTTTGGAAATATTAAGCATTTTAATGCACCTAAATGTTGGAGTAGATACCAAGATGATTTTAATTCAACTTCAGGACGAGCATCTTATTTCACACTGTAAACTATTCATAAATAAGGGAAAACGCCCACTACATAAGTCATGTAAATATCATGTAGAATTTTGGGTGGAAAAGCAAGGGGGGAAAAGCCTGTTCATGAAACTATTACTCTAGACATGAACAAAAAGATGGGTCCATTCCTATGGCCATTTATTTAAAGCTAGAGTTTCACATATGAGGGCCAGTAAGATGGCTTGGTAGATAAAGGTTCTTGGTGCCAACTGACGATCAGAGTTCAGTCCCATGAACCACATGGTGAAAGGAGAGAACCGATTCCTGCACATTGTCGTCTGGCCCACTAGAGCACACATATACTGCTATTGGATTCCACTAAATATTAATTTTTGTTTCTAATTGTTAATTTTTCTTCTTGCCAGCCCTTGTGAACACCTTAAAGTGTGCATGAATGGTAGTGTGCACTTGACCAGGGCAGACTCTCCAGTTTCCATGAAAGTGAAGGACTTTGCATCTGAGATTTAAGGACTAAATCCCATCCAAATAGACACTATTTAAATAACTCGCTCAAGGTCAGCTTGCAGAATAACTAAACAATCACGGCCAACTCTCCTCTGCTGCAAGGATCGAGACACTTGTCGTGATGAATGACTAACAAAAAGCTGAATTTTTAAAAGGTACATATTTTCTCATGAATTTTCAGATGTAGTGGAGGCCAAAGCTTGCTACAATAAATAGGTATAACTTTTCTGCCGGCGCCATTTGATTTTTTTTTTCTTCCTTCTGGCATGCCTGTTCGTCCCCAGGAAGAAGAATATCCAGAAGAAAAACAATCAGGGAAAATATTAGACACACTAAAGTGCTCACAGTCTAATGGAGTTTGTTTCTGTTGGGAAAAATGAAATAAAGCAATTGTATTGACTATATTTTTCTCTGAACTCATTTAAGCTCCTAATGTTTGAGTTATTTTATAGCTGCTTGATAGATCCAACAGTTCTCTGAAGAGGCATTGAGAGCTTCTGGAGTTTAGCCGACATTTGCACAGCACAGCAAACTGAAGTCTCTTTTCGTGAAAGCTGAAGACGAGCCCAAGGATGCCCTCTCTGCCTGCCCGGAGCCTGATGGCTTCAGGAGTTGGCAAACTGTTTTTAGCTACTGTGATTTTGGATCACCTTCCTCCTAGTCACAATATCCCTATCCTCCTCTTCCCACCGAAGCTCAATCCTTGCCTGATCTCTAAGGGAAGTTAGGGTGCTCTCTCTGGTGTTTCAGAAGAGCAGGGGGGAGGGTTAGTTCATGTGAAGGTCCAAGGTCAACCTCAGGTGCTGAACAGTGTCTCAACAATGTACCTTGAAGCTCACTGACACATGCCCCGCTGGCTGGCTAAGTTGTCCCACGTGTCTGCATATTTCACCTTCCCACGGTGGCTACCGTCCTGGCTATTCACATAGGTTCTGTGAATCGAGATTCAAATCCTGCTGCTTGCACTGAACCCCCCCCCCAGCCCCTTATCTTGACTCCTTTGCAGGCTTCCTAACCTCACTGGGCTGGAGGCATTCTGGATCCTATAACTGAATCGCCCTTCGTCTTGTTAGATCCAGTAGTGCGTAAGGATGCTCAGACAGTCCCCCTCGGATGGTATGTGCACACAGGTTCCCAAGGACAGTGCAATGAAATGTCACCCTCATTGTCACCCGGGTAAAGGAACGTGTTGAAAGAGCTGGGTGCTTCTATATAAAGTAAAGCTGGTTTGGTGAGTCCCTCCCCGGTCCCATGTTGTCCATTTAGGATGACTTCTGGAGTATCTACTCTGGGATGGAAATTGCTTTGGTTTTTTGAGAATAACCACAGCAACATTAAGTTTTTGTTATAAGGTTTTTGTTTGTTTTCCTACTGAAAAGGGGATTGCTAAATAAGAGAATGACTTTGGGAGAGAATCTGAGTGTGATGTTTCAGGAGTAAAGATAACTGGACGGACGAACAGATAGACAGATACATATAGGTAGATGATGTCATATCAAAATAAAATTTAGATATTCATGCTTGTTATGGCCATTTCACATACAAAAATTAAAATCTCTGTGATAGAACAGTAAGATCTTATGTTTAAGAACATTTCTCAGGTGAGGCAAGCAGCAGAAAGCATCGTTTCACAGCAAGATATAAAACAGAGGCAGGATAAAGACTCCAGGTCCCTTCCTCTCAGCACAGCATCTGCCACAGCTGGCCCTTCTGCAATGGCCATCTCCAAGCTGAGACCCAGGTCCATCTGTACCCAGGCAATGAATCTCTTCCCAGGTATCCAAGTATGTGTGTAAGCTATAAAAATTCAAATTCCATGCCTATTTGCTATTTCAAATTATAGTTCCTCTCTGAGGACTCCACACTCAAAAATTTTTTTTCTTTGTGTTTGACTAAGGTACATTTCCCAGATGACAATATGTACTTGAGCAGAGCCAGCAATGTTTGCTTGGAAATAAATCTCTGCACTCTACATCCTGAGAAGACATTTCCCCCTCATCCTCAGGGGTAGGTTCTAATCATTTGGAGTAGTCTTACAGTATCTTTGGAAAATAATGAAGTAGAAAGTAGCTTTGCAGTGTGGCCTGCTCATATTTTTCTAATAGTTATCTTTCACAGAACTCATATTGTGGATGATTAATGTCCCTACTCATGGATTTCCAAATAGGACCTTGATTTCAGAATTAATATTAGGTATTTGTCTGAGTGATTTACAGTTAAGAACATAATTCAAAAATGTTTTAGGAGTCCTAAGAGAACATGCTACCTCATACCTGAAATCCTAAGAGCCTGATGTCCGGATTGTCACAAGTTTAAGGTGAGCCTGGGCTACCTACTTAGTGAGTACCAGGGTAACCCAGACTGCAGAGTAAGACCCTATATTGAAAGAAAGCAAAATAAAGGATTGTTTTTTCCCTTAATTTTGGATATGTATTAATGCTTCTTTTGGTGAATAATTGACAGGACACATCACCTGCTCATTTTGCAAACATGAGCCAAGTTCTTGAGAGTGATGCTATTCAGACTTATACAGGCATTAACCTAGAACTAGAGCTGAAATAGATATTCTCAGGAGCTCTGGAAATGGCTCATTAGCTATGGAAGATCATGGAGCTCTTGGATCTATAGACCCATGAGATGCCGGTTGGTTGTGGTGGCCTGTCTGCAATACCAGCCTTAGAAGGAAGAGACAGGGGAACCCCAGAGCAAGCTAGCTACTGAGAGTAGCCACATCTACAATCTCTAGATTTGAAAGAGACCATTCATCAGTAAGAAAGGTGGAAGAAGGAGGCACATGATTGTTGACATCCTCCTCAACGTCATGCCACCATATGCACACACATGAACGTACTCATACCCACTCATATACAAAACCATGCACATATGCAACATACACACACACACACACACACACACAGAGAGAGAGAGAGAGAGAGAGAGAGAGAGAGAGAGAGAGAGAGAGAGAGAGAGACGGCATGGGCCCTGATGTCCTGATGTTCTGGACTTCTAGCAAGGAGAATGTTACTATGTGTACCAAAGCTGTAGATGCTACTCAAGCTTGACCTGGCCATGGAATATCATGCAGAGGGCTTAGAATTCTAACCATGTCCCTGGGTGCCCCTCCTCGGAGCTTTGCACAAAGTTGGACTCAGGTAGAATGTTGCAATCTCCATCTCAAAGAGATCACATAACACTCTATGTTAGTAGATAAAAACTTAGTCATGGTTCTTGTTGCCATGGTTCTCTCTGCTGCTGTGTTAAAACACTGACCAATGATAAGTTAGGGAAGGAGGTAGTTTCTTTGGTTTCAACTTCCAGGTTACTGTTCATCATGGAGGGGAGTCATGGGTGGAACTCAAGTTGGAACGTTAAAAACAGAAAATGAGGATGAACACTTCTAACAGACTCATCCAAAGTCCCATGCTTAGTTAGCTTTCTTACTTAGCCCAGGACTGCCTGACTAGGGAATGGTGCCACCCACAGTGGGCTTGGCTCTTCTATACCAATTTCCCACAGATGTGCCTACAGGCTCACATGTCAATGTAATCTGAGCAATTCCTCAATCAAGGCTTTCCTTTTAGGCAACTCTAAGCTGGGTCAAGCTGACAGTTCAAGCTGACTAGGGCAGTCATGTAAAATGGACTGATTAAGCCATGAAAAACCAGCCTGAAAACCTAGTCCATACTACACCAAGACACTTGGAGCTTTACATGCATTTTGTATTAAACTTCAACACAGGGTAGAATACTGGAAATAGCCAACTCACATACAAATTAGAAATATGGTCCCTGGTGGAAAGTGAATTTGAAACTTGGCTGACTTTCTTCAAGGAAAAGAGTTAGAAGAAAAAGGAAGCAAAGTTTGAGTCCATCAGTGTTAGAAGTACTTGCTATGTTTGCCTCTCCATCACCTGCAAGGGGAAAGTGGGGGAATCTTTACCTTTCTACCATGGGTCAGGATGATTTCTGATTACAATCCATTGACAAAGGTAGTTAAGGGAAATTAAAGTTGAAAATCAATTTTCCAAATATCAAGAAAGCAATGTTTCAGAGATAGTTGGAAAAATTCAAGTCAACTGAAAGAGCCAGAAGAGTCAGGATAGAATAAATATCCCAGGTGCTTTGGAATGAAAAGAACAGGGACAGTCTTAAGGAAGTTATCTGTTGAGCCCCACTCCAGGATGCCTCTTTGGAACACTCTCTGTAGGGCAGAGGAGAAAACACAATACCTGCTTTAAAAAAAAGCAAAGGATCTCTCTCTCTCTCTCTCTCTCTCTCTCTCTCTCTCTCTCTCTCTGTGTGTGTGTGTGTGTGTGTGTGTGTGTGTGTGTGTGTGCCTGCCAGAGAGATATAGTGTGATACAGATACAGATATGCAATGTGGAGCTACAGCTCCTGAACAGAACTCCTGGCTGTGGAAACTTAATGAGCCAGGGAACATTAGGTGTCTCTCAGAAGCAATCTCATACAGGCATGAGGCTAAGAAAAGGGGAAAGATATAGTCCACAGAAGGATATAGTCCAGACTCTGGTCTCCAGAGTAGAAGAATTTTTTAAAGGACCTTGACTGCTTCAACACAGTGGCTCTAATAGGTAAATTAAAGCAGCTATGAGAAGTTCTTGGTGGAACTGGAGAAACAGTTCAACAATTAAGAGGGCTTCTTGTTCTTTCAAATGACACAGGTTCAGGTCCCAGCACCCACACTGGGCAATGGGAGTAGCTGAAAAGATACATAGCCAAACATTAGGTGGAGTTCAGGGACCATTCCCCCTACCCCCAGAACAGGAGGAGCTAAAGAGATCAAGAACTTCAGGAGAACACAACCCACAGACCCAAGTAAGCAGGGCTCATAGGGGCTCACAGAGATGGGAGAGGCAATTATTATGCCTGCATGGATCTGCACTGGGTCTTCTGCATAAATTGTGTGTTTGTTTAGCTTGGGGTTTTTGCCAGACTCCTAACAATGGGAGCAGGGGTGTCTCTGACTCTTTGGTTTGCTCTTGGGACACTTTTCCTCCTACTGTATTGCTTTATCCAACCTTGATAGGAGGGGATGTCCCTAATCTTATAACCCTGTTTGGTTGCTATCCCTGGGAAGCGTGTTCTTTTCTGAAGGGAAATGAGGAAAGGTGGATCTGGGGAGAGGGGTAGCTGGAAGGAGTGGAACAAAGGGAAACTGAGGTCAGGATGTATTATATGAAAGAAGAATAAATAAAAGATCTGATGCCTTCTTCTGCTCTTGCTAGGGACCTGTATACACTCACTCACACACACACACACACACACACACACACACACACACACAGAGAGAGAGAGAGAGAGAGAGAGAGAGAGAGAGAGAGAGAGAGAAGAAACAAGAAGCTCTTGGTACTTCCAGATGTGCCTTGTTGAGATGTGACTGCTGAGTCCAGACCTTCATAGGCTTAGCTATCAACTTTGCCCATCTTCCAGGGAAGAAAGATGACCATTCATATACCCCTTGCAATGGCTACCCAGAGGGTGCAGATAAGTCGCCTACTCTATTGACCTTCAAGTAGACATCATTGACACATGCAAAATATAGTTCTTCTAGAATTGTCCAACAGAACTAAGCTCCAGTTGTCCTCCCCCATTTCCACATTATTGTCTGTTCCCCCTCCTGTCTCTTTCTCTTCTGACATAATATTTACAAATATTATGAACTTGCAAACATTCTTGCCTGCCTTTCTGCTTCCAGTGGAGGCAAAGTAAAACACACAGGTTGGGTGTGAGATAGGAGAAGGGATATCTAAGCACAGGAGGGGTCATCATGCTGACATCAGGAAAGTACCAGTAGTAGTAGTACAGCTGAAACTCTGGATAAGAAAAAAGCCACAATCAATACTACAGAATAAATACCTTGACTTGGCTTCAGTTTTAAACACAAATACCACACCCACATACAATGAGGAGTTTCCAGGGCATATGGTGTGTGTGTGTGTGTGTGTGTGTGTGTGTGTGCATGTGTGTGCACATGCACATGTGCACACAGGAATCAGGATAAGTCAGCTGTCTCTGTTGTCTTAGTTTTACAATTTACAAGTACCAAAGAAAAAGTTTTCTGCTTATTTAATGGCATACTAATTTCAACATTTGAGTCTTTCTATTATCTATCAACACACTCTCTTTCATTCCTTCAGTGACATTTTTTAATTGTCAAAAATCCCCAATACATTATTACTTGGGCTAATAATACATATGTAATATTATGAATATTACTTGGAACCTGTTTTCTATTCTTTAGCTTACAGGCACACATATAATGTTATGCATGTATATGTAATATATTTCCTATTGTTAGGGTTATTTCCCATCGGTTTCTAGACTTGGAATAAAAGCATAGAACAACTCAACACAATATGAGGTATAAAATGAATGGATCCTACACTGGAGACAGGAGACTTGTAGACTTGGACTAGAACTCAAGTACTTGGTAAAGTTTCTGTTAGGTTAAATTTAAATGAAAATAATGTAATCCTATAAAAAATGTCTTAAGCATCTCTTGATCCTAAAGAGCAAGAAGTCAATAGGTTAAGATTTGCCTAGGGACAAAGGGGTGTTACTACACATAAGGTATGTTTTAACACAGTATTACCCACGAAGTCCAAGATAACACCTAAGTGTTCTCAATTTATCCTGCTGGGGTTGTGTTCACGTAACCTCCTGTGAGGGGTGTGTGCCTGAAAACACTAAAAAATATCCATCCCAGCAGTGGAGGAGGGTTTCTTTTTCTCCACATCTTCGCCAGAACCTGCAGTCTCCTGAGTTTTTGATCTTAGCCATTCTGACTGGTATGAGGTGAAAGTTCAGGGTTGTTTTGATTTGAATTTCCCTGATGACTAAGAATGTTGAACATTTCTTTAGGTGCTTCTCAGCCATTTAATATTCCTTAGGTGAAAATTCTTTCTTTAGTTCTGTACCCCATTTTTTAATAGGGTTATTTGGCTTTCTGGAGCCTAACTTCTTGAGTTCTTTGTATACATTGGATATTAGCCCTCTGTTGGATGTAGGGTTGGTAAAGATTTTTTCCCAATTTGTTGGTTGCCATTTTGTCTTATTTACAGTGTCCTTTGCCTTACAGAAAGTTTGTAATTTTATGAGGTCCCATTTGTCAATTCTTGATATTAAAGCATAAGCTATTGGTGTTCTGTTCAGGAAATTTTCCCCTGTGCCCATGTATTCAAGGCTCTTCCCCAGTTTCTTTTCTAGTAGTTTCAGTGTGTCTGGTTTTATGTGGAAGTCCTTGATCCACTTGGACTTGAGATTAGTACAAGGAGATAAGAATGGATCGATTTGCATTCTTCTGCATGCTAGCCACCAGTTGAACCAGGAACCATTTGTTAAAAAGGCTATCTTTTTTTCATTGGATGGTTTTAGCTCCTTTGTCAAAGATCAAGTGACCATAGGTATATGGGTTCATTTCTGGATCTTCAATTCTATTCCATTGATCTAACTGCCTGTCACTGTACCAATACCATGCAGTTTTTAACACTATTACTCTGTAGTACTGCTTAAGGTCCAGGATACTGATTCCCCTAGAAGTTCTTTTACTGTTGAAAATAGTCTTAGCTATCCTGTTGGTTTTTTTGTTTGTTTTGTTTTTGTTTTTGTTTTTGTTTTGTTTTGTTTTGTAATTCTCAATGAATTTAAAGATTGCTCTTTCTAACTCTGTGAAGAATTGAGTTGGGATTTTGATGGGGATTGCATTGAATCTGTATATTGATTTTGGCAAGACGGACATTTTTTACTATATTAATCCTGTCAATCCACCAGCATGGAAGGTTTTTTTTTGTTTGTTTGTTTGTTTTTATCTTCTGAGGTCCTCTATTTCTTTCTTCAGAGACTTAAAGTTCTTGTCATACAGATCTTTGACTTGTTTAGTTAGAGTCACACCAAGATACATTATTTTGTTTGTGGCTATTGTGAAGGGTGTCATTTCTCTAATTTCTTTCTCAGCCTATTTATCCTTTGAGTACAGGAAAGCTATGCTGGTGGGATTGCAAGCTGGTACAACCACTCTGGAAATCAGTCTGGAGGTTACTCAGAAAACTGGGCATGATACTACTGGAGGACCCTGTTATACAACTCCTGGGCATATACCCAGAGGATTCCCCAGCATGTAATAAGGACACGTGCTCCACTATGTTCATAACAACCCTATTTATAATAGCCAGAAGCTGGAAAGAACCCAGATATTCCTCACCGAAGGAATGGATACAAAAAATGTGGTATATTTACACTATGGAATACTACTCAATTATTTAAAACAATGAATTCATGAAATTCGAAGGCAAATGGGTAGAACTGGAAAATATCATTCTAAGTAAGGAAACCTAATCACAAAAGAACACACATGGAATGCACTCACTGATAAGTGGATATTAGCCCAGAAGCTAGGAATACCCAAGACACAACTCACATATCAAATGATTCCCAAGAAGAAGGAAGGAGAGGGCCCTGGTCCTGGAAAGGCGAGATGCAGCAGTTTAGGGGATTACCAAGACAGGGAAGCAGGAGGGGTTTGATTGGAGAACAGGGGGAGGGAAGAGGACTTATGGGACTTTCAGAGAGGGGGAAACCAGGAAAGGGGAAATCATTTGAAATGTAAATAAAGAATATATCTAGTAAAGAAAAAATATCCATCCCATCTTTAGACACAAAACCCAGACACTATTATTGATGCCAAGACGTGCTTGCTTACAGAAACCTGGTAATGTTGTCCCCTGAGAGATTTTGCCAGAGCCTGACCAATACAGATGTGGATGCACGCAGCCAACTATTGGACTAAATGCACGGGCACCAAAGGAGGAGTTAGAGGAAGGACTGAAGGAGCTGAATGGGTTAGCAATCCCACAGGAAGAACAACAACATCAACCAACCAGACCCTCAGAGCTCCCAGGGGCTAAACTACCAACCAAAGAGGATGCATGGGGGGGGGGAGTACCTGTGGCTCCAGCAGGGGATCACCTTATCTAGCATCAATGGGGAGGGAGCCCCTTGGACCTGTGGAGGCTTGATGACCCAGCATAGGGGAATGCTAGGGTGCTGAGGCGGGAGGGGTTGAGTGGGTAAAGCAACACCCTCATAGAAGCAGGGGGTATGAGGGAAGGGATAGGGAATTTAACTGGGAAGGGGGATGAGATTTGAAATGTAAATAAATAAAATAGCCGTTAAAATTAAATAAGGTAAAATAAAAAATGTATGTCAGTTTCTTGCTCGGCTTTCAACCGGTACAAACCACTGGTTGGCTCAATGTTCATCTCTGATGGTTTCAGAATCCCTTCATCACGAAGCAGTCAGGGAAGATTGGAATCTTGGTTTGCAGAAGAAACTTCTTTTGCTTTTCATTTTGATTATTAAACCAGCGTTTGAAGAAACGCTGACTTCTAATAGAATGAATCCCAAGCTGTCCGTGGGGCCACTGACTTTCCGAGAATGGGCAAAATGAACAGCGATGTAGTAATGAACTCTCCGGGTAAATGTCTCAGTAACATTCCTGACACCAAAGATGCTGATTTAGCTAAAGCTACAGAGTGGGAACTTGGGAAGTAATTGCTATCCACTACCATTCAAAGGATATATATATATACATACATATATATATATATATATATATATATATATATATATATATCTCCACTCAAATACTGACTGAGAGTAAAATGCCAAGGCCCTTGACTGTGGCAGACATCTGTTAATGACTACTAGCAATGCAATTTTGAGTCTTAGGAAAATTAACATACATTTTAAAACCGTTTTTAATAGCCTAAAAATTCAGGGCAGAGGGCACAGACCTAACCCTCCCTCTGAATGCAGTTTTAGCAGAAAGAAATGATTAAATTTGAAGGTGATAAATGCGTTCTCATATGTTCGTTACCCCAGTGCACGTCAGAATCAAAATATCACATGGTGCATCACGAATATGTTCAGATACTGTGTACCAATAATAAAAATTTAAGTAAAAAAATGATTAGGAAAACAGTAGCATATTCAAGGGCAGTTTCTCTGTATTTATCAAGTACAGCCTACATATGAGGCAGAGAGTGTCCACCCTGGATGTTCTTATTTTATTCCCAAGACAGCACAGTCAACTGTGTCTAAACCACCATTAAATCATGTCGGCTGACAGAACGCAATCAAGATCATGTCTGTGCTCAGTGGTTTTTTAAAACAACATTAATTTTCATTACTTCATTGCTAGATTATTTCATGAACATTAATTCCAAAGTTTCAGGAGGTAGTTTTCTTTCTTTCAGTACCATAAAATTGATCTCGCTCTATTTTGTCGCCAAGTCTGATGATTAAACTTTTAGAAATATAAAAATATTACTTACTGTGTGATTTATAAATGCATAAAATACTAATTTATCTCACACTGGAAAACAACAAAACGGTGAGATAAAAGAAATCAATTATTTTGGTCCTAAGATATACTATTGGCTCCAAAGGATGTACAAAGTCAATCAATCAAGTTTACGAGCAGCTGCCAAATTATACGGTTAAATTTGAAGGCTGGAACATCTCTGGAGATTTCCATTCCTCATGACATTTGATGTTGACACATTACACTCATTGTTGGATCTCTTAAAGGATTTTAAAATTTGTGGCATCACTTATCAGACTATAAATTTCAGGGCACTGGGCATTGTTTCCTATAACTTCAATTTGCTATTCCTAGATTACCAAAACTCTCTGGTTTCAGACAGTACAGGTGAATTATCTGAGGGTTCTATAGGTAAAACCTCTAGATCACAGGTCAGAAAAAAAAAATCCATTTATGAGGCCAGGTAGATGGCTCAGGTGTGAAGTACCGGCCTTGCATGCATGAGAGCCAAATTTCAGATTCCCAGCACCCACATAATTTAGGAATAGAAGCTTCCCTCTGTAATCCCAGCGCTGGGCATGGACACAGGTAGATCCTGTAGTTCATTGGCGAGCCTGCCTAACCAGTTAGTAAATTCAAGATCAATAACAGATGGTGTCTCAAAAATCAAGATGAAGTGTGTTAGAGGAAGGCTCTGACCATCAATCTCTGACCTCCATATGCACACATAAACATGTGTGTGCACATCCATGTGAGCACATGTGCACACACACATACATATACATACCAAGAAAAAAAAGATAAAGCCAAGATGTCATCAAGATACCTTTCTTCTGAAGACTCCACGGGATGTCCAATTCTTTCCCTGTCTTAGCAGCAGAGGCCAAAGAGATTTGCAGACTCCTGGTCTCTTTTTAGCAGAATATGAAAGCATTCTCAAGCCCATGTCTCTTTCAGCTCCATAGCTCTTTCACACTCTTGGTCCATCTTTCATGCATGAAACACTAGGTCTACTCGTATAACCTAGGGAATACTTCTGCTTTGACACTGACTGGTTCTCAACCTATATTCCACCTGCAGTTTCTCTTTCCCCTTAACCATGCAAGATTACCTTACTTACAGATGCCAATATCAAGGATGTAAACATCTTTATCATAATGGGGCATATGTTGATAATGGCACACACTTATTTTTTATGCCCAAAGACATCCTGAATTTATTATATTTCTAATACCAAGTCAGACTCCAAAAATAAGTACAATTTAGAAAAGTCATGTTGATCTTTCAAAGCTTGCATTTAAAATTTTAGCTTTACTAACTTCAGACTACAAAAAAAAAAAAAAAAAAAAAAAAGAAAGAAAAAGAGTCTCTTTAAGAAGACACAAGATAGTTTCCAAGACATGAGACTGGTTCTCTAAACTGATTACAAAAGTTTTGGAAGAATAAACCAAAGCTAGTGACCCATAGAATACATTTTAGGTCAACAGAAAATTACGGTTAATCTTTGTTATACACAGTTTCTGTATTTGTGTATTCGCTTACGAGCTACAATTTATTTGTAAGGTCCAGAATCAATGTTCAGGATTTTTTTTTTTTTTGGTCCTTACAGAGATGACCCAAACAGCGGAAAACACTCAGTTGTCCTAGGCAACAATGATGACCAGTATTTGATAACTGGTTGTTTACAAAGATGTAAACCCTAAGTATCAGATGGAATGAGAATTAGCATTGCCGAGCACATAACTGGAACAATTGAAGCAAGCATCACGGTATCAACAAAACACATTATAAAAATGCACTAGGATATGACAAACATGGGTTTTTAAAAATTCATAAAGCTGCCCACACGTAGGCTGTTTCAAACTTTATAAGTTGCACCTGCCAGGTGTCAGAATAATGCATATGTATATATTTCGGATATTTATGATGCCAGGCCATTTTATGTAGTAGCTGCCTGAGGCTGACTGTTAATGATTGATTTTTTAAAAAAAAAATTGAAGCACACACTCAAATGTCACTCGTGCTCTGAAAGGTGTGCTTCGCTTTTTATTTTCTACGCTTACTTTATTTTAGGTGTTTGGTAGGTAGAGGTGGACGACACACCTAGATGCTGACAAATTACAAAGATAAAAGTAAACACAATACCTTATTTGAAAAACTGTTGTGCATGCCGCTGAATATATATATATATGTGCTGCAGCTGGAGCAAAGATCAGGAAGATGTTTCTGCGGTACAGACTCACAATTGCAGCGTGTCTAGCATATTCTCTTCAAAACACTCTTCCAGAGCATCCCCCAAGAGGAGTGAAGAGTTCCCCATTGCTGGGGGGAGGGGGTATCAGAGAGGTTAATCTTCTCATCATGGCATCTCCACTCTCTACCCTCTCCAGGTATAGGGAACGTGACAAATCAGCCACAAACCAAACCATGTGATCTACAGAGTCAGGGCATCACTTAGATCTGGCAAAGGAGTGAGAAGGGACAGCCCCTGTCATTTCTCTCATTTTCCCCCCAATTCGACTTTACCCATATAAAACTCTGTCTTCTTTCTTTCTTAGTCCCAACAAACCTTCGCCTCCCTATAGCACATCAATGCCAACCTGAATGTATTTTTATAGCATCGGTTGGGTCCTGCCTCACATCCGGACAGCCACCTCCATCCCTCATTTCATGTTAATCAATACTTTTCTTCCACTTGGTCCTCATGGTGCTCATTAACGTCCACCTTAACCTACTGCAAGTAAAACTGTATGGTGTCAGATCGGGAATTTTAGTGACTAAAACTTTCAAGAGGAGAAAAAAACTGTAGCTGCCTTTCAATGTTTTTATTGTGGGTATTTACAAATATATACTAAGCAGGGACAAAGAGTAAAAACTCACCTACATCCAGCTTCAAATCTCATGACCAACATTATTTCACTTACACCCTTATTCCAACTTACTTCATTACCTTTTCCAATAGATTAGGTTAAATTCAACCACAGACATCACATGATTCCTTCATAAAAATCTTCAGATACATACTCAAAGAATAGGGATTTCTCTTTAGGCAAAAGCACAACTTCCTTATATCAACGAAAACTTAATATTGCCTTGGTAGTATCTTTATTATCCTGTGTGGTTTAGTCATCTCCCCAAAGTGGGTGTGCATTCATGAGAAGGTTGACAATGTGATTCAAATTAGGAGAGCAAAAGTTTTCAGGGTCATTGGGATGGGGAGATGGCTCAGAGGTTAAGACCACTAGCTGCTCCTGCAGAGGATCTAGGTTCAGTTCACAGCAACCTCATGGAAACTTCCCACCATCAACAACTCCAGCAACAGGGGCTCAGATGCCCACTTCAGGCCTCTGAAAAGATGTACATACATTCATACATGCAGGTAAAAGAACCATCCACATTAAATCATAAACAAACAAATGTTTAAAAATAATGATGAAAATGTTTTTCTGGTCATCTCCATTTACTTAAAAATTGTGAACAAGGATGTAAACACATGTTGAAAACCTGTGCAGGGTATTTTCTCTAGTATTATCAGCAACAGGCATTCTCCTTTCAAAATAATCCTTATAGCTTCTCTTGGGAAGGACTGTACTTCTCTGAGTCTCTCCTCCTTTGGAGACTTAAACATATGCCAGTTGCCTCTGTATTAATGTCCCCAAAGACTGCCAAATTTTATGGAATATCAGCTCGCCATAACTGAGCATTTCATACACCAGATGTTCAGCTTATCTGGGGTAATATTTTCAGAGAAAAAATTAATACGGACATATTGATAACTTCCTGAAAAAGTTTTATTAAAAAGTGATTGTGGTATTCCCCTACGCTACTGCATCAAGCCTTTCCAGGACCAGTGGCCTCTCCTCCCTTTGATATCCAACAAGGCCATCCTCTGCTACCTATGCGTCTGGAGCCATGGGTAACACCATGTATACTATCTAGTTGATGTTTTTGTCCCTGGGAGGGAAGTGGGAGGGGGTTGATTGGGGAACAGGGGGAGAGGAGATGGCTTATGGGACTTTTATGGGGGTGCAGGAAAGGGGAAATCATTTGAAATGTAAATAAAGAATATATCTAATAAAAAAGAGAAAAAAGAAAAAAGAAAACAAAAGATGTTTTTAACATTATATAATACATTTAATTTTTTAAATAGATATGTTTT
Organism: Apodemus agrarius; assembly: GCA_964023405.1. Lineage (NCBI taxonomy): Eukaryota > Metazoa > Chordata > Mammalia > Rodentia > Muridae > Apodemus > Apodemus agrarius. Next base: position 16,743,407 of record OZ030024.1, read on the forward strand.
TTCTATTGCATTGATTTTTTTTAAATGATCTTTTCTAGATACCTCAGAAGTATCTGAATACTTTACCTCTCTCATGGAAACTTTGTAAATTTATCCTAACCAAAAAAAAATGTAAACTAGAAATTTTCAGTATTTTGGGTGTTTTTAGTAAAATAATTCAGTTTTAATTTTTAAAAAAAAGTGTGCATGAATAGAATGGGAAATAGAACAAAGGGGTTGCATAGCATAGAAAGAAACTTAATAAAGTAGTGTATCATGGATCTGATGCAAACTAACAGAAACAAAGGCCAAGGGTAGTGGCTGAGGAGAAGAGGACGGACATGTGGAGGAACTGAGTCCATGACAGTCATCATCTTTCCTTAGCATCCTTAGAGACGCACATTAACCCTTGTGTCACGGGAGAAGTGACTTATCCTGTGACTCCCTGAGCTCATACAACCAACTTTGGTTACTGCTGACATTGTCACAACTTCAAATATTCGTGGGCAGCTCAAGTTTACAGAGTTCTGTTCCAAGTGTTTCCTAAGTAAGATCAGAGTTCATCTACATGCTTTCTCGCTCTCTCTCTCTCTCTCTCTCTCTCTCTCTCTCTCTCCCCTCTCTCTTTTTCTCCTTACAATAGTTGATGAATCTTTTCAAGAGGAAAAAAATCCTTCTGTTTACACTTAATGATTATACTTTGCTTGATTTTTTTGTTGACATGATTATGAACATTTAATAAATGAGAAAACTATGGAAAATACAGAAATCAAAATGCATTTGCTGTTTCCCTTTTGATCACAACAGTTATTTCAAACTATTCTTAGAATTTGAGGGACAGTATGGAAACATGTTTTTCAATATTCTTTTCATTAATATACTGAGGCTAATTGTATATGTTTATAAGCATATACAAATATTATATATTCATATCAGAAATAGAATTCTCTTGTCAGGTATGAGTATCTGTCACGATCTTCAACCAGACCCAGGTTTTGTATTAGGACTGGAAAAGCCTCTAATTATCATAGCATTCGAAAAATAATTTATAAATAAATGTATCACCAGTTCTAAATGAACTGGGCTATTTTCTAATTTTTATGGTAATTTCCCATACACGTACAATACATTTTGATCAAATACACCCCTCTCTGCTCCAACTCTTCTTTCCTCACCACATGTCCTTCTCAAATTCATATACTATTCTTTATTTTATTGCTATTCACAAATATATACCATACACACACACACACACACACACACACACACACACACGGACATGGGCTTTATCCTGGGCATGGGGGCATTTTCAACACATTTTCTGGCATAATATAATGGATTGGTGGCATTTTGAGTCTCACTTCATAAAAATACATTTCTCAAAAAGAAAATACACAGAACCTTCACTTCACACTGTGGCTTCCTATATCAAAAATTTTGGTGACTGTCACTGCATGAGGCAGACATATAGACTCCTTGTCAAAGGCTCCTTATGCTGACCGAGGTCATCAGAATGCAGGCTATTATCTACTAGGTAAGCTTATCTTTTCAAATCTAAAACGAAACCTAGAGAAATCCTTCACATATCATTAACTCAAGCAGAGAACAGAAAGCCAGAATATTGCACATGTGTGAGTCAATTTACAGAAAAGATGAAAAACATTATCCTGGTCAGAAGCAGCTAAGATCAGTCAGAAGTGATTGAGACTGACGGGTGTACCTTATGACTAAATAAGGAGCAGAAAGTAGAAAGCCAGTCAAAGGACAGTGTCACAATTGAGCTAATCAGCAGTTCCATCGGGACACAAAGCGTGATTAGTGGATGGCTCTCAAATGAATGACAGACATATGAATTTTGGCTACAACATACAAAGAGAGTGGCAATGGTAGACATCATTGGCATGTTCATGGATTGCCTCAATTAAACCAAGAAGGAAAGAAAAAAGACAATGGGTAAAATCAACATCAGCACCCAAGAAATTTCAAATTGTTGATGGCATGGACAATGGCGTGAGGATCATAGTGAAGTTCTGTAAACATGATGGTTAATGTGAAGTCAGTGGGAACTACTGCTAATCTCCTGCCCTTTGAGGATGCGATGGGGGGGGGGGACTTCCCTGAGAGGTCCCAATACGCCCCTCTAACAGGGAGGATTAAAGTCTTTGCCCAGGTCTCTTGCCATTCTAGAGATTGCAATATTTTGTTAGCAGCCAAGAAACAGGACTCAGATTCCTCTAGATCCTGTTGAGACCCACTGAGTGGTCCTGGTAAAAGGCATTAGACAAGTGTGGATCTTAAGGTTGGGGGGAACCTTAAAGGCTATAGAGAACTAGAGCCCTGGAGTTTACAGAAGAGGGAAGTGAGGTCTAACCACATTAGGAGTTGTCAAAGTCACACACCAGAGTCTGGGGACGGGGGTGTGGCTCAATGGGTAAAGGGCTTGCCTGAGTGTAAGGGCCTGGAGTCAATTGCTGAAATCATTGTGAATAAAGCCTATAGTGAGGGTATCCACTTGCGATCCCATTCCTAAGGAGGTGGAGATATCGCACGCACGCCCTGGATCAGTGAAAGACCTTATCTCAAAAACCAGGAGAAAAGCACCTAAAGCAACACCTCAAGTTGACCTCTGGCCTTCATATGCATTTGTACACAGGTGCTCCTGGTCCTGAACACACACACACACACACACACACACACACACACACACACAATCATAATTACAAGTCACAAATCACATGAGTTTTAGAGCACTGCTGGCACATGCCAGGCCATAAGAAGTTTAACAAGCAGAAAGGTCCAAGTGAGGATGCTTCGATCCCACTTAGAAGGAAGAAGAAAATAATCATGGGAGGCAGAGGGATGGAAGGGAGAGGGGAAAATGGGAACAGGATCAGGAATGGGGGATGGGGGCAGGAAAGAAGCCCAGAGGACCAAGAGAATGAAAGGAAATAAATAGCCACAAGGGGTGGGAGGTAGGGGGACCCTCTAGAAAGTACCAGAGATCCAGGACTCAATGGGGGTGAGCTTAGCCAAAATACCAAGCTTTTTGGTACTTGAAGAGTCTACCTCCAGTAGATAGACAGGTCCTCAAGTGGAGGGACTGGGTTACCAGCCCACAGTCAAAATTTCTGAACCAGAATTGTTCCTGTCTAAAAGAACTGAAGGGATAAAAGTAGAGAAGAGACTGAAGAAAAGGTGGTCCAATGGCCAGTCCAATTTTAGACCCATCTCATGGTTGGGGGTGCACTGAGGCCTGACACTATTACTGATGTTATGATGTACTTACAGAAGGAAGCCTGGCATAGTTGTCCTCTGAGGAGCCCTACTAGCAGCTGACTGAGACAGAGGAAAATTCACCCAATCATTGGACTGAAGTTGGGTCCAATATGCTTGCATTAGAGGAAGGATTGGAGAAGCTAAAGGGAAGAGTTACCCCCATAGGAAGAGCAGCAGTCTCAACTAACCCAGACTTTTGTATAGCAAAAGTCTGCCTGGTTGACCTCAGTGGGAGAAATTGCACTTAATCCTTGAGAAACTTAATGCCCCAGGGAAAGGGGAGGTCTGGCGGGGGTAGCACCTTCTCAGAGGCAAGGGGGAGGAGGAATGGGATGAGAAACTGTGGGAGGGGGACTGAGGGGGGCAAGGACTGGAATGGAAAGAGAGAGAAGAAGGAAGGAGAAAGAGAAAGAAAGAAAGAAAGAAAGAAAGAAAGAAAGAAAGAAAGAAAGAAAGGAAAGGAAAGGAAAGGAAAGGAAAGGAAAGGAAAGGAAAGGAAAGGAAAAAGGAAAGGAAAGGAAAAAGGAAAGGAAAGGAAAGGAAAGGAAAGGAAAGGAAAGGAAAGGAAAGGAAAGGAAAGGAAAGGAAAGGAAAAAGGAAAGGAAAGGAAAGGAAAGGAAAGGAAAGGAAAGGAAAAAGGAAAGGAAAGGAAAGGAAAGGAAAGGAAAAAGGAAAGGAAAAGAAAGGAAAGGAAAGGAAAGGAAAGGAAAGGAAAGGGAAAGGGAAAGGGAAAGAAAAAAGAAAAGAAAAGAAAAGAAGAGAGGAAGGAAGGAAGAAAAGAAGAAAGGAAGAAAGAAAGCATAGAGCTCTAATCTGAACTCTTGTTGATCTAGATTGGGTTTTGTTGTTCTAGATTGTACCAGTAATCACTGGACCTGCTTAACACCTGAGAACTGCTTCACATGGAAATACTGAGACAGCACTCTCTATAAGAGTTTGTGTGAGACCCCAAACAAAGGGAAATCATCTTGTCTGAAATGCAGATTAAACTCTTTAAGACCCTACATGAAGTTTTCCTCATGTGGCATATTTACATGAACTTAGTAAGTATTTTAATGGGTCATCTGTCTATTATCAATACCTTTCCTGTTAGTCTTATGACAATAAACCAACGAAAAAAGAATAAGAAAAAACTCATCTCCCTTGTTGAATAGTTTCAGCAAGTTCTGCCCATAGCTAGGCTCTCTTCAGCTGAATTCACATCCTTACATTTGCATTCATCTTTTCAATTCACTGATGATATATACTCTTAGGGATGACCCCCACCCAGAGCACCTTGACCCAACTACCATCTAATGCCTCATAATGGCCAATCTCCATTACCAGATTGATGGGATTTAGAATCACCAAGGAAACACACCTCCAGGCCCTTCTCTGAGACAGAAAATATGTAAGGTTAAGGGAGATAGTAAGAGCCATCTTAGTGGGTGGTGCCAGTCCATTGGCTGATGTTCAAAATGGAGAAAGCAGACTGAGTATTAGCATTCATCAGTCTGGCCTTCCTGACTGTAGATGCAACGTGACCACCTGCCTTCTCTCCCTGTCACCATTCCTTCTGCCATCATCATGGACGGTACCCTCAGACAACAAACTAATACGCCCCTCCCCCTTCAAAATTTCCATGTTCACACCTGGGATCATTGCCAGTGACAGCGCCATTTTGGAACTTGTACATGTTTCGGGCAGACCACTACATCCATGTAACTGCCTCAATCGTCTGTGCTTTTTTAGCCCCGTTTACTCTACTCTTCCTCTGATGCCTGTCTTTGCAATGGTTAATGTTATATCTCATCCAGGCTAGGCCATCTTGCCTACAAATTAAGTCAAATATTTGTGAAAGTGTTTATCATTTTAAGGCCTGAGATGCTCATTTAAGTCAGTAGACCATGGATAAAGCAAACAAACATTTAATATGTGTATGAGCCTCTTCTAAGCAGTTGAAATCTTAAATCTTAAATCTTAAATCTTAAGTCTGGCCCTTTTAGAAAAGGAAAGAATCATACAACACAGTGCTGGTGATCTATATTGGCAGCCCTACCCTGGATCCTGAATTAGCCTGCTAGTCAGTCTACAGATCCTAGGCTAACCAAGCTTCTATGATTAGATGAAGTGTGCCCTTTAAAATCTTTTTAAATTTTTTTTAGGTTTATTTATTTATTATATGTAAGTACACTGTAGCTGTCTTCAGACACACCAGAAGAGGGCATATGATCTCATTACAGATGGTTTTGAACCACCATGTGGTTGTTGGGACTTGAACTCAGGACCTCCGGAAGAACAGTCAGTGCTCTTAACCACTGAGCCATCTCTCCAGCTCCCCTTTAAAATCTTTAAAATCTCTCTTTCCCCCTCTCCCTCTCCCGTTTTGCTCCTTCCCTAAATAGTTCTGACTCCTTCGTTTGCCAATGCTCCTAAAGGCTTATACGTGTCCCAACCTCCAAATATAATGTCACTACAGATCGGAACCCTAAGTCTAATAAGCAACTATTCCCTGTGTGCTAGCATATAGACAGTTGTACATGGTTGAAGAAGACCCAACCGCAGTGTACACAGGGTCTGTCAGTGGCTTCCAATCTGGGCTACACACTACTGCACCTGGCTTTTATGTGTGCTAGAGTATTTTCTAGCAGGAACCATCGTTACATTTCCTTATAACAGTTGGCAAATGATGGTATGTTTCTATAAACAGATGCTCAACCTGATCTAGATTTAAGAAACTGCATCTCTCCTCTGAACCAGTCTGATATGGATCCACTTGCCCTATCCAAGGCTAAATTGCTGATAGCCAGCCCCAAATTGCCTGCTAATTTTCCAGGCAGTAGAACTGCAGTTCTCAGTCTGTTGGTCTTGACCCTTGTGGAGGACGAACAACCCTTTCCCAGAAATCGCCGAAGACCATCCTGCACATCAGACATTCGCATTATGATTCATAAAAGTTGCAAAATTACAGTTAATGAGTAGCAGTGAAAATAGTCATACGGTTGTGGGGTCACTACAGCATGACGAGCTGTATTAAAGGGTTGCAGCACCAGGAAGGTTGAGAACCAGGCAGTAGAGGGTTGTATTTAACAGTGCTGTCAGCCCTTCTGTGCCTCATCTCCTTGATTACCTCCCTCCCTCCACTCTCTTCTTTCCAGCTCTCCTCCTTGTTTTATGTGTTTGTCAAGTACGTGTATGTATGCTTGTGGGTGTGAGTGCACATGCAATGGGCAGGTGAGAGGAGAGCCCCAGGGGTCAGTCCCCACCTCAGCTAAGACCTGGTCACTTCTTTATCATTTGCTGTTGCTTGCTTCAGACTAGTTCATTCAAGAGACTGATCCTCCTGCCTCTGAATCCCATCTTGGCATGGGAACATGGACATTACAGACTGTATTAGTCAGGGTTCTCTAGAGTCCCAGAACGTATGGGCAGTCTCTATATAATTAAGGAATTTGCTGATGACTTACAGTCTGTAATCCAACTCCCCAACAATGGTCAACAGCAGCTGTGGATGGAAGTCCAAGGATCTAGCAGTAGCTCAGTCCCACAAGGCAAGCAGGCAAAGAGTAAGTCTTTCTTCTTCCAATGTCCTTACGTAGGTCTCCAGCAGAGGGTGTGGCCCAGATTAAAGGTGTTTGCCACCAAGCCTTTAATCCCAGGTGACCTTGGACTCATCGAGATCTTTGGAAGAGCAGTTGGTGCTCTTCACTACTAAGCCATCTCTCCAGCCCTCCATATTAGGATCATAGGTGAGCCTTCCAATTCTGGATTGTAGTTCGTTCCAGATATAGTCAAGTTGACAATCGGGAATAGCCACTACAAGACACATACTACTGCACCTGGCTTTTATGTATGTTCTAGATTTTTTTTTTATTAATTGGTTATCGTATTTATTTACATTTCAAATGTAGTCCCCCTTTCTAGTCTCCCCTCTGTAACCCCATCCCATCCCCCTCCCCTATGCCTTTAAGAGGGTGCTCTCCCACCCACTCATTCCTGCCTCACCCCTCTAGCATCCCCCTACTCTGTGGCAACAAGCCACCACAGGACCAAGGGCCTCCCCTCCCATTGATGCTCTGCTACATATGTAGTTGGGCCATGGACCCGTTCATATATACTCTTTGGTTGATGGTTTAGTCCCTGGGAGCTCTGAGGGTCTGGCTAATTGATACTGTCGTTCTTCTTAGGGAGTTGCAAACCCCTTCAGCTCCTTCAGTCCTTCCCCTAACTCTTCCATTGAGGTCCCCTGGCTCAGTCCAGTGGTTTTAACTCAGGCCCTGAGGTCCCATTTACGGACAGAGGCCTCTCTCCAGCTGCCTTCCTCTCGCTCTTGTGTTATCTCACTTTAACCTCATTTTCTTCTCGTCATCCTCTTCTTATTGTTCAATTTCCACACAGACTTATTTGTGTGCATTGTTACAGGGGAGATAAGAGCAACCCTCTCCTGAGATGGAAGTTGGTTCTGAAATAGCTTGCGTGACGCAGAGCCGGCATCTGTCTGACTGCATGTAGTCTCATCGCAGAGGTGATATCCCTAACTGTCACCCTCCTCTTCCTTACAGCTCATTTTCTTTTTGTTATATTTTCCCCTTTAGCTTCTTTACTTTGAACTGGCCTTGATCTGACACCCCAGGGACTTGAGGAGCTCTTGTCTCAGACACCTGAAGTGCCTCAGCGTTCTCATAAAGCCATTTCACATGCCTGTAGGGGAGGAAGTGGGTGGCTGGCAGCCACCAGATAATCTACCCCCAGATAATCAGATCTAGTTATATTTTCAATCCAGAACTCTGGGATAGTGACTCCCATGGAGGAGAATATGAAAGTCTAGGGGAGGGGTTGAGAAGAGGGAGGGAGGGAGGGAGAGAGAGAGAGAGAGAGAGAGAGAGAGAGAGAGAGAGAGAGAGAGAGAGAGAGACCAGGAGAGGGTTAAGATGGTCTCTTGGCACTTTCCCTAAAGGACAGACATGACATAACTGTTTTGTGGCATAGTAGACCTGTTCAAGCTAGACAGGTTTCCCAGAGAACAAAAGACCCAGATGCAAAATTCTCTGCAATACCCACCTTGGATAAGAGCCAGGAATATGTTTCATAGACACATACATAGCCTCTGCTGGATAGCTATAGGTCAACTTGACACAGGCTCAAGTCAGTTTAGAAGAGAATTTTAACTGAGAAAAAAATCTCGCCACCAGATTGGCCTGTGGTCCAGCCTGCAGCGCATTTCCTTCACTGCTGATTGATGTGGGAGGGCTCAACTCACTTTGGGCAGCCCCATGCCTGGGTTGGTGGTTCCCGGTACTTGAAGAAAGCAGGCTGAGCAAACTACGAGGGGCAGGTCAGTAAGCAGGAAACCCTTCAGGGCCGCTGGATAGTTCCTGCCTCCAGGTTCCTGCTGTGAGCTCCTGCTCTGACTTCCCTGGAGGATGGACTAAACTAGGTAAGGGAGGTAATTCTCCCCCAGGTTTCCTCTGGTCAGGCTGCTTTACCACAGAAATAGAATGCAAACTAAGACATAGGACTTTCAGGTCCCTCAAAACTGTTGGTTTTTGTCAGGAAAAAAAAAATAATTCCTTAAAACATCGTTCTATAGCCAAGTTTATGTTTGATTGAGTTCAAATTTGAGCAAACTACTGAAAGGTTAAGAAGTTTTAAAAGTGTAAATAAAAAAAAACTGAGAGCAGTCATAGGGAAACTCAACGCTCGTGTGTATCTATCTGGGTGGCTTGATTTCACAAGAGCAAGGGGAACGGAAGAGAACAATTTTCTCCCAGTGTGGATGAATTTCAATATTTACCTGTCATCTTTGACATGAGGCTTTACAAGGAGAGCGCAAATGTCACTGTGAACTCAATTAATTCATATATTTACTCTAATCTCAGGTTTTAAAATCGATTTCTAAAGTGACATATCCTATTGAATTGTTTTTTTTTCTCTCTCTTTTTAACCTTTCCTTGTTTCACAGTATAAAGAGAAAGCTGCTATTTAAATAATAGCTTTGTAGCTCTTGGGATAGTTTCCCACAACTTTCTAAAACCTTGATAAAATAGAGGTTTTGGTTTTTTCTGTTTTGTTTTTATTTTGGATTTTTTTTTTTTTTGGTCTGTTTGTTTTGCTCTCGCCTCCTGAAACTGATATTCCCAGCCTGCACTGGGCTCGTGATGACTCTGACATAGTCTAATAAAGCTCTGGCTCCCAGAGGATGGCTTTTCTGTTACCCCAGCAGTTTTCCTCTTCTCTTCCTTATAGAAAAAGAATCTTATTATTAAGTGCTTAAAATATTCAGGGCTCTGAAAGGGAGACGCTCTCAGTTCCAGAGATTAATAATAACAATAAAAGACAAAAAAAAAAAAGTTGAAGACTGGGGTTCAAAGCCAAATAGAAATTTCATTTGCAGAATCAAAGTCAGACCCAATCTCTTTTACGCACATGTCTCTGATTTATAGATCCAACTCCACATATTACATTCTTGTGGTTTTGTGATGCTTTTATTTCCCTCCTTTCAGGGCCATAGCTACTTCTGGACAAAGGATCTCTCATACATGATTGAATCTCATCTAACACGTAGTCTCCTCAGTCACCCAAAGGATTAGTACTCATACATGTTGGTCAAAGTCCTAAGATGAGCGTAATAATATGAAGAGATAATTTTAGACAATACCAGCCTCAGGGTGTGATACACAAAGGCAATTGGGAGTACTGATGGCTACAGCCAAGTTGTACAACTTGTTGTTTCTATGATATTATGCAAATGTCAGATGGGTAACCTAGTCTCGATATAGACATTCCGCCAGGCTTTGGGTCTGAAATAAGTAATCACAGACATATTTCCTCATGCTTATCCAACCAGGGAACGTTCCAGGTCTATCCTAACTCACGTCGGCAATGAGCACAGACTCTCAATCTCTGAGGAATCGGCAGCTTTAATTAAGACACGAGTGTACTTTTTAATAAAGGCAGATGCATAGTCTGAATTTTAGCCAGTAGTATTTGGGCATTCAGTTCTGTCAAGGGTATAATTTGGAACAAAGGCCAGTTATCTAAGGAGAGTGAAACAGAATGAAAAATATATTCATGAGCCTGAAACAAGAGTCGATGGTTATAGAAGGCATGCAACAAAAAAATCTAGAGGGACTTCCTGGAAATGGAAATGGCACTATTGCAGATGTCACTGGAAACAAATAAGACCCCAGGGAGAGTTGCATGCCTATTGCAAAAGTCATGGTGGGGAGCAGGATTGACAAGCTAGTGGCCTCATTGTGCCTGGGAAGCCCTGGGCAAGAAGGATGAGTTGAAGCTTGTCTGGAGACTTGGCCTTAGAAGTCAATAAAGACCTTGACAAGAAGTTTCAGAGTGCAGCAGACTCTGGTAAGTGTCTGGTGATCTGACATTAAGCATCCAAGATCTGCATTGAGATACTCAAGGATGCTGCTGCTAGGACATGCCAGGTTGAGAGTTGGGCAGAGCCTCTAAGTCTGCCTGCCAAGTGAAACATTCCAATAAAACCCAGCCGCATGCTGCTCTTTGCACACCGAGAGTCTACGACAAGCCCAACCCAGAAGTGACAGCAGATGTGTGCTAATCCATGTATCTACTCTTCCACCTGGTCCTCAGCAGTGAGTTCCGGAGCTCATGTGCCAAACGTTTGATGAGGCACAGCAATGCTACTTCTCCACGTGGAAATCAAATCAAGGCTCTGAACGACAACATGGATTTGGTAAATAACAAAGGGCCTGATGCACAGAGTTCACAATATTCTACTTGGTTAGACGAGATTCGGTCTAAAAAAAGTAATTACCCTACACCAAAGGTTGAGCCTTCTACATGGGTTCCCCATTTTGATAATATATTATTCACTTCTGTGCTTGGGTGGAAGATTATGAGCAGGTGTCCACAGAGGCCAAGGGAGGATATTGGACTCCCTAGAGCTGAAGTTATAGGTGGTTGTAAGCCATGGCAGCCAGGAAGAAAGCTCTAGTCCCATGAAAGGCTAGCAACTGCCCTTAACTACTGAGCCATCTTTCCAGCCCCTAAATTCCCTTCATATGTACATCAATAGACTGCTGTTGGAACTAGGGTGATAACTCAGTAATGGGGACCACTGACTACTTGCAGAGGACCTAGGTTTAGGTGACTCACAACCACCCACAATTCCAGTTCCAGGGGACCTGTCATGTTCTTCTGGCCTCCATGAGCACTATGAGCACACGGCACATGTACAGATATGTAGGTAAAACACGCATATGCAGAAATAAATTACATAAATACTTGCAAATTAATAAGACTTCTCTTGCTAACTTCACATACTCATAAATACTAGAAGGAAAAGGAAAAGCTGAATGTAAACTATCAGTGTGCACTGGATATCCAGAGTTCAGATGGGGATGACTATCTGAAATCTCAGCTTCTTCAGTATCTGAATGTGGATCCGCCATCTTTATAAATAGAAGCTGAGGAGGAAGTGAATAGTCCTGTATTCCCCACCATGGGACACTGAGGACAGATGAAAGAAAAGACTCTAGTGGAAGCCAATTTGGTGAGCCAACAAACTTTTGGGGGCTTAAGCATGGAAGAACAAATGAGGAATTGCATATAGGAATATGGATAACACAAAAGCACCCAGGTCGTTGGACGGCCCCACTCCTGCATTTGCAACAGCTTCCTAAAAGCTGTCTGACCACTCAATCTCCATATTCGCTACATGTTTAGACCATATGCTTCTAGGAGGCAAGAGGGACTGCAGTTAGAATCTCAGCTGAGAGTCTGATGATTCTCCATCCCCTCCTAATACAAGGACTGTTATCAATCTCAGTGCCATCATCACAGGTGTAGCTGTCACTGTCCTGTCATTATCTCTCCGTGGTTTGATGGGCCAGCCATGTTGAGCTCAGAGTAGGTTAAACTATTCTATGATGAGAAAGAAGCATGTCATTTGAATACTAAATGAAAGAAGGATCTTTCTATAGGTTCCTTGAGTGTACTTCCAACCTCAGTCTGTTCACAAAGGATGAGGTGGGGTGAGGTTTCAGGGAAGCATTTTACACTGTCCTTGACACTATCTTGTTTGACATGGGTTGGTGAACCACCTCTTAGAACACAAGAACATTACAGGTTCCAGTTCCAATGACCTCCCCCATGATATTAGTTAGTTAGGCAGCTAGTCAGATATTGGTAGGCATGGAAGTCATTGAGGATGAACTCCCCCTCCCCCCACACACACAATCAGCTATGTATTAAACTCATAGCTTAAGCTACAGAGCTATGTTTACTGGACATGAGAACTAGGTAAGAGCTTCTGGAGAGATTGCTCAGTGGTTAAGAGCACTGACTGCTCTTCCAGAGGACCCGGGTTCAATTCTCAGCGCCCAAGTGGTGACTTCACAAGTATCCGTAACTGTTCTAGGCCCTCTTCTGGCCTCTTTAGGAAAACAGGCATACATGCAAGCAAAATACCCAAACACATAAAATAAACTAAAACTAGTAAGAGCTGAGTCACGACTCTGGCTCCAGATGGAAGCGTCGTACTCCAAACTGCCAACCCTAAAGATTGTACGACTGGGGAGATTTGGGTGTGAAAACAGAGACATACCAAGGTGCACGTCCTTCAGAGTTAATTTAAAAGGGCATATCCATCATACGAATGGAAAAACCCCTTCACAGACAACTGCTTTCTTCTGGAAGCTTCATAAAGAACAACGCCTGCTTTAATGCAGGTTAGCACAATGGACTCTTTGGACTTGAGAATATGCTGCAAGGCCGTGGTCTCTTTGGCCATTGTCTACTCTCACTAATTGAGTGTGCCCCCCAGCTCACTATGCAGTAAACTCTATCTACCCCCTACACTACCCTCTTCACATCCTGTGGACTCTTTCTATGGAGATTACAGAGAGTGGGGAGTTAAAAGGTGGAGCGCAAGCTCTGATTGATAGATTAGACCTGCTGGCAGAAGCGGCTGGTGTTATTTTATTCCTTCTTGGTGTGCCTCAATCAATCTGTCAATAGTCGCCAAATTTTTACATCTCAGCCCCATTGGTTATCCCCCACCTCATGACCCTCTCTTTCACAGCCCTTGATGTAGTTCAGATTCTAACTGGCCCATGCTAGGCTCACAGCTCTGGAAATACCACCTTCTCCTTCTGCCTCCAGCTCCAGGCCCTGTAGCATCTTCCTGCTGATGCTAAATTCCGAGTCCCTCACCATCTCATGTTTGGCAGCTTGGCTTTTCCATCACCTGTAACCAATTTCCTATAATGACTTCCTAGTTTCAGATGCCTGGGGTGATGTCTGGTTTCCTGACTGGGCACTGACTCAGAGGACAATTTAGGACCAGAACTAGGGCTCTTCCTTCTTCCTACACTGCTATAACACAGTCAAAGACTAGATAGCCTGCTGTGTATATGCATAGCACCCAGGGACCACATAACTAAATGAAGGGGTGTGTTTAAAGTGCTACCAAAATAGGTAATGAGAAATTCTCTGTGATAGTTCATTTTGATTAGTTCCATTCATTTTTATTGCCAATAAATGTTGCCAGATATTAAACAAATTAAGGAGCATCTGTGTTTATGACTATTCGTTTCGTCATTGCTGTGACCAGCTATGTGACAGAAAGCCCTTAAGGCATGAACAATGTACTTTGCTCATGGTTTCAGAGATTCCTGTCTAGAGACAGATTGTGCCGTGTGTCTGGCTCTCTGGGGAGGCAGAACATTGGGTTGGAGGAGGCTTGTTTCCTGGAGGAGAAGGTATGGCGTGAGCTAGGAACAAGGATAGCTCAGAGCACATCCCAAGTGACCTAGTCTGCCAGTTAAGCTCCACTTCCTGAGTCTTCCAGAACTTTCGCCCCCTGGGTACCCACACAGGAGCTATGTGTGGGTGAACTTACAGTGAAATGGGTTGCTTCTAAGAAGAAAAGAATGGCAAAGGATTCCTTCCCAAGAGTTTTCCAGACAAAACTAGCATTGGGGTGTCTGTCAGTCAAGTCAGAGTCAAGATCAGCAGTGGTCATTGTGAGGTGAGCTTCAGTCAGACTTCTAAGAACTTGAACAATGGGGCAGAAGAATACTGAGTTCACGGCACCTCTCTGTCTCCTCTCTTTCTCTCTCTTTCCCTCCCTCCCTCCCTCCATCCCTCCCTTCCCCTGCCTCCTGTTTGGATTCTGCTTCTTCATCTCTCTCAGTCTCTGTTTCTCCTTCTCTTCCTCTCTGTCTATCTCTGGGTCTCTTTGTCTCTGTCTCTCTGTGTCCCTTTCTGCCTCTTTTTTTCTGTCTCTGTCTCTGTCTCTGTCTCTGTCTCTGTCTCTGTCTCTCTGTCTCTCTCTCTCTCTCTTTCATCATTCCCTCTTTTTTTTTTTTTTTTTTTTTTTTTACTTAAAACCATCCTAGCTCCTGATATTTTGGGGACTCCAGACTCAGGCCGTATCCCAGCACCAAACTTCTCAGATTTTCCAGCCCGGAGCCAGCAGACCATGGCCTACCTCAGCCCCCACAGTGGAATAAACACATTCTCATTACGGGAACTGTTTCTCTTGAATACTTTCCGGCTTCCTATCTTTCCTTCTTCCCATCCCCTTTCTTTCTTTTGCTTCCTGCTGGTTTTATCCCCTTTGAAAACATGTATAAATCTAATCCTTACTTACTCTTTCAATGAATAAATATACATTCTTCTCACGGTCTCTGTGTCATCTGTGGTATTAGGTGACACCTAACCTCCAGTTTTGGCATCAGTCTCAGAAATCAGACAATATATTCTTTAATCACCTATTTTTAATGTGCATGCAGTATTCTATCCCTGAGGTGGTGCTGTAATTTACATAAGTCAATGATCTGCTGCTAGGAATCAATATTATGTTGCTACTATTTAGTTTGCTCTATATATAATACTATGAGTTTGAAGCTGTAGTTCAAGGGAAAATGGTTACCCAAAATGCCTAACTGTTCAAATTTAAAAATAGAGTATTTGGGGGTGTCAAACATTCTCATACATTCCAACCTTTAAGAAAGCATTGTGTCAATTTTAATAAAGACAAAGATACTTTGTATAATTATATACAACTGTTACCTACAAATAAGTTACCTATTAAACTCTGCCACCATCTAAAAAACAATAGAAAATTAAAGCTTTATTTCCATTATTAATTTTTAAACTATTTCATGCCTGTGTAATAAAATAAAATCTTTTATTATATTATGTGTGTACACCCATAAGGAAATGTCATGGAATAATAGAAATATTCCATAGCTGAACTGAGAGACTGCCACAGCTGTTCTAACGTAGCTATGCAGAGCCTTAAATATGGCTAATGTGAGCTGATTCAACCTCATTCGTTAATTCTTTCTCAGTGCTTGGGATTGAATCCAGGTCCTCCCTCACTCTAAGTACACTCTGTCCCTCTGCTCTCTTCTTTGCTGGAAATTTTAAATGTTCACTTCATATTAATTAACTTTATTAAAGTGAGCATGTAGTTAGTGGCTAGTGTATTAAATAACCTAGCTTAAGAATTTAAAGAAACTTCGCCACTGGAAGAACTGAGTTAACATTTAGTAAATAGTTTTTTTCTTGGTCTTTAGGCAACTGGTCACGACGCTAACTTAGGGAACATTTAGGTGTGTGCTGGATCTCAGATGATTCAACACCTACTGCTCTGCTTTTACACAAAGATCTGTTGCTCATTCTCAAATGTACGGAGTGACCTAAATTTCCCCCCTGCTTTTCTGCAAATTGGAATGACCTAGCTCTATGCTTTAAACTGCGAATGCCCATACTATACCCACTTCCACTCAGACTCCAGGGAAATCAAAACAGGACAACAGGAATGTTTAGGAACTGGAGGCATGACCTGAAATCAGCGCTTTCTACCTGGCTGTCCTTCATGAGATATGGCCAACTAGAGAGCAAGGTCATACAGGTTAATGGCTTGACCTTGACAGGTCCCAGAGCTCGCCATGTAAAAGAGCCTAAGGAGCCCTGGAACAGAGGGATGTCTTCGCCTGAGGGCTTGTCCATGGAGAATGTGTTTATCTCAGATAAAGTCACTGGAACAGTTAGAAGTGATTCATCCTCTCTGGACATCCATTATGCGCCTGCTGAGCACGATGTGCTGTTACCTGTCCCTCCTCACTATTTAAATCTAAGTCAACCTGTGGCGGAATGAAGCCTGTTCAATCAAAGCCAGTGAGAACGTCAATCCTAACTGAGCGTGGCTGCTGTGTGTGAGCCCGAGCAGACAGAGCTAGCTGGGACACTTCCCCACAAACTCTTTTGTTTATTGCCTTTGTTCAATTTTTCATGAAGAGCTCTAACTACTGTATATTCTTACTTTTTACTATCCAAATTTTATTCTATTGTATAGAAGGAAAGACCATTCTAATATTACATGTTCATCTTCATATTGCTCTGTGTTTTCTGCTTCTGATTTCTCCTGTATATAAATAGTGTAACCTATTTAACTAGGTATTGAGAATCTATTTTGTTTCAAAAGGGTACTGTTTTCCCAGAAGGCTACAGCTTGCCTAGGTCCATATTGACTGATTCATATTTTCCTGTTGAATGTTTTCACATTTATTTGGTGTGTGTGTGTGTGTGTGTGTGTGTGTGTGTGTGATATGTGAGTGTGAGTACACACTTGCCCTGGTATACATGTAGAAATCATAGGACGACTTGAAGGGATCTCTTTTCCCCTTTTATCAGGTGAACACTGAGGACCGAACTCGGGTCATCAGACTCTGCAGGTACCGTTACCTGTTGAACCATCTGGCTGGCCCTCCTTGTGTATTTTCTGTCTGTCTTACTGAAACCATTAAGCATATATTTGGACTTGATGAGGACTGTTCTTCATAGTTATCTATTATGTTTTACTACAATAATATCTATTTGCCCGAGGCAAATAGATATTATTTTTTTCATAACTGAGATCATCCTTGCTGCCATTATTTGGCTAATGAGCATAGTTAATTCCTTGTGTAATTTTTTTTCTATATGAAATTTGGAATGATCTCAGGGCATTATTTTAGGTAGAGGGTGTAACTGTCTCCACTGTATGTACAGTGAACGGAACTGTAGCATGTTCTGTTCAAAAGAAGATGTGCCTTGTATTCTTATCGTTATCTCTTACATCATTTAGTAACATTGTTTACCATGCTTATTTTATTTATAGATAAAGTATATAATGTATTTTATATTCTAATTGTTTCCTTGATATTTATTCATGTTAATGGTTAAGTTATACATGTAAGCCAAACCTGGTGCCTCATGCCTATTATCCCAGCACATGGGAGGCTAAAGCAAGGGGACTGTCACAAGTTGCAGGCTAGCCTGAGCTACAAAGACAAACAGAAAAATATGGACTGCATACTCCTTTCATATCGCTGGCCTACTTATATATTCATACACAAGAAGACAAATTAGCTGGGTGGTGGTGGCACACACCTTTAATCCCAGCACTTGGAAGGCAAAGGTAGGCAGATCTGTGAAAGCCAACCTAGGGTACAAAGAGAGTTCCAGAACAGCCAGAGCTACATAGAAGAACCTTGCCTCAAAGAAGAAGAAGAAGAAGAAGAAGAAGAAGAAGAAGAAGAAGAAGAAGAAGAAGAAGAAGAAGAAGAAGAAGAAGAAAAAGAAGAAGAAGAAGAGGAGGAGGAGGAGGAGGAGGAGGAGGAGGAGGAGGAGGAGGAGAAGAAGAAGAAGAAGAAGAAGAAGAAGAAGAAGAAGAAGAAGAAGAAGAAGAAGAAGAAGAAGAAGAAGGGGAGGAGGAGGAGAAAATAATTATTTTTAAAATAATTTTATTACTACATTATTTTGCTATCTTTACCGAAAATATCAAATTATGTTCTTAGAATAAAACATAAAGGTGTTCTTCTGAAAATATAATAATGTCAGTTCTAAATCTTAGCTTCCCATTCCAATTTATGGATTTTTTTTTATCCTTTTCTCTAATGAAATCACATTTGATGACTTTGAAAATCAAAGATGGAAAACTAGCAAAGAGAGGCTAAGGTAGTCACTCTCCCTAGGTCAAATGAAATAATGAAAACACATTTCAAAAGAACAGAATTGCTTCCAAGGGGGAAAAAACGCCAAGTGTAGCCACCTGGGGCTGGAGAATGAAAAAAGCCAGAGGCAGACATCTGACACAGTGCATCAGAGCAACCATGAGAGGACAGGAGGCGGAGGGGGGAACACTGCCATCACTGAACTGTTGTATGGTCAAACGGGAGACACGAGTCACCATGCTTTGCAGACTCGTTATTCTCTGATCAGTGATTTCAGGAAGCTCTTGATGAAGCATACCCTTTGAGGGGCACCAAATCAAGCCTCCTGCTTACTCTAATCACTCTTCAAACACATGTTATTTCCTTGCTGAGAGACAGATGGATCCGGGGAAGGTTAAACAAATACCATTTGTCTTGTGTCATTGTATTTGCTTATTAATGGCTTATAGGGGTTGTTAACGATTCCTGGTGCACTATATATGGTTATAAAATTCCAGTCCTGTATGCCCCATGGAAGTTTATAAGAGGTTCTGATACAGAAAGCTACAGAAGAGGAACAAAGTTCAAAGGTTAAAGTAGACCTGAGCATTGAGGAGATAAGTTGCCTAGCAATAGCTGCCCCAACTCATGGCTGAAACCACATCAGAGACTACAGAAACCCTAATACTTTATTAGATAACGATAACCAAATTATTCTCTCCCATACTGTAAGATACACTTTCAGTCCACTAATCACCTCCTCCACCAAGAGAAGGTTTTTACTTCAATTTATTTATATGTGTCTATTTATTTCATGCCTTTGACTTTATTTCATATCTAAAGAAGTCTTTC
Source organism: Apodemus agrarius (assembly GCA_964023405.1). Lineage (NCBI taxonomy): Eukaryota > Metazoa > Chordata > Mammalia > Rodentia > Muridae > Apodemus > Apodemus agrarius. The sequence goes on from OZ030024.1 coordinate 16,762,459, forward strand.
ACCCTCTAAATAAATGTGATGGAACACACACACACACACACACACACACACACACACACTATCATATATTCTCTTCTGGCAGTTGTGTTGGTGTGGGGCTTAGTGTCTCAGTCATTATTCCATTTTAATTTTATTTTATGTGGTATAAGATAAAAACTCAATTTCCATATTTTTGAAAAGATTTTATTCTACTTTTAATCATACGTATGGGTGTGCCCGTTTGTGGGTGTGGGCACATGGGTGTGGACAACAGTCGTGGTTGTGAATGAACAGATCCTCCAGAACAAGAATTACAAGCAGTTGTGAGCCACCTAACAGATTTCTAGGAACCAATATTGGGTTGTCTGCAAGAGCAGTGCGTCCTCTCAACTGCTGAGCCATCTCTACAGACCCATAAATTTGACTATTTTGTGTGTCCATATCCAGTGTCCCAGGACCATTTGCATGCCCTGTTGTAGACCCTTACCTTCCTGTGATTCCACAGTTCACCATAAGTACATGGGTTTATTCCTGGATTCTGGTCTGTTCCAGTCCCTATATGTCTGAATATATGCCAGTATCATGCTGGTTCAATTACTGGAGCCTTATAATTTGGTTTGAAATCAGGAGGTGTGGTGCATCCAGTTTTGTTAAGCAGGGTCCTTAAAGGTTCCAATGTGAATACTTTTTAATTATTTTGGGTAAACTATGAACTTGGGAAATTGATATAAACTACACAGAATATGTAGATTATGTTCAACATTGTGTATGGACATAGCAAAAATGTCAAATCTTATCATCTATATACAGCTTTTTATTCATCTCTGTCTTCATTGATACTTTAGGGATGTTTTAACAGCTTTCAGTATATAGCACCCTATCGCCTTTCATTAAATCTATTTTAAGTATTTTGTTATTTTTGATTTTAGTAAATGAGGTGTTTTATTGTTGATAACAATAACCTTCACCGTGGACTGGTCACTGTCAGTGAACAGAGACTAAGTACAAACTACTCATGATGGTTCATATGTATAATCCTGACCTTCTGGATGCTGACAGGAGTATGGTAAGTTGGAGGATAGCCTGGGCTCTGTAGTGAGACTCTATCAAAAAAAAAATTTTAAAGAAGCTAAATATATAATAGAAGTATAGTGAAGGCACATGAAGACTTCCTAAACACCTTGCAATTTTAAAGGTAGTCCACATTCACTTATCTGAAGCACATAAAAGCCTATTTTCTTGTGTAATACATATGCATATACATGCCCAACAATGTTACCTATCAAGAAAAATGCAAAGCAAATCCACAATTAGATACCAATGGACACCCAGTAGAATATTGTTATAAACCAAACGGAGATAGAAGCAATGGCAAAGATCTTACAGACCTTGGAATCCTTGCATATCATTGGGTTCTTTCTACAGTGAGAATTCAAAATAGTGTAAGATGCTATGGAAAACAATGTACAACACAGAGGTTCCTCAAAAGGTTAGAGGTAGAAATACCATATGGCCCAGCAAGCCTACTCCCAAGTACTAATCAAAAAGAATTGAAATCAAGGTCATAAAGGAAAGGCGATGTAGCATTTAAGGCAGCAATATTCACAGCAAGGTACTGAGGGGAACAGCCAGCCTAAGTGTCCATAGACATATTAATGAATAAAATAGGAAGGTCAAAGATGACGAGGAGGGGTACTAAGACTTTAGGACTTAACTTTGAGACTTAACATGATCACTGCACTGATGAGCTCATACTAGCTAAGGGTACCTGCACAAGATCTGCATAAGATCAAACCAGCCAGTCAATTTTTGACATAAATGGGGGAGGTGACCTCCAGGCTCAACCCCTTACTGAGTTGGTATTGGAAGGTAACAAGTGCTAGAGGGAAAGCATCATTCATTTGGAATTTGCAGCCACTGGGAGATTTCCCATGCCCCAGTGGATGCCCCCCACAGACACATCTGAGATTCATAAATTGGATGGAGTTATCAAAAAAAAAAAAAAGAAAAGTATATGAAGTTGGAGAGGGATTGGGTGATTGGGAGAAAGCTGAGGACAGGGAAATAGGGGTGGTATCATGCTTCGTTGAATTCACATATGAAATTCTTAAGGACAACAAAAAAATTAATTATTTAAAAAGTACAAGAGAGGAGTTTTAGCCTAAAATAGACGAAGCTATGAAGAAGAATGACTAAACTAAGCTATCGCTGGGACAAATGCCATATGATTCCTCTTATCTGAACAGCCTGAAATGGTCCCTGGGAAATGAGGGACTGATGAAGAATAGGCACTGCTCCACAGGTATAATGCTACAGGTGCAAAAATGATTAACCCCAACGAGCAGCTGTTCTGCACAGCGCTTATAATGAGCAATACTTCGCTGCACACTTAAAACTTTGTTAAGAGGATAAATTTCGTATTAATTGTCCTAACCACCATTTGAATAGAAAGCCCAGCCACCTTTTTCACCACAAAGTGCTGGGTTAATCATTGCAAAGGGCGGAGAATTCAGACTTTTCTGGAAATAGAAGAGAGAGACTTCCTACAGATGCAGGCTAATAATGTAGACTTTAATTAAAAACAACTTTGTGGGATTAGTGTCATGGAAAGCAGCGCAGCTTGAGGTCCCCAAAGGCATCAGCCAGGGACTGTGATGCCTGAAGGCGACACCTAGATGTGTTGGAACACAGGGCAGTGGTAGTACAGCTGTGCTCTGCATAGCCACAGGTGTTTCAGCAGGGTTAGGTCACTCGAATAAGGACTTAGCACAGAGAAAGGTTTAGGGGAAATGCTACTTTGAAGGAGGACACACCCTTCTAGGTTTCCACAATGCCCTTCATCCCTGGAGCACTAATTAATTTGGCATGAAACATATTCATGCTAAAAAAAAAAAAAAGTTTTTGCCAGTGTCTCCTTCTTCTGACTTATGGAGTTGCCATGGCAATAATTCTCAGTGATTATAATGGCTTCAATATTTTTTGACAAGTGGTATTCTGTATAAATGACTACACTAGTCATGAGGTGTTTATGTCTTCCACCCAGAACCATGATACTGCTCTTTCAGACACAAAAATATGGAGCTGGAGAGAAGGCTCAACTCTTGAGAGCACTAGTTGTTCTTCCAATGAAACAAGAGATTGATTCCCAGAAGCTACCTCTGGCAGACCATAGCTATTTGTAACTCTGGCTCTCAGAGATCGGATGTTCTCTTCTGCCCTCTAGGGACTCCTATACACACATGACATACATTCATATAGATGTACACATACACACACAAACAGAGGCAGACAATAAATTAAAATATAAAATATGAGAATGAGAAATGAAGATAGGCTAATTTTAGAATACAATGAAAATAGGAGAGGTGTGGGCAACTCACATCTTTAATCACTTGGAAGGCAGAGGCTAGGGGATTTCTGTAAGCTAGAAGCTAACCTGGTGTATGTACTGAGTTCCAGACCAAATAGAGCTACATAATGAGACTATTTCAATTAAAAGAAGGAAAGAGAGAAAGAAAAGAAAAAGAAAGAAGGAAGGGAGGGAAGGAAGGAGGGAAGAGAGAGGGGGAGGGAAGGAGGGAAGAGAGAGGGGGAGGGAAGGAAGGAAGGAAGGAAGGAAGGAAGGAAGGAAGGAAGGAAGGAAGGAAGTGAAAGAAAGAAAAAAAGAGAGAAAGGAAGAAAGAAAATATTTTAAAATACTTTATTTGAAAAAGATATTTTTGAAATATGAAAAATGAAAAGATATTAAAAATCATTATTTTCCTGCTCATGGGGCTGCTCTCCTTGTCCTGGTCAGTTAGTTTGGTTGGTGAAAGCTTGGTGCTAACAATGCCAAGATTTTAGATTTCATCTCATATGAGCTAGTTGTTGCTGGCAGCTCTCAATAGAAGCGCCAATAACACCCTTTCTGGTCGGTGAGTCTCAAAAGACCTTAAAAGATATCCATCTCTCCTTCACTCAAACCGCCAAGTCTCTGCTCAGACTTAAATGTTTGTTTTATGGAGAGAGAGCTCAAAAGTTAAGAGCACTGGCTGCTCTTCCAGAGGGCTGAGTTCAGCTACCAACACCCATACTGTAGCTACCAAACACATGCAACTCCAGCTCCAAAGGATCTATTATTGCCTGCATCTGTCTTCCATTGAGTCTGGGATACATGTGGTGCACATAAACTCACACATACATATGTATGTGTGTATGTATGTATGTATGTATAATTTTTAAGGGACAGGAAAGATAGCTCAGCAGTTAAGAGCACATACTGCTCTTCCAGAATATCCAACTCCAGACCCTAGTATAGTCAGGAAGTCTGCAACTGCCTTTAACTGCCGCACCAAAGAATCTATCACCCTCTTCTGGCCTCTGTGGGGACTGCGAGCATGTGCAAATAGAACAGGCACACATACATACACAAAATTGTCTTAAATATAAATCTTTTTTAAAAGCTTCTCTTGTATATAACAGTTACATTTACTCAAACCATTTAGAAAATTGGCCCTGCCCATTTCTTGAAGGTGTAGTAAGCAGGAAAATATTGGGTGCTTATGAAAAATAAATACATTATTTAAAAAAATGGGAGAATTTGGCTGTAGTGTTTTTTTTTTTTTTTACTCATTGCCTTACTAAAAATGTCTAAGATGTAAGATGTTGGTTTCATATTTCTGCGATTGTTCTTAAATGAGTGAAAATTATACCTTGCATTTAGCTTTTCATTACTTGCAATACACTAGCTGAAAAGAATCTTTGCATCCTGAAAATGCTGAGGAACTTTATTTTGTCTTCAATTTAAGGGAACAATTTTAGTGTCCCACATTTTCTAAATTTTAATGAAATATTTATGTACCATCCAGCCAAACAATTTAGAAAAGTTGTATATGATGGGCATTAGACTATGAAGAAATCTTTTGTTTATGTTTATTAAAAATGTGTTTTTAATATATCATATACCCATCAAGTTTACATTTTTATTAATAATTTATATAAATAATAAACAAAATGCCTTCTTATTCTTCTAAATGTTTCTTTGTAAGAAGCAGAGAGAATTTTGTTAGTTCTTCCGGTTGTAGATAAGGCATTGTTATTTCTGAAGACTGAAGGAAGGTCAACAGAAAGAAATGAAGAACTCTCACTTGGGTGTTTCGCACCATGTTGGAAGGTTTTATTGGTTTGTTTTATTATATTTTTTCTAAACCCATAACACTTGTCTTCCTTCCTTTTCCTACCGCAGACTTGTATAATGCCTTATGTGTTTCTTTACTTTCTCTCATAGATTTATTTGTACATCCGAAACAGACTGTAAAGCCATTAAAGGAAATTGGCACTTTTGTATAATTGGCATACATCCCATAATAGCTAGAAAAACTGAAGAAAAACCTCAAAAACCAACTTAGGAAATGTGCATTTGTGGGGTGGCAAAAGGTTAAGCTCCTTACTGTGTATATAAATTCAAGGTTGTTCTTCTACTTAAAAAGCTTAAGTTGCAATAGTTTGAGTTCTTCTAGTTGGAAAATTCAAGAGGCAGGGCATTAAGCAGCCTCATGTCCCCTGCCTTGGAGACTCCAGAATCTCAGATAAGGCTCCATTAGAGTGCTAAGAAGAAAGATAAAATAATTATGGGATGAGGAGAACATGACAGGCTGTCCATGACCAGCAAAGACAGATATAAATATACAAATGTAAGTAAGTAACTACAAATAAAAAGTATTGATATTAAATGTAGATTGAAATAGATGATCGACAGACAGAAAGATAGGTTACTCAGATAGGTTAGACAGATGATAGATCATAGATAGATAGATAGATAGATAGATAGATAGATAGACAGACAAGCAGATAGAGGATGGATGGATGGATGGATGGATGGAAGGATGGATGGATGGATGGAAAGATTAGATATATGATAGACAGATGGACAGACAGATGATAGATAAGCTCAAAGGAAGAGCTTATAGATACAGGAGGGAATCAATATTAGTTGAAGTAATGAGAATATACTATAAAATGTTTGTTTCATCCATATATTATATCCATTCATTCATTCAACATGTGTCTGCAACATTCCAGGCACTGTTGGGCTTTGAAGGTGTTCAGGTAAGTCTGAGAGTTACAGAGTTTATTAACAGGCAACTCACACTCAAGATGGAGAGCCTATGAAAAGGTCGGCAGATTACAATGCGGTCTAGAGACCAATGTGGCATTAACAGTTTTGTGTGACGTGTTGTCTTTTGCTCTCTGTGGTTTAGATTAGGAAATTTAAAAAGTGCCACTGACATTTCACCCTGAAAAGCTCGCCTTGAACAATACAAAATAAGGAAAAAATAGCAATGCCTACATGTCGCTTTGTCCATGTCTAATAAACAGAAACACATCATGTTCACAATATAAAGACAGAGCCCAAACCATACATTTTAATTAGTGCAGCTAAATGCTAGCAGGAGTAACCACTACTTACCCAGTGTAAAACATAATGCTTAACTTAGAGAAAGAGTAAAAGATCTAAACATCTACTTAAAGACCTCATTAGGCTTTGGCATTATTGGTTCATCGGTACTATTAATTTTGGCCTTCGCTTGAATGCTTCCCATGGAGTTTACTGCGCCACAGTACCCAGTTGTGCGGGGTTCGATTTTCCACTCTTACAAGTGGCTTCAGCCTGCTTTGGATTTTAAAGCAGGCTTTCTAATAATAATTAGTATTAATAATAATAATAATAATCATAATAAAAATATTTCCTTTCATAGGAGAAGTGGGTGGGAGATGGGGGAGGGGCTGTGGGAGGGAGCATCAGGAGTGGGGACAGCAATTGGGAGGTAAAGTGAAGAAGAAGAAGAAGAAAAAACCCACTCACAAGCAACTGCTTCCAGCCTACTGCTCTCTCTCCAGAAAAAACCATGGGTACTTCTCTTCAATTCAATTTTCATCAATAAACACACACCTAATGTCTACCAGGAGATTTCCAGACAGGGAGGCGAGCCAATTGCGGGTCCATTTTTTTTCAATGAGTTTATAATGTGTAACTGATTCCAAAAAGTTTGAAAAGAGCAGCAACTGACAGGTCAAAGAAAATGATCATCATGTGCCCAAACAGGCTTCCAAATTACCCGTGTTCTGAGGACGCTTCATTAAGTTACTCATTTTCTCAGATTCCAGCAGCTCAGCTTGGGGGGGGGGAGGTGCAGGGACAGGGCAACGGGAGAACAATTTTTTGATTTCGGTATGTCGTCCCTGGCTCGCATAAGAGCCAAAACATGTTTCTATACTGGCAAAGAATTCATTTCTCTTTATCATCAAGCAAACTTCCTTTTGCTTCTTCTGCCAGGGGATATGCAGGTATGGGGAAAAAAGTCACTTCACTTTATCACAACCCACCTCTTCCCTGCTCTCTGTCTTATAGATCTGCCAAAATACCCCATCAACACACTCTTTAATGGTGTGTGTTTATGTGTATGCAATTGATGTATGTAACATTGTAAACCATGCATGCATATAGACATATATGCACAAATACACACAACCCTTTAACTTCAGCTCTCTATATTAGAGGTTCTCTCTATATTCAAGAGAGAAAGTTCTAGAAATCTCAGTCACCAGACCTAATAAAATAAATACTTTTGACTGGTTTCAAAGACAATATAAAAGTGCCATGTTATCTTACAAACATAAATTTTTTATACAAGTCTAACTTCTTGCATTTCCACACGGTTTAGTGGGTTCACGGGACTTCTTTTGCTTTCTCAGGAATTTACTCAATATTTCCATAGATTAACCATAAATAGTTTCCCTTAAGAGATATCAGGGTCACACTGAATGTTCAATGGCCACTTTATATAAGAGACTGATTAACAAGTCCCAGGAATGAATGTGCTTCTGATCCCAAGAGACTGTCTCTTTTATGGAGGAATCATACCCAGATGCTGTCTTCTTGTCTATATTGCTTCCAGTTCCTTCCACTGTCACTGAACATCAGGAGATAGCTGGTCACCCAGTTGGAGCTCCCATATCCTCCTTGGGTGGCCACGGATGTGACTTCCATCCTCTCTCCAAGGTCAATCTGCAGCCACTGGTATTTGTTGGAAACAAGTGGAGACCAGCCACCAGCTCCTTTAGCAAAAATAGAAGAACATTGGGAAAGAAGGCATTAAAAATCTACAAATGAAATGGAAATGCCAGTAGACTGTATGGGACTCAGAATGACTTCCAGGATATGAAATGCCTTGTAATTATAGCAAAACATAGGCACACAGACAAGGCTAGAAATGTGGCTGCTTGGGTCCATTTAGAGGCATTGTAGAATTTTCTAAGCACTGGAGAGAAATAGGAGGTCTCACTGAATATTTTTAAATGTTTTGTGTGGAAGGCCATGCCATCATTTCACGCCAGAGTGTTTACTGCCCCCAGGCATGGCTGGGAAATGGTGTGTAGCCTTTGATCTCTCTCTGCCCAGAGACAAAAAAGAAAGTTTGGTGTTGGGAGATTTAATGAATTGAGCTTCTTTGTCATGTTTTGATTCATTGTTAATGGTTAGATAACAAAGATGGTCAAGATGTTTGCAGACTCATGAGAGGGACAGATTGAAAAGTATGATTGAAACATACCAAAACGCTCATTAGTGGTAAGACAACTCTAAAAGCTACCAGATGGATAGCACCATCCCAGGACAGCACAACAAGCTGGAGCCATAAGAAAAAGGTTTATGTGTGGCAGCCAGGATGAGGTTAACTAGGTTTTGTGAGCTTCCAGTGAAGTGACTAATTGGAATACTTTCTCTAGAAGAAATTCTGGACTGGGGGTGGGGGGCGCTGCTTCTAACCACATGGTTCCAGGTTTCCCTATAATTAGGGTTGATGCAGGCTGTCCCAGATGGTTAGAACCCAAGAACAGAATTGGCTGGGACATAAACATAACCAGTTGCTCTAGGCAAACAGACTGGTCATTTGTCAAGATCTCTAAAAGGGCTCAAAAATAGCATTTAAAAAAATTATGGCAATGTCCCCTATTAGTGGCATCTTAATAATTCTTGCTTGCCTTGGGATGTAATGCCCAATATCTACAATACTGTACTGTTTTAAGAGCTAGGTAATTTGAGGATGTGAAAGATGGCTCAGCAGAGGATCCAAGCTTATAACTCAACACTTACCTGTCCTGTAGTTCCAGTCCCAGGGAATCTGGCCCCTGTAGGCACTGTATTCATATTAACAAACACACACACACACACACACACACACACACACACACTACATCATTTAAAAAATTAATCTGTAAAGAATAGGGAGAGAGAAAGAGAGAACCAGGCAGTGGTGGCACATGCCTTTAATCCCAGCACTTGGGAGGGATTATTTCTGAGGAGAGCTTATTTCTGAGGAGGGAGGGTTTCTAAGTTCAAGGCCAGCATACTTTTTCATATTTTCTTGTTTTTTTAATTTGTTTTGTTTTGTTTTGGGGGCAAACCATTATATATAATGGTATTCTACTCCATAAAATAGAGTGGAAGTGAACTGCCAACATTTCATAGACCCAATATATATATATGTATGTATATGTATATAGCACATAGCATATAGTATATAATTTTTTGTTGGTATAGTTTTTTTTAATTTTTCTCTATTTACTCTTAACACTTAGGACTTGAGGGATGGGGAGTTGGCTCACTAATTAAAACACTTGCCACACGAGTTCCTGGCGACAGGGACACCAGTAGCCAATAGCTTGTAGAGCAACATGCCTAAGCTTTATTGTGACTACTGTGATCTGGAACTTAACCATGATCCTCCGTCTGTGAGGAAGACACACTGCAGTGGTCGGAAACACAAAGAGAACATGAGAGACTATTACCAGAAATGGATGGAAGAGCAGGCCCAGAGCCTGACTGACAAGACAACGGCTGCATTTCAACAAGGAAAGATCCCTCCAGCTCCGTTCTCTGCTCCTCCGCCTTCAGGATGCCATGATCCCACCTCCCCCCCCCCCAGTCTCCTGAGTCCTCTTCGGTTTGGCATGATGCCTGTGCCCCACATGGGAGGCCCTCCCATGATGCCAGGGATGGGCCCTCCTCCTCCTGGGATGATGCCTCTGGGACCAGCTCCTGGGATGAGACCGCCCACGGGAGGCCACATGCCCATGATGCCCCATCTCCAGTGATGAGACCTCCTGCCCATCCTATGATGGTTCCCACATGGCCTGGCATGACCCGGCCAGACAGATAAAAGCAGAAGCGCTCTTTATTGTTTTGTATTTTTTGTTCTGTTTCACCAGGTATCACTTGGTGCTAAACTTGAGTGTTTACTAGATGCATGACAAGGAAACTTCCCTTCCTAACAGAGAGAATACTTTTGGAGGGAGAAGTGATATTTAAAAAAAAAAAAGTGCAGTTTTCACTTATATTGTGAAATGTGAAAATGAAATCATCGGCTCTTTTAGTTCTAAAACAAAAAAAAAAAAAACAAAAAAAACAAAAAAAAAAACAAACAAGCAAACAAACAAACAAAAACACTTGCCACACAAAAGCCAAGACCTGAGATGCAATGCACACAAATCCAGGGATCTTTTATTCCAAGACAAAGATAAGAGAATGCCTAGAATCTTATAGGCTAGCTAATCTGTTCTACACAGGAGTGAAAAAGAGACCCTTGTTTCAAGCAAGGTAGAAGGTGAGGGCTGACATGTGAGGTTGGCCTACATCCTTCACACATATACTATGGCATATGCATACCCCACCACAAACACACACACACACACACACACACACACACACACACACACCATATGCACAATCAACTAATACTTTTAGAAATGTGACTTGGGTATAGAGTTGTCTTAGTTAGGGTTTCACTGCTGTGAACAGACACCATGACCAATGCAAGTTTTATAAAAGACAACATTTAATTGGGGTTGGCTTACAGGCTCAGAGGTTCAGTCCATTGTCATCAATGCAGAAACATGGCAGCAACCAGGCAGGCATGGTGCAGGAGGAGCTGAGAGTTCTACATCTTCATCTAAAGGCTGCTAGTAGAAAACTGACTTCCAGGCAGCCAGGGTGAGGGTTTTAAGCCCACACCCACATTGACACACCTACTCCAACAAGGCCACACCTCCTAATGAGGTCACTTCCTGGGCCAATCATATACAAACCATCACAAGAGTTATCTTTGTCTCTAATCCCAGCAACCTTGTTTAGATTAGAGTAAAATGTCATTCATACTTTAAGCAAAAGATCTTGTGGGATAGTCATGGGCTGTGTGGCCCAGTGCAGTACGTCTGGTCCTGTTGCCTGCTGCCCACAAGAGTTGTTCCTACTCTCATAGACTATCTTCTATACAGGAATTGTTCTGGAGAGATCTGTAGCATACCCTCTATAGAATTCTACCCTAGACATCTCAGGGAGTCCTGAACCCTCGGTGAGAACTGTTCCTATCACATCATTTTGATATCCGAGCTAGCACTTTCTCCATACTTCTTCATCCCCTGGGATCCGATGAGGAGGCAGGTGCTGCCAACAGAGACCTAGGGGTACCTCTCCTTGTCAGATATGACAGTAAGAATCTGTAGGCCCCAGAACACATAGAAAGAGGAGTAGGGTGAAGATCATAAATCTTTGGCTGTCAGGGTGGGACAACAACCTCCCTCCTTGCTTATAATGGACCATATTTTGGTTTGGTTTGGTTTAAATACAGGTGCATGATGGGACTAATGAGTGGGTGAGTATTTCTATCTACTTCCAATACCATCTCTTCTCCCCCCTCAAGGCCTACCAAAAGCTTTGAAAGCTAAAAGTCTTTGTAGAGCTGGATTTAATCAAGGTATCTTGGTTCCTCTTATTACTGTAATTGCAAGTCTCTCTAAATTTTTATCCTCTTTCACAGTGAAAACGTAGGGTAGAGGGTTACCCACAGGCAGCTGCCATCTTAGCCCAGAAGTTCTGCATGCAGAATTTTATCTCTATCAGCTTATACCTCCAAGAAAATGCTGACAATTTTACAGCTCGCTCTTCCTAGCTAATTTTAATGATCTGAAATCCATAATGAGGTTATTTTGGGATATTTTTTTTTTTCAATCAGGAATATCACAGCGTTTCTACAGTATTTCAGGACATCCTTATAATCCTGCATTTAAAAAAGCAAACAGGAGAGAGGCAGAGAAAGGAAAAAAAGTGTTCTCACAATCCGAGTGGGTTAAAATTGGATCATCCATTCTCATCAGGAGTAAGAGGAACTCCCCCGAGTGACCACTCCCTCTGCCAGCATAGCTCCCAGTTACAGCCCCACAAGCCAACTTGAAACATTGGCAGTTAATTGACCTTGAACATTTCAATTTCTTACCTGTGGTGAAAAGGTACTACTGGTATGCAAATGAAGCTATCTCATTAACAAGGTACACTGATAAAGTAATGGAAATTCTGAGGCTCCCAGGCTTCACCAAGTCATTTCAGTAGGATAAGTCAGCCACAGGGGATGGAAAGATTCCCCGTCGGGTTTTAAAGCTGCGAGGCTCTGCAGTGGTACATGACGAAATGTGCTTGTTAGAACTTTAAGAAAAATGTTGAGTAGCAACGGGGAAAATTCGAGATAGAAATGGCTCCATCTCTGACTGATCTTAGCAGCCTTCCATGGCAGGGAGGGACAAGGATGGCATCGATCCAAATGGCACCTCAGCTGAGGGTCACACTGTACCTGCCCTCTGGCCATTGTCCATCTATCTAGCCTCCTGGAGACAAACCATCCATCGGCCCAGCTACTGTTTTGTAATGGAGAACGTGATGGCTAACTCCATTAAATTGAAAAGTCTAAATGACTATAAATAAAACACTGTAATGAATTCTTTATTTTGTTTATTAACTAAACCTTTCAGCTGCTAGTCAAGTGTTATTTGTCCTTAATGTGCTTTTAATATGCTAATATATTCAACATCGCAGTAAGCCAATACCTATGAAACTAAAGACCATCTTGTTCTACCGCCATCTTTTCTGGTCACTGAGGTTAACCTGCCCAAAGAGTCTTATCCTTTCATTTCTTTTTCTCTCTCCACATCACAGGCTTCCTTCCTCAACCCTATCTCTGTCTCTTCAGCCTTATCCCTTAAGCTAAATCCCTACTGAGACTTAGCATAATAAGGTCTTCCAAGTGCTTCAAATAGAAGCATTTCTCTTTTTTTTCTTTTTAAAACATATTTGTGTGTGTGTGTGTGTCTGTGTGTGTGTGTGTGTGTGTGTGTGTGTGTGTGTGTTGGTGTGTATGCATGCATGTATGCCTTAGTATATAACTGCACATCACATATGGAGATGGAATAGGTCACATAGGTGACTACAAGAGGTCAAAAGAATGGTGCCAGATACCCTAGAGCTGGCTTTACAGGCTGTTGGGAGCCACCAGATGTGGGCACTAGACCCAAAGCTGTGTCGTCAGCAAGAACAGCGGCCACTGATCCATCCCTACAGAAATGTTCAAATGACAACTTGGAAACTCACATTTTAAGGCCAGCTCTCTGCCCCTCCCCGCCCCTTAATAGGATTCCTAAATATTGTAATACTGCCATGAGAATTCAATGTTTTAAAGTAGATGAAGGACCTATTGATTTCCCCTCGTTCAGAAATTGCGACGGTGTACACCGGCTGTAACTTTCTGAGTGGCAAGACCATCGTTATTGCTATTGACTCCAAGCAAAGAGTGGTCGTCACAATAAAAGCCGAGCTTTAAAGATGCTTACTGACCTCACAAATCTAAGGGCATGAATACAAATATGTAGAAGGCAGTTTGCTCTCCACCTTGCTCTTCTTTTTTTGCAGTGGGTAGTGGTTAGAACAGCCCCTCAGAACTGTCCAAATGCTGAGACTGAGCTACTCTGAGTCCTCAGTCGTAGACAGGACATATATATGAACCCCTCACCTACAAAGCTCAGAAAACTCTGTGGAAGATGGGCAAAAATAATGGTAGAGCTTGGGAATCGGGAAGCGCTGTAAAATGCTGTCTCCTGAATATGGCATGGCTGTTGCACGTATGAGCTCACAGCAGCTGTGGTTACCCGCACAAGACCTGCATAAGAACAGCGCAGTTAAAAATTCCAGTGTGAGCCAGGGACAGGCTACTAATGACCACACCAACCTGAGGAACTGTTGACAGTGGATGGCTGCGGGGGATGGGAGAGTCACTTTTCTTTGGAAGTATGTCCATTGAGACATTTGCATACCATATCCATAAGGGCAGCATTAACTCTACTAGTGATCACCCCAAAAATTGGAGGGACAGGAGTAGAGTAATGGATATGATCAAGATACATTGTGAACAAGTATGAAACTTCCAAGAAATTTTAAATAAAAGATATTATCTATAATAAAACATCTGGTTATCATTCCCTATTTATCACTTACAATCTTTCCAGCCCCCTTTCCACTCTGATCCCTGAAGCACTGGAAGGAAAAGATGGGATATAGATTTTTTCATTTAGGGCTGAGCACTCTGAAGTCTCTGTTCTCTACACCCTGAGCTGTTGAGGGTCTGTCTCTGTGTTAATTGCCATCTACCGCAGAAAGAAGCTTCACTGGCGACAGTGGAAAGGCACCCAGCTAGTCTGTGGGTACAGCAATAAGTCATTAGGAGTTGGTTGGATCAAGCAGCCTTTTCCAGACCCAACACGGTGACTGCACACATGAACGCCCAGTGTTTGTGACAGAGTACACAGGACCTGCGCAAGCTTCAGCCAGTCAAGATCCTAACTTGGAAGACAAGGGTGGGCATAAAGTCCTATCTCTAGCTAAAAAATCATTGGCAAGTGAAAGTTATTCGGAGAGGGAGAGCCAGTTTTCTCTAAAGATGTGGCACCAAGTAGGTCTACCATACTACGGCAGATACCCCCACACCCAAGAGTATATGGGCACCACAATTGGCATTTGATGGTTATAAAGAAAGAGAAAACACTTGGTTAAGAAGGAGAGAATGAACATGAGACACGTTGTTGGGGGACTAAATATGATCGAAATATATTAAATTGGCAACAAATTCATAAAGGTATTTAAACTGTTTAGTGACTAAATGAATACATAACAAAGCAGCTCTTGGATGGGGTGCCTACCACTTTAGATTCCCACAGAACCTGTCCCTGGAGCATGTTTTCCTATTAAGTATAATGACAGACATGCAAACCAAAAAGTATCCAGTGTATATCATATAATAAGCTCTCAAGCAGAATTTGAATATACAGAATTTGCAACTATGCTACATACTTCACTGTCAAAATTATCAAATGAAACTATTTTTCACATTTCTTCAAATAAAACTTGAAACTATTAGAAAGAATAATGAATTTTCCCAGTATTATACAATGTAGTTTTTGAGAGATGAAAACTTACTTTTTATTTAAAACTAAAAAATTAGTTTCTAATTTTAAAAGTGTTCTAGTCTCTGTATGACATTTTTAAAATTACCCCCTTTTTTCTTTATTTCTTCTTTCTTTTTATTTTATTTTATTTTATTTATTTTATTTTATATTTGCCTCTGGAATAATTATAACTGAGCTTGACTCACAGTGATACATTTTATCCTAATAATATGCTGAAATACTATTCAGTTAATTGTAAGTAGTCTGTAAGTTGTGTTTAAACCTTATATGTCCAATGTCCAGCCATCAGCATCTAGTGCTTGGCTAGAAGAGCATCTTAGATTATAGGAAAATGAAAGAAAGTACACTCCTGGTTACAGCCATGTAATATAGGTGTAATGTGTTCCATTCCCTATTCATATTAAAAATGTCACTGTGGTCACTTCCTGGCTTTATTAGGGGAGGTAAGAGGCCAAATGAATGCATTTGACTCTCAAGCAGATGAGTATAAACTACAGAGAGAGGGTGAGTCAGACTTCGTTCTCAAGAGATGAGAGCACAGGGCACAGACGTTCAAGGACACACTGCACAAGTGACCACCGTTGAGTGCTACTGCCAGCCACTATTAGGTCATCTAAACTTCTAGAAAATAATTGGCTTAATTAAAATTGTCAGAGGGAGGTTTCCTTCAAAGATAATTACTTCTTTTTTTCCAAATGGGATCTCACCTATATTTCCCCCAAGAATTCCCATTTGCCTGGTTCATTTTGAACTTGACATTAAATTACAAAAAGAAAAAGAAAAGAAAAAAGCAGAAAGAACAAGGTACCACTTTTTTGTCTTCCTCCATTAAATGGCATGTGCTGTCCAGGGACCACCATTTAAAGTCTTTTTACAGCAAAGTAGTTCTGCCCCCACCCCCGAAAGAAACTAACAGCTTGTTGATGACGTATGGATTGCTGGTGGTCTCTTCTTGAGTTTACTCCCAGATCTTGCTTACGCTGGTCTCAGACTATTTTTGGAGTGGGCAGATGACCCGGAGCAGATCAGTGAAGCTATGCTACAGTGTTGCGGGGACTATTAAAGAAGGAATTTCTATGCTGGTAAGAAGAGGGGTTAAAAAGACATTGAAATAACATGTAGGATGTCTAACCAAGTGAGGCCAACAGAGAAGCAGAGAGAAGAGAATAGAAGACCGAGTTCTAACTATGTGCTCAGAAGCCCTTGGTCAGCTCCATATAGTTTTGCTTTCATAAGCTGTTCATTGCCCTCTACTTCAACAGAAGCTACCCAGGACCACTGCTATAGCTGCTGCCTCTGCCTCTGCCTCTGCCTCTGCCTCTGCCTCTGCCTCTGCCTCTGCCTCTGCCTCTGCCTCTGCCTCTGCCTCTGCCTCTGCCTCTGCCTCTGCCTCTGCCTCTATCACTGCTGCCGGCTCCTCCTCCTCCTCCTCCTCTTCCTCTCCTCCTCTTCCTTCTCTTCTCTCCTCCTCCTCTTCCCTCCTACTCTGCCATCCTTCTCTTTTTCTTCTTCCTCTTCTACCTCCTCTTCTACCTCTCTCTCTCCTCTCTCTCTCTCTCTCTCTCTCTCTCTCTCTCTCTCTCTCTCTCTCTCTCCAACCCCCAAGTTCATCATTGTCTTTGTTCTCTAGAACAGACCATATCCCCAATCAGTGCAGGCATTGTTAGATCAGCATGCTGCTGTTATCTTCCAATTTTAAAAGCAAAGAAGATGCTTCTCTTGACCTTATTTTATAAATTTATATTTTCCATCATGTATTTTTTTTTCTAAGACAGGGTTTCTCTGTATAGTCCTGGCTGTTCTGGAACTCACTCTGTAGACCAGGCTGGCCTCGAACTCAGAAATCCGCCTGCCTCTGCCTTCCAAATGCTGGGATTACAGGCGTGCGCCACCACCGCCCAGCTGCACCATGCATGTTAACACTTGACTAAGGAGCCATCCTTGTCACTTCCAACTTTCCCATCCCGTCCAATCTCATGCCAGCTACAATCACACAGCTCCTCCCAGACACTCAGCTGAAAATGTTCTTATCCAAGTAACCAAAGGATACCAGATCCTCTAATGCAATGGCCTGACTTCAATCCTCCTCCCCCCTGAGTTTATGGACACTTCCAGCCTTGGGGTCATCTTCTGTGTCTTCATGTATTTCCTTTACTTAGCCCCTGCAGGAGTGAACCTAGGAGTCCCCTCCTAGGTTATGGACTGTTCTTTCTCAGGCTCATCATTATTCATTTTTCCTTTTAATTTGCATTTATTTATATGTAGGCATGCATTTATTTATTTATTTGTGGAGGTTGGTGTGGGTGGGAGCACATGCTATGGGATACATATGTCGTATAGTATACTATATATAGAGAGTTCAGAGGGCAAGTTGCAGGATCAGTTCTCTCCTTCCACCATGTGAATCCAAAGAAGTCCAACTCCTGCCATCAGCTTGCTTGCTTTCCTGTCTTTCTTTCTTTCTTTCTTTCTTTCTTTCTTTCTTTCTTCCTTCCTTCCTTCCTTCCTTCCTTCCTTCCTTCCTTCCTTTTTTCTTCCTTTCTTTCTTTGTCTATCTTTTTTGCTTTGTTTTATTTTTTATTAGATATTTTCTTTATTTACATTTCAAATGTTATCTCCTTTCCTTGTTTCCTCTCTGAAAACCTCCTATATCATCCCCCTTCCCCATGCTCACTAACCCACCCTCTCCCACTTCCCTGTCCTGGCATTCCCCTACACTGGGGCAACTAGCCTTCACAGGACCAAGGGCCTCTCCTCTCCTTGATGTGCAACAAGGCCATCCTCGGCTACATATGCTGCTGGAGCCATTTGTCCCTTGGCCTTCTTTCTTCTTTTTGTCTCCAGTCATCTCTCAAAAGTGAGATTCTCCAGGTCTCAGCCCACAACTCTATTTATTCTCTTTCTATTTTTGTTCTTTGGTCTCTCAACCAATTTATATATCTGCCCACACATCCTGTAAATTTTACTCTTTCTTTGATAATATCTTCAACCTCCCACCCACCTCCTTACTCTACACAACATGCGCCTAATGTGGTCACTCTAAATCTCTCCATAAAGTCACACTCCTTTGTTTCCCTTACACCATGTACCTCTAATACTAGTGGATACTGATAGTTCTTGGCTCCCAGAACCTTCATAGAACCTTCGGGCATGCTTTCTTGGCTCAGGCCTTACTGTGCTGTGCTGGATTCTTGCAATAACCACCAACCATTTCCCACTTTCAGTCTTTGTCCACTGAGACTCTCTTCTCTACACAATATGCTTAAATACCAACCATGAGCTCAAAATTACTGAAGTGACTCTTGATCTCATACCCAGTGACAGACAAAGTCTGAGGACAGGAGCTGAAGGTTCTACTGAAAACTGGTTTCCTTCACTCCTCCCATCCACCATTTTTTTTCCTTCCCACCTGCTGAAGTTTGAATGTGTCCCCCTGAAGTTCATATGTTGGAAACATAATCCAAAAATTTATATCTGGAGATGAAGTTTTAGGGAGGGTTATTAGGATAAGGTTGAAGCTACAAAAGGGGGACCCTCATGAGACACTATAGGAAAATCATACACACACACACACACACACACACACACACACACACACACACCAAATTGCTTTACTAACTCAATCTCCCATGTGCTTCTCATCCGCCATACCATGGTGCAGGAAGATTTCCACCATATGGAGAGAGTATGGTAATTCCATACTCTCAGATTTCCTAGCCACAAGACTTGCAAGGTCACACAGCACTTTTCTTTATCATTTCCAAGGTCTGTAGAATTATGTTACACCAACAGAAAGCAGACTGAGACACCAACTTTTTCTTCTCTACTGCCAGAGGTCTTCTTGCTGTTCTTTGAATAGTCTGTTCATCATGAGCTCTGTCTTCAAGACTATTCATAGCTCCCCTGCTCCCAGAGGCTTGCATCTCCTGATATGCTCTTTTAAATAAGTCTTTCTCCCTGTGCATCTTGTAGGCAGGACAAATTTTGGGTCAAAGTTTTTGTGGGTAAGACTCTCTCTACTGGAAGTTCTACCTGGCTATGGGAGGTAGTCACTTCCATCTCCATATCCCCAGCTGCTGGGAGTCTCAGCTAGGGTCACGCCTATAGACTCTTGAAGCCTCCTTGTCCCTGGTCTCCAGCTAGTCCCAGAGATATTCCCATCTATTTCCATTCTTACTTCTAGCCCTCTCCATCACCCACCTCCCAAACACCTGATCCCCATCCTAAATATGGAGTAGATATTGAGGGAACCGCCAACCAATAACTGGCCCAACTTGAGATACATCCCATGTGAGAGAGCCTCCCCTTAACACTATTCATGATCATCTGCTCTGCTTGCAGACTGGAGACTAGCATAGCTGTCTCCCAAGGGGCTTCACCCAGCACCATATGGAAACAGATGCAGAGACTCACAGCCAAACATCAGGCAGGGCTCAGAGAGTCTTGTGGAAGAGTGGGGGATAGGAATGAACAAGATGGAGGGGTCAAGGACACCACAAAGAGACCTACGGAAGTCTTCTAACTAATCTGAGCCTGCGGAGGTTCAGAGACGAACCACCAACCAAAGAGCATACAGGGGCTGAACCTAGCCCCTCTAAAAATTCGTAGCAGATGAGCAGCTAGGTCTTCCTGTGGATCCCCTAACAATTGAAGTAGCGACTATCTCTGACTCTGTTGCCTGCCTTTGGGTTCCTTTTCCCTAGCTGGACTGCCTGGACTAAATCCGGATCAGATAGTCTATCACCAACCCAGGCTAAGAGGAGTACCACCGCCACGCATTGTTGACCAAAACCTTATATAGCTAATGACTACATTTCTAAATAATTGAATAAAAATAAAACTGCGGCCCTATGGGCCTGAATGTTTCAATTCATCCACGTTGGGCCTGAATTCGGCTAAAGCACAGAATGCTTTTCAATGGTACACTCAAATGGAAAATCGCGACAATTGGCTGAGATCTCAGTCTCACAGCCAACCAATCAATTCACAGCTACCCGGTTTAGTTACTCCAAACTACATCTCACAGATGTATCCAGTTTTGTTTTTTGAATTCTGGATACAATGGAAATGAGAGGCTTTCTCCCTTCATCTCCCCAGCAGGGCCCTGAATTAATAATATGTCACTAAGTTCTCCTAGGCCCAGGTCCTTTGTTGTCTATCAATTTTGCCTCACAGCAAATTGGCAGACTGACTTTCAGCCCTTCTTTTTGTCTTGCCAGATCAAACATTTCTGAAATCTTTAATAATTCAGGGGATTGAAAAGTAAATATTTATATCCTTTCTCTGTTCAGGCATTTTGATTTATATATTTGATTTTCCCATTTTTAGGACAGCCAAATTTCCTCCAGAGGCCTAATAAAGCTACAGAAAACCAGTATACTGTGCCTTAATCTGTTTTTATTTTTACCACATCGAATTTTGGCTTATTTAGATTAGCAGTTTGGGGGAAAATGGTTTTGAGTACATGGTGTCTAGAAAGTCAGATGATGAACAGGGCCTGCCCATGTTTTACTTTCTAAGCCCATTATAATACTTGTCTAAAAGTTCCCATTTAGATCCATTACATTGAGGCAAGTCATTTCAGTAAGTAACATCATGGACCGGAGATAGCTCACTGGCTCAGAGGTTTAAATAACATTTGTTTTCTTTTCCAGCCAGCCTGAGATGATAAGCTGTCATAAGCCAAATACCGTTACACCACTCCTTCTGGATCATGAAACTAAGACCCCTATCCTACAATGAACAGGCATCATCTCCGCACAACAGTTGGAAAAGCAGCAGGGGCATGGGGTAGTAGACATTGGGGCACAGAAGGTGAAAATCCAGTCACAGGCTTTCGATTGATTAAACGAGTTCATATTCTTCCAATGCTAGTAAAGAACTGTGTCTTAAGATATATTTATGTGGGCTTATGAGTTTGACTAATCTACTCATTAATTAATCTATTAATCTTAGATATACATTTTGAAATTCCAAAATCTTTTCCTTTGTATCATCTTGCTATGGTCAATGCTATTGCACAGACAACAGGACCAATGAATAGTGATGTATCCAGCCCAAGCAACACCAATGCCTACCCTTCAAATTGGATTCAGTTAGACAGAAAACCTTCCTTCCTGATACCAGTTCTTTATATCCCTTGCCTTGGACTCTAGAGCCTTTAATTTCCAAAAATGTATAGCTAT
This sequence comes from Apodemus agrarius, assembly GCA_964023405.1. Taxonomy (NCBI): domain Eukaryota; kingdom Metazoa; phylum Chordata; class Mammalia; order Rodentia; family Muridae; genus Apodemus; species Apodemus agrarius. Next base: position 16,783,947 of record OZ030024.1, read on the forward strand.
AAGTTCTTTCACTACCTCTTGAGAGACAAATTGTCTTATAGCCTCTTGCCATTTTTATACTCCAGGTCTGTTTTGCTCCAGGACCTGTGAGACACCTTTTGAAAATCAAGCAATGAAGACAAGGTCCCTGTCTTCTAGGCTCTGTGGGAGATTAGGAGCCCAACTTCCTCAGGCTCCAATTAGCAAACAGATGGTCTGATCACACTGGCTTGCATCCACCAACCCCCACCAATGTACTCTGGTACATTTCCAGTAGGTCAGTCCAGTGCCTCTGAGGGCTTGTTGCAAAGGAACTGAGTTCAGTCTCTCTCCTCTTTTGAAATATCCTTGACCTCTACTGCACGCTCTTCAATAAAGTCCTCCTTGGCTGTCTGCTTCAATCCAGCTATTCTCTTTTCTTTGATAAAAGATCATTTTTCTGTCTTGGCTTCTTTTGATGTGTTGTTGTTGTTGTTGTTGTTGTTGTTGTTGTTTTCTTCTTCTTCTTCTTCTTCCTCTTCTTCTTCTTCCTCTTCTTCTTCTTCCTCCTCTTCTTCTTCCTCTTCTTCTTCTTCTTCTTCTTCTTCTTCTTCTTCCTCTTCTTCTTCTTCCTCTTCTTCTTCCTCTTCTTCTTCTTCTTCTTCTTCTTCTTCTTCTTCCTCCTCCTCCTCCTCCTCCTCCTCCTCCTCCTCCTCTTCTTCTTCCTCCTCCTCCCAGTGCGTTATAATCTCCGGCACCTTAACCACTCTACAATTAGAGACTAAGAGAAGAAAAATGCATTGTTGTGGATGAGAGCCTGCCTCAAAGCTAGATTGTCATTCTCCATTGTAGTGGCCAATGCTCAATGGTTAACACTGTATTCCTGTGCTATCAATTAGCAAAAATGAATCTGTATAGCAGCATAAAAATATCATGCAGCTCCCTCAGCACAAAGTAATGTCGGCCCTTGCCAAGAGAACAAAGGTGTAAATAAGCTACTACATAGGCAGTTGCACAGCAACAAATATCCAGTGCCGGGAATCAACTCCACCATTCTCAGCAGACACAGAAGGCACAAAGTAGAAGCATCCACTGATAATCGTCAATCACCTGACACAACAAAGTTATGACACATAACCACACCAAGGGATCATGGATATAATTCATCAATCAACTACCACTTTGGAAGGAGGAGAAGAAATGTTAGAAAGCTGGTATGTCTGAGATTTCACTTGGAAAGGACTCACACATCCCAAAGAAACTAGAGGCCAGTAGAGGCTAGTGATTTAGAGGCAATATGATATGGGACCACATACAGTAAGGAGTCTGGACAGAATTAAATCCTACTTTAAAACAATATAGCTATCAACACTTTAGCAATAATGAATACTATGTGAGATGTTCTTGTTCCCTTTCAACCACTGACCAGACTCAGCAGTTTGGATCAAGCCGGAGATGACCATGACAATGTGGGTTTCAGATCTGAATGACCTATGTACTCTAGTAGTACTGTGAGCTACTCCATGAATGATGGACATATTCAAGGCTGTCAATCATGCATCTTATAATTAACAGTGGATATGTAGATTGTGGAGAACACTTCCATTTTCGTATATAGACAAACAAAATCAGTGCCGCTTTACAATTACAAAAACATCTTCCCATTTATGTGACACAGATGCAGTCATATTCACACTTTAGATGAAGTTTGGGGGCATCATAATGCTCTTTGGTTCTTGCACAGATCTATTTATGTATCTATATCTACATATGTAGAAAGACCTTAATAGGCACAGTGTTCTATAATAGTATGTAGAGTGGTATCCAAATATGACTTAGAGTTTGAAGCCAGCAGGTAAAATATTTCCCTATGCACACATTCAATTCTAGAAATACTTCCAAATGCAGACTTTCTGCTACACAAAGAATTTCTTCCTCTAACATTCCTGATTCCAGCCAGCTCCATATGGCTCCTGGTCTATGAGACAATAGAGGGACACACAAGGTTATGATTTAATGAAAAATAGAGTAGGAAAAATGGCTATTATAAGGTATATGACAAAATTATTTTACTACAATGAATCTTGCCAGGGTTCCACGTGCATTTGAATAGTTTGAATTATCCCTGATAATTTAATTATTCTAGCTGATTCATTTACCTTAAATAAAACATATCAAGTTTCAACATTTTTGATCTTTAGGTATTTTATTGTGGTAAAATAATAAAGAACAGGAATAAATTAAATGTAACCAAAGCTGGGTCACTTTTCCAGATTAGATGCTTTCCCTTCATCTATTAATCTGATTATTTAAAAATTATACTTATATATATATGGGGATCTGTGTGAGTATTTGCCACACTTATGCAAATGTCAGTGGAGGTCAAAAATGGGTGCTGGATCCGCTGGAGCTAAAGTTACAAGCAGTTGTGATCTGCCTGATATAGATGTTAGGAACCAAACTGGATCCTCTGGAAAAAATAACCTTAACCAGTGAACCATCTCTCTGGATCCTACTAGACACTTTCCAACACTGAACACCACTGGCTTGTTAGTCTTTACTAGAGAAGGAAGGCAGCTGTTTCCCTAGTTTTGTTGGGAGAAAGCTTAATCCGTGTTTGTAGGGAGCATGCACAGTCAAGTGTATCAGGAAGTAAACATGGACCAACAAACATAAGATGGGAAAAGGACATCAGTTTATCTCTGTCATATTTCTATTCCCGATACACAAAGGCAAGTTCTAAATGGGCCTTTGTGATCAAAGAAAGGTTCACAAAGCATCCTCATTTCTACTCGAACCAATGAGGCCTTCCACCCAATTGCCCAGTGACCTATCAATGCTCATGGATCCCAGTGTATATTGATCCACTGAGTCATAATAAAATAGCACTTCCAGCCAGGAGTGAGAGTCAATGCAAACATTTTTCTGGATCAGAAAGATGGACCAAAAAAAAAAAAAAAGAGTTGTGTTTCTGCCTAGCCAATTTCAAATTGCTTCTGGCAATACTATGAATCTCATCCACACCTCTGTGTTTTCCTACAGACTCTGTTACCACACAGGAACATGAAGCAACTGAAAGAAAAAGACGACAGTGTCATAGCAGGGGCAGCTCTGTGCCTGCTCATGATGAGAGCTCCAGTAACTGCAAAAAGCCCATACTTTTGATAAACAAAATGGACAATTACCAGCACAGATTGTGATGGTGCAGCTGTTATTGCTTTTATTACATACGTCTTCTGAAAATGTGTAACCCATAGTTACAAAAGGAGGATTTTTAAAACACCCAGAGGTCGGGGTGGCTGCTTGGAATGCACCTTTAGAATTGAGAACTTTGCTTTCTTAGTGTGAGACATTTGCAATTTGTAGCTGTGGAAAATGGGAAGGTAGTATTTCCTGAGCCGGCTAAGCTCAACAGTCAACCATAAATGTCAAGAACTTTATATTTTCTTTTAATGGCACCAATTTTTCCTTCAACAGATGCATAACTGAGCACAAGAATATTGTGTTGTATAATTGCCCTGGTGAAAATTTTAAATCTACCGTGTTTGCAGAATCACACACAAGCTTGAGTACAATCTTTCCAATGTTTTATGCCCCCGTATACAAAACTGGGAGGGACTATCTAACAGTGGGGGCGTTCCACTACAGTGGAGTCTCAACAGGACATTCAGGATTTGCTTGATTCTAAAGAGCAGATGCTTTCAAATCAAAAGGGGGTATCTGAGAGAAAAATACTCTTCAGGACAGAAGTCACCAAAAAGCTAGTGACCCTGGGGGTGACCTCCTTCTGTGTCTGCCATCTGAACTGCAGCTTTGGCTGTTTCTGTCTCTCTGCTCCTCCACCCTGTTTTCCAGCATCATTCATAAGCCACGTTTCTGAGGACCCTTGCTGCAATGGACAGGGAAGCCTGAATTTTGTCTCCTGCAGCTCTGATTTCCCTTTGATAACAACATAGAGCAAAATCTCCTCTTTATCTATTCATAGATGTCCTATAGATATCTTAAACTCAGAACTCCAAAAATGGACATTTCGTCGCTTGTCAAAACCAGATGGCCAAATAACTCTAGTCTCCCATTCATTTGGACTATAAAAAAAATCTTCAAATGGTTTCTAATTATTTCTTCTCAAAAATACCATGAGGTTGCCAAATCGGGTCACGGTGACTTCCAAAGTGATTTTCATTGTATCCCTTTCATTCTCTTACTCCTGCCCTGGTTGGAGCCCTTGTTATTTCAAAGATGCCATTAAAAAAATTATTTCCTCAGCTTATTGGTCTGTCACTAGGGGTATACGTTTCAGTGAGGCATCATCTCCAAATGAAAGGGATTCGAGTGACCTGAGAAAAGTGGGTTCACAATAACTGGAGTCATTAAGATTGTGGGTGAGCCCAAAGAGGTCATAACCTACACTAGAAAATTGGAAAGACTTCCAGAGAGATAGCCATATCTGTGCTGAGATGTTCAAGGAAATTAATGAAGGTAAGAGAAAACAGTGGCGATACAAGGCTTGGAAACGAGAGCGAGCACAGCATATTCAGGGACTTGAAACCGAACCAAACAGTTGGACTGTAAAGTCATAGGACTTGGCTTGAGATGGAAAACGAGGCTACACTGGTAAGCGGAGGCTGGTCTTAAGAGCCATAAAGGAGGCAGCGAACATTGGCAGAGTGAGAGCTAGGGCTCATGGAAGGCTAAGAACTGAATAAACTGCCAGTTGGTGGTGTAGAAAGAGCTCCTTGGTCAAAGTATAGAAAAAGAAAAGGCACCTTTTGGGTTGTGCCATTAATCAGAGTTGAGAAGTTTGAGGCTCAAATGAGAGCTGTGTTTTCCAGGAAACACCATAAAAGGAGAAAAAAGAAAAAAAAAAAAAAAACAAGGGGTGACTAAGCGGTAAAGGATGAACAGGATCTTGTGATCTGTGAATAGCTCATAACCACAAGATGTTAGAACATCACTAAAGATAATAGAAAGGGAGAGGGAAAGTCCGTGGTGAAAATTTGGAGCACATTCTAGATAGTGGTGCAGAGAGTGGCGTGGGGTGTGTGTGTGTGTGTGTGTGTGTGTGTGTGTGTGTGTGCTTTTTTTCATATGAGTTCTGATAATTGAATCCAATTCTCTTGCCTGTGCAGCACACACTTTACTAACCAGTATCTCTCCAGCCCTACTAGAAGAAACCTTTGGGGGGAAAAAAAAGATGAAATTGAAACAGTGGGGAATCTGAAGAAATAGGAAGGGCTTGTAAAATTGATCAGTGGTTCACTTTGGAACCAGAGGCAGCTCTCCTTGGTAAGCAGAATGAGACAGCCTGGACCTGATAGCACATATCTGTTAACCCAGCTACATGGAAGACTGAAGCAAGAGTGTCACAAATGTAAGGACACCCTATGTTACACAGAAGATTTGAAACAAACCTGTCCTAGTGAGGTCCCATCTCAAAAGAAGAAGTCAAAAGACAGCTAGAGACAGAGATCAATAGTAGAGTCCTTACCTGGTATATGGGAGGTCTTGGATTCAATTTCCAGTGTGACCAACAAAGAAAGAGCAAGTGCTAGGGCATTATGGGATTTGGAATGGATATGTTTCAGAGAGGAAAGCCAGAAACTGCTCCTCTTTGATTCACACTTGTTGCAAGTCTTTAATATGGGCATTGAAACTGGCCAATCTATTTTCGCCAACCCTTTGCAGTTCTTTGAGTAAAAGCAGTCCCAATGTCAGCTGCAAAAGCTACTTCCTATGTGACACAATATGTTACCCGAGTCCAATCTGGCTTTGCAGTCACACGACAGCACAGGTGTCTACGAAACCTGTTCTCATTCTCATCTTATTGGAAATACATGTACATCTCCCTACTCTTCTCCTTCAACCCGGATTTCCCTGGCCCTGCTTCTCAACTGCATCTCACATATCCTCTCTCTCTCTAAATCTCATTTGTTAACTCTGAAAGCTCTGTCCGTAGGAAAGGACGGGCTTTCCTGATGCTCATCATGTTAATTACAAAGAACCAGATCTCCTGTTAGAGTTCCATCGTCATACATGTAGATGGCTTTACTCAAACTTCTGTGACCTGGTTAAACCTGAAAGTTTGGCTCATCCTTAGCCAGCCTGCCATTGTTCTCATCTGGCCAAACTCAAGAGAGACCGAAATAAATTCGATCGATTCTGAGATGAAATCGGAAGGTCAGAGGACAACGGGAGCGTTTCCTTTCTGGTAACGAAGTGAAAGGACAGAGCTTTGTAATGAGCGGAGCCGACATTTCAAAGGATCTTAAAACCACTCTGTCATTTCTTCTCTGAGAAATATTTGGTGATTAATTCCCATCCATCTTTTTTTCTTTTGGAGCGTCTGAAACGTGCTTTGAATCCCAATGAAAACATCCCCAGTATTGATACCATAAGGTGTCTTACAATAATTAAACCTATTCTGTCCACGGATTACAAAGTGGTCAATGTTTGTATTTTTTTTTTGAGTGATGTGAAAATGACTTTTTAAAATGTGATGGAGACAGATGTGGGGTGCATATGGAATAGCATGGCAGATCTAGCGCTTTTGGGCATTTCTAATTCTTCAAAAAGATTATGGAAGCTTAGTGACCTGTAGATGACAGAAGATATCAGAAGGTTAGGAAAGGTCACCTTTTTAAATTTTCCAAATGCCATCCCTCACATCAAAGAACGCAGAATTTCTTTCTCTAATCACGTAAGCTAATTATGGCTTTTCAAACTTGAAAATCACTATACTGACCTTAGGCAAGTAGAACTACTGTATACTAGGAATTCTAATTCTAGTCTATATTGGCAGAACCTTCAATGTACAACCTAAAATACTGAACTAATAGATACTTAGTATAAAAGAGTACTCACATAGCCCATGAGATGCTGTAAAGGACTCTGAGTCTACTGAACATATATAGAAAGCACCCATATATCCCATAACACACTATGTATTCTGTGTCTCAACTCTGTGGATCTAGGCTGGGAACATAGCTTGGTTGATAAAGTGCTTGCCTAGCATGCACAGGCCTGGGGTTCTATCCCCAGCACTTCATAAACTGGGCATGGTGCTATATGATTGTAATTTCAACAGCTGAGAAATAGAGGCCAGAAGATCAGCAGTGGAAAGTCATCTTCATCTTGGATTACAAACTGATTTGGAGCCCATGAGATCTTGTTTTGAGACAGAGGACTGGTGGGAGACAGAGACAGAGAGACAGAGAAAGACTGTCTCTTTGCAGTGACTGGAGAATGATTCTAGAGTTCTGGTGGAGCCAAGCCAGCCTAAGCACAGTCTAATGCAAAAGCTGTCCCTTATGCATATGCACATGATGTGGATTCTACCTCCAGGGTGTTTATCTCTTACAAAAGAGAAACATGGGCCTGGGGAAGATAACTTAGTAGTTAAGAGCACACACTATACTTGCAGAGGATCTGGATTTGGTTACTAGAACCCACATTGGGTGGCTCACAACTGCCTGTAGCCCCAACTCTAGGGATATCAGATGCTTCTGAACTCTATGGGCATTGCACTCACCGAAACACACACACACACACACACACACACACACACACACACACACACACCATGCACACACACAAAACTTAAAGTATAACTTAATGTCTTAGGATCACTATGTTCAAATGGAAGTTGGGGAGAAAATGGTTTATTTGGCTTATACTTCCACTGCACTGTTCATTACTGAAGGAAGTCAGGATAGAACTCAGACAGGGCCAGAATCTAAGGCAAGAGCTGATGTAGAGGCCACAAAGGAGTAGTGCTCACTGGCTAGCTCATTATGGCTTGCTCAGCCTGCTTTCTAATAGAACTCAGGACCACCTGGGGTATCATCACCCACAATGGTATGGGCCTTCCCTTGCCAATCACTAATTAAGAAATGTCCCACAGCCTTGCCTACAGACCGATCTTGTGGAAGCATCTTCTTAATTGAGAGTCCGTCCTCTCAAATGACTCTAGTTTGCATCAAGTTGACATAAAACTATCCAGTATACTTAGAAAATCAAACCAAACAAAACAGAACAGCAACAACAAGGCCTATCTGGAGATGATGTATATCCCCCGAGGGACTGAAATAAAGAAAGAACTTGAAAACTTATGATTAAAACACCCTGTGGTGTGAGAAATGGGGGGAAGAAGAATCCTTGAATTTGGTTCTAGGGTCAAACTTAGAAAGGACAAAATGCAAAGCTAGTATGTGTGAAGCAGGGGAGTGGCACGAGGCATACCAACACTAGGCCCATTTTTCACCATGGCAGTAATTGGACTGAAGGGATTGAGGGGCAGAGAGAGGGCAGTGCTCATTAAAGCAGGAAAGGAAAGATTGTTGAACATTCTTTGTTCAAAGATCAAGACTGCTAACTCTCAAAATTCCAGTGTCCAACAACTATGTGGGTTGCCAATTATGGAGAGAGAGAGAAAGAGAGAGAGAGAGAGAGAGAGAGAGAGAGAGAGAGAGAGAGAGAGAGAGAGATAAAATCATAATTTTAGAAGTTCAGAAAGAGCAGTAATTTCTGGTGACTAATAAGATCTGTGATTGTGATGTACTGTTTTAAAGGAAGATAGTATCCACAACATTTTAGCCCAGTCATTCCAGGCTTGAGAATAGATAATTTGATATATCTATGTGGCTCCCAAAGTAAATTAGTTTAACTTTTGACTCTGGATAATTATCAGATAAAAATTCAAAAAAATCTTAATTCATAGATAGATAGATAGATAGATAGATAGATAGATAGATAGATAGACAGACAGAAAGGTAGGCACAGATATTTGTGTGTGTGTGCGCGTGTGTGCGCACACACACTACATATCACTTAAAAGAATACAACCTAGGGGCTGGGGAGATGGCTCAGTTGATATAGTCTTTGCCTTCCAAGCACAAAACCAGAGTTCAATTCCCAGAATCCGTGTGAGAAATCATCCAAGTGCAGTGGTATACATATTCTCTGTGATATGTGTTTGTGGGTAGAGACCTGGAATGCACTAGCAAGTCAGGCTAGCCTATTTGATGAGTTCCAGGCAAGTGAGAATGCTTGTCTCCTAAAAACAAGATGGTTTTTAGAAAACTCTCATTCATCCCCCCCACCCCACCGTCCCTCCATTTGCCCATGTAACATGGCCCCAGCCTCTTTTCCTCCTTCATGTTACACTAGTCATTTTGTACCCACCTCTCAGTACTTATTTTTCTACTCTATCAGTCTTTCTAATTTTTCTAGGCTTTACACGCTATAATGGTTTGAATAATGGTCCCCATAGCCTCATATACTTGAATGCTTAATCACCCGGAAAGTGGTGCTCTTTGAGAGGATTGCAAGGATTTGGAGGTGTGGCCTTGATAGAGGAAATGTGTCTCTGGAGGTGGGCTTGGCCTTGCACCTCTCCCTCTTCCTGATGCCTGCCAATCAGGATGTAACTCTCAACTACTTCTCCAGCCCCATGCTTTCCATGCCAGCTGCCATGAATCCCATCATGATGATAATGAACTAAACCTCTGAAATGGTAAGCCAGCCCCAGTTGAATGCTTAATTTTATAAGAGTTGACTTATAAAACCTTATATAAGGTTGTGGTGTCTCTTCACAGCAAAGAACAGCAACATAGACACCCACATTTATACCCATATTTACACATGTTAATATATAAATGTATACATATATAATGCATATACATACACATATACATTACCAGATAGGACACACATATAGATGAAAATGTGTTATCTGATGCTCTTCTGATGTCAAATATTTTGAACTTGAATACATTTCTCTTATGGAATAATAATCTAGGTTGGGTAGAAGGTGAATTGGTCCCTTGATGGAGCATGTTAGAGTGAATGATCAAACAATCAAGATACAGATCAAATGTTCAATGGTCATGGGGTGATAATATGTCTCAGTGGTGAGTGCTACCTTAGCATTGTGTACACCTGGTTTGGTCACCCTCAAAATGAATTAACACATAAATTAAAGCTGCTGTGAAATCTTTACAAGTGGAAAACTGGAAGGTGTTCTCTGAAAGAAGACTGGAAGAGTTTGTATATAGGGTGGGGTGAGAATAGGAGTCTAATTCTGGGGAGAGAAAAAATCTCTCATAGTCTAAAGGAATCAGCTGGAGGGAATGCTAGGTTCAAGGAGAACGCTCAAGAAAGAAAGAGGAATGGATGACATCTGCTCACTGTTTTACTTTTAATAGCCTGGAACTATCAGGATGCAGGCTCTGTTTTGACATCATTTTTCTTCTAGTGAGTAGAGAAGAAAATGTACAAGTAAAGGCTTGTAATACTGTAGAACTTAAATAAACAAATATTCTTCTTATTCTTCTAAAAACAAAAGGCAAGGGAGTGGGTGTCTGAAGAACAAGAGCCAAAGTTTCCTCTGGCCTACATATGGAAAGGAATATACAAGCATTCACACACACACACACACACACACACACACACACGCACGCACGCACGCACGCACGCACGCACGTGCGCGCGCGCGATATTTTAGCATTTCTGTATGTTTTTAGCAAAGAACAATGCAGAATGGGGAGACACCCTCCCTTAATATAAAAATCAAACAACCCAGCATGTAGCCTCAAAATTGAGATCTAAACATTTTACCCCAGAGTACACATATTCGGCATACCTGCTCTGTGTGTGGCCCAGAAACAATTTATATATGCCACACTAAAGAGCTTGAATGTGTCTCATAAATGTGCAAAATAAGACGTACTAAGGTTTTTTTTCCATAAGCAAAACACATAGTGACATATGAGAAACAGATCACACTTGGTTCTCCTATTTTATCAGTCCGATTTTTGAAGGAAATACTAATAGCTTTTCCACAACATCATTTCACTTTGGCTCATGAGTGGGAAGTCTGGAGCAGTAGCATGCTGGGAAATGTTTAATAACCTGTTCTCTGGGAAGGAAGGTTGTGCTTGATAATATGTGTCAATTCCTGTGGTGTCAACGCTCCCTCCACACCAGACTCTAGGCTATCTACTCGGGAAAGCCGAGATGGGAAGAGATGCTCACAGTAGGCCCTCACACATCAGCAGGTGACTGGCCATATCTCTGAGATAAGCTACTTAAGCCAAGCAGCTAGAATCATATTACAGTTATGAGATTCTCTGTCACAGACTCGAGTGTGAAAAATGCATTTTTCCCCCCTAACTCAATCTAATTTTCTATCTTGTGCTCTTATTCTGTCTCATGTAGAAAATCAATCTAATCATTTCGGAGGAACTCGGTCCAGTTCATGGATGACTCAATCAATTAAGAATTATACTTCTGTCACCTTCAGCTTCCAAATGCCTGCAGGGATTTATCTTCCTTCCCATCGACCCTGGTGACTTCTGGGAATGCTGGACAAGGAACTGCTTCTTGGTCAGCTGCCTGGGCAGTAAATGACTGCAATAATCAGGTATCGTCCGTTCCTCTCTATATTAACTAGTAAAGCCAGGGCAAGGCATATATTTTTTTTATTGTGACATTCTGGCACCATGCATGCATCCCAAGAATAAGATCTTGTCCACAGCTGTGACGTCAGCCCACAGCACCTACATTCCTCCCTGCTGTATCCCTAGCTCTTTGATTTCTCCCTAGTACACCTCCTGTTCTGACAGCTCATATCTACCGTCCTAGATATCTCCCACCCATCCCCATTTCGCATCTAAGGTTGATTTGTGTCGTTTTCTATATGACAATCTACATAATTCAGCAGAGGATGATTTAATTGGGTTTTTTTTCCCTTTTCTTTTCTTGAGACTGGCAGACTCCTTGTCCAGCATCATTCCTCCTAACACGCTGTTCACATCTAAGCATTTAAAGATGAAAAAGAGGGCTCCTTGAAATGCTCTACAATAAACTTGGTTTGAAACAAGGAAAAAGGGGCAAGTTAGTTTCCATTCTTGCTTGTTCATGGCCTGCCTCCTCCCTTCCATTCCAAACTATCCTTCTATCTTTTTCTAAATCAAGTCGGGCAATTTGTTAATATTATGAATTGGTTAATATACTATTTAAACTTGATGATCTAGAATCACCTAGGAGATAAACCCTGGGTGTGCCTGGGAGGGAGTTTCTAGATTAAACTGAGTGAGGTGGAAAGACTCAGCTAATTGCCAGTGACATCATCTATAGGCTAGTCCAAATTGAATAAAAGGAATAAAACAGATGACTGCACGCTTGAGTGTATTCTCTCTCTCTCTCTCTCTCTCTCTCTCTCTCTCTCTCTCTCTCTCTGTGTGTGTGTGTGTGTGTGTGTGTGTGTGTGTGTATGTGTGTGTATGTCTTTCTGTCTCCCTCCCCCTCCCCTCCCCCCTCCTCCTCTCCCTACTGTGAACACACTGTGGTCAGCTGCCTCCCACTGCTCCTACTGTCTGGCCTTCCCTGCCATGAGGGACTGCACCCTCAGACTGTGAGCCAACCTAAACCCTTCCTTCCTGAAGTTTCTTTCATCAGGTGCTTTACACAGTGGCGAACAAAGAAAATAAGACAACAAAAAGAGAGACAAGTTCCTTTAGCCTCTTTTATCCCTTGTCAACTCTTTTCACGGTTTAGGCTTAAAGGGTATTTTGTTAAACCTTATTGCCGAGCTATGCGATAACCTATATTTATTTACTTAAGCATGAGGGACTCATAATACCTGAGATAGGTGAGGAATAAAAAGCATATGCAGGGTACCTATGCATATGTCTGTTGCCCACACCACAGGCACACACCGACAGAGCCCCTGAGAGAATCATTCTACCATTCAGTCTTATGGCATCTTTCATTATAGAAATGTGTATGTTCACCTTCCCCAGTATTGGCCACAGTTTGATACCAAAAGGCAGAATCTACTGACCGCTTCATGTGACGCATTAAAAAGAATCCATTGGCCAGTTTGATAAGACTGTGCCACAGAGATATGTAGCTGTCTGCCAATAGTAATCAAAGCTACAAGTATCTACCAGCTATTGCCTTATTTCCTGATCTACAGTCTTTTCAAAATTATAATATAGCACGTGAAAAGATTTAGCACAGAAGAAAAGAAAGAGAGGTTTTCCTATGGCGCACAAGGATCATGAAGGCCTGCCAGAGAAGAGGTCAATGCCTGTTTAGCCATCATATGGACAGAAGCAAGATTAAACCTCAGAAAGCAAAGTTGTGCTTACACGGACTACCCAGGAGGCTGCTAACATTTACACAGCATTGATTTTTCCACATACAGTGCTACTAAAATGCATGGTTGTTGACAATGTCTTTGGATAGAAAAATTTTGCAAATGGTGTGCATATTCCACTTTGGAGGGTTTGCTATAAAATGCATATTTTTCTTCTCTATTATGGAAAAAATCATAATGTTGCTGTTTAAAAAAAAAAAAGTTGGGCTTTATCCAGGAAAAAAAAATACAATTGTACTGTAAGAGTTTTATTTGAAAAGAGTTGAAAGCTTTGGCTCATATATTCTACTCTTTCATGAGACATCATTTGGGGGATTAAGCTAAACACAATTTGGAGGATTATGCCTGTGAATAGAAAGTGCATGATAAGGGACTGACCCAGCACAGAGCCAATGTGCAAAGACGAGGAAAGGATTTTATTTTGTTGCGTTTCAATTCTGTTTCCCCAAGTACTTGAGGAAATCTGTCAAAACACTGGCTGTTGTCAACCTCCAGGAATATGGACCTCAAACATTCTATCCACCAAAGGAAACGGGAAATGGGGAAGGCAACTGTCAGTCTGTAAACCCAGCACTCGGGAGGCCCAGGCAAGAGGATGATGGATTTAGAGACATCTGGATTTCATGGGTAAGCCCTGTGGTACACGACGAGGGCAGAGGGAAAGAGAGGCAGAACTGACAGAGAGACAGGGACAGAGCAAGACAGAGAGAAAAGAGGGGGTCGGGGGGGAGACAATCCCAAATAAACAGTAAAGGCAAATAGCAAACTCTGTAAGCATGGAAGTCGTCTGCCGTCTAGAGTTAAAATAATGCTAAACGGCTATTTCAACCCCCATCCCTAAAATGCAAAGCATTCAAGGAAATAAGAAATAGCTCTTGCAGTGTGGGTGTGGTGTGTCTCTCACAGGCTCACGTAGGTGGTGCTATACTGGACCTTTGAGCCTCACTGGAGAAAAGGTGTCACTGGAGGTGTGCCTTTGGAGGTTATGCATAGTCCCTAGTCCCTCCATCACCCTCCACTTCCTGCCTGTCATGAGGCGAGGAATCTCCACCACCTCCACACTCCCGCTGCCAGCAGATCTGCCCGAATGCATGAGACCACGTGACCATGGTCTGAAAACACAAGCCAAAATACATCAGGGCTTGCTGAGGCCGATACACCAAAGTAACTGACACAACAGAACAGTAAGAAAAACTAAGATAAACCGTCCCAGGGGAAGCCTACCCTTGCTACAGCTTAAAATCAGTGATGGTCAAAGACCAAAAGGAATTTGTGAACAAGGAGTGAAGAATAGCAAATGCTAACTCAGCACATGGAAAATACAAAAACAGCTACATTGTAGGAAAGGGGGAAACTGGAGAGACTATTCATTGGTTAAGAGTGTTTACGGCTCTTACAGAGGACCAGAGTCCAGTTCCAAACATCCACACGGAGCACCTTCAACTCCATCCAGTTCCAAAGGGGATCCTGCATCTCTGGGCACTGTGGGCATCTTTATTTGTGTACACACACACACACACACACACACACACACACACACACTTTAACAAAAATTTAAGGCATCAAAGGTACCACAAAGTACAACTGAAATGAATTCAGTTGAGGGGTTCAGAATAGATTTGAACACCCAGAGGTGTAACTAGGATGATGGGTCGGTCAGTTAGCGCCCTTGAAACCTGAGTAACGGAAAGAAAATAGAGAAGGAAGCCTGAGAGATCTAGGAGGCACCATCGACTTTAACCTTGTGTGAGAGCAGGCAGAAGAAGGTAAAAGAAAGGAAAGAGCAGTTAAAGAAATAATGACCGAAACCTGTTTCAGATTTAATGAATGATGAGAAGAGAGTGGATACAGTCAAGAAATTCAATAAACAGCAGGCAGGATAAACACGGAATGCTCCACACCGAGACCTATTACAATCAAGCTATTCAAAGCTGGGTAATAGAAAGAATATTAAAAGCAGAGACAAGAGATCTGTCACGTATGAGGGACCCTCAATAGGCACAGATAATTTCTAAACAGAAACTATAATGGCCAACAACTCATAGGAGGACAAATTTGAAATGGCGCAGGGAAAAGAGAAAGTCAGCCAACACATCTATGTTTGGTGAAATTGTCCTTTTTAAATGAAGGGTAAATCATGACAGTCTCAATTTAGAAAATAAATGTAGATTTTGTTAATAGACCTGTCCAACAAAAACAAACCCCATCTGGGGAGAGAAAGAGGAATAAACAGTAAAGCAAAGTTATCTGAAGGAACAAAGACCACAATAAGGCAAATCCGTAATTAAGCACGGATGAATGTATCATTGTATTTGGGGTTTAAAAGCCCCCCCTTTCCCTTCATGATTTCAAAGAGAAAGGCAGGACAATGAGATGCTCCAACAGCTAACGGTGCTTGTGGCCAAACCTGATCACCTGAGTTTGAACTGGATTTGATGGGAGGAGAGAAGCTATTCCCAAAAGCCAACCCCTGACCTCCTCGTCCATGCAAGAGCATGGGCCCAGGGATGTGCACTGGAGGAGGGGTGTGTGAATAAATAAATACGATCTAAATTTTTAAATAAATGAAAATGCACACAATTAACCAAATCTATATTAGGGTATATAATAAATATATAATTTCTGGAAATGATACTGAAAGGGAAAAAGGCAGGCATGTTAGGAAGAGAGGGAATTACATATAACAGAAAGCTGAGAAATAGTAAGTCAAAACAGGCCATTATGAATGCTGAAGATTAGTTTTAATTTGAAAAAAAATGTAATCACAAGGAAAAAAATCAAACACCAAAATAAAAAAAAACAAAATTAAACCACCAAATCTCAATTACAAATATTTTAGGGGCCTTGGGGATAGCGTGGTATATGAATTACTTGCTGTGCAAGTGTGTGGACCTGAATTGAGATCCCCAGGGCCCACATGCAGCTGGATGTGGTAGTGTATGTCTGTCTTCCCAGAGCTCCTACAAAGATGGGAGGTGGAGACAGGAGAGACAAGTTAGCCTGACATATGCAGAGACAAACAAGGAATACTATCTTATACCAAGTTATCCTCTGGCCTCCACCTTCCACGTGTATTCTATAGTATGTGCCTAAACCACACACACACACACACACACACACACACACACACGCACGCACGCACACGCACACACGCACGCACATATACACACCTACATACAACTTCACTCACGTACACACACATACTCACACACACACACATATATACACACACCCTCACACAGATACAATCTCATACACACACATATACACATAGAGATATTCACACATACGCAATCTCACACACATACAAATACACTCATATTCCCACATACACAACCTCACACACATAAACACACACACACATTCATACACACACACAATCACATACACACAATCTCACACACATACACACACGCATAAATATACACACTCATACTCACACATACACAATCTCATACACACATAAACAATCTCACACACATACACACACACTCATACTCTCTCACATACACAAATATGGGCGGGATTGATTTTTTTAAAAACTCTACAGAAAAATACTTTCTTTTTGCAACCTAGTAGTGATAAATGCTGTGATTATACAACATTGTGATTGTTCTTAAGTGCTTCAGAATTGGCATGACATAAACATAAAATTAACATTTTACCATGATTAATCTCATGTTACATGAATTTTTATCTCAATTTTTGATAGTTTGACAGCGGACTAATTAGCTTGTCTAATAGTGTGCGACTTTTACAGATCTATCCATCCCTTTCCTTAAGCGCTGCATAAAACCACAAGGCTCAACCACCCGTATCGTCCATCTCATGTATGTTTTATTTTAGCTTGCACTAAATTGCAGCCGAGGGTTATATTTATGGCTTTGCTCTAAATATCTGTTTCTTACATTTCTATTTCATTGATGGTTTTCTGCATCGCCACGCTCCTTATGTGATTGTCCTAATCAGCATTAATGCCATCTAATACGCAGCAGCAGATCCACTCTGATAAATATAAGACACGGCATGCAAACGAGGCCGAGATGGGTCAGTCAAGGGAGCAAATGCTAATACATTCCCTTGCTCTTTAACTTTGAAGCTTTGCTAATTTTTATTCCTTTTATCTTGAAAGCAACATAGAATAGCCCTAGACATTGCAGAATCTTTGCCAGGCTTCGAAGGGCACATTCATAAACACCGACAATGGGGCTGAAAGTCTTAGGCGGGCACACGAGTGTCTGCTGGGATGTCATGCTTATTTTTACAGATGAAAGACTCAAGTTACATGACCAGTTACAGTTCTACCAAACTGACCTGAATTAGAAAACCAATCACCTTAAGGTCATGGCAACTATTTGGAAAAGAAGTAGCATACGATCTAGCCACACATCTCCTGGGTGGGTACCTAGAGGAGTCTAATAAGACAGCGTCTCACAGAGGCAGCCGCACGCATGCGCTTTGTAGCCGTATTCACAAAAGCCAGCTCATGCAAAACCCGCCTTGAAGCCCATCGGCAATAAAGGGGTAAAAGAAAAGGGGCAAATGTCCACAGAATGGAGTAATATTAATTTGTGAAAGATGGGCTTTCCGGGAAAAACGGATAGAACTTGAGGACGCCTTATTGACCGAAACAGTACAGATTTAGAAAGATAAATACTCAATGTTTTATTCATACACGGAATCTGATAAAAGGACACATGAAGTAGAAATAGGTTGTAGGACTATTCAGGACAGTGGTTCTCAACCTTCCTAATTCTGCAGCTCTTTAATACAGTTCCTTTTGTTGCGATGATGCCCCAACCATCATATTATTTTCCTTGCTGCTTCATAACTGTAATTTTGCTACTGTTATATAAATCATAATGTAAATATCTGGTATATAGGATATCTGATATGTGACCCCATGAAGGGGTCATTCAATCCCCAAAGGGGTTGCAGCCCACAGGTTGAGAACCAGCAAGAAGGGAGGCCATCTGGGGAATGTGGGAGGTGTACATAGTCAAAGCGTATTACACGCAGGCATCTGTGCAAATGTGGTAATAAGAGCAGGACTCAAGCTCGGTGGTAGAGCCTGCGCCTACCATTCCTTAGACCCTAGGTTCCATTCTCAACACTGCAGAACGCAACGGAGTGTCATAACGAGAGCTGCCATTTGTGTACCAATAAAAATGCTACTTTTAAAACAAGATTTGATGGAAAAAGAAGTGAAGGTGCTTTTTCACCGAGCCTCTGGCATGAATTTCAAAGACATTCTGGATGCCTACACGTCAATCTTTTTTTTTTTTTTTTTTTGGATATTTTATTTATTCACATGTCAAATGTAAATAAACCTTTCCTGGTTTCCCCTCTGCAAACCCCTGTCCCCTCCCCCTCCTCCTGCTTCTATGAGAGTGCTCCCCCACCCACCCACCCCCGCCTCACCACCTTAGCATTCCCCTACACTAGGGCATCCAGATTTACTAACTACAAAATGATACTAAGTCCACGCTTATTTTTTTTTTAACTGCATTTTTCATTCCCTTGTCCCAACCTTAAATCTGTTTTCTACCTTACACTCGTATTCTTGGTATTTATAAGCACGGATCCACTCCACATTCTGTATTGATAAAGCCAAAGTATTGAAACATATTTTAAATGATTATTTATCTTCATATGGTTTCAGAATTCCAGAAAGGCTGAATGATTACAGGTGAATTCTCAATTTGGCTTTTATATACAGATTTTTTTTTATTATCTTCTCATGAGTATGGTATGTGTCAAGTAGTAACTCAGTATGGATGAATTATTGTTGGCATTATTATTATTATTATTATTATTATTATTATTAGCTAATTGATGTTTTCTTAAAATTTCTTTAGTTTTTGCCTGGTGTCCCTTTTTCTTTTTCTTTCATTATTGGCTATTTTCTTTATTTACATTTCAAATGTTATCCTCTTTCCCAGCTTCCCCCCTGGAAAGCCCAAATCCTACCTCCCTCCCCCTGCTTCTGTGAGGGTATTTCCCCATTCACCTACCCAGTCCTGCCTACCGGACCTCAAATTCCCCTACACTGGGGGCATCTATCCAGCCTTCATAGGAACAAGGACCTCTCCTCCCACTGATGCCTGACAAGGCCATCCTCTGCTTCACACGCCACTAAAGCCATGGGTCCCTCCATGTGTACTCCTTGGTTGGTGGTTTAGTCCCTGGGAGCTCTGGGGGTGGGTGGGTGGGGTCTGGTTATTTAATATTGTTGTTCTTCCTATGCGGTTGCAAACCCCCTCAGCTCCTTCAGTCCTTTCTCTAACTCCTCCATTGGGGACCCCACGCTCAGTCCAATAGTTGGCTGCCTCTATTTCAAAGTCCCACTGGGATATTCATGGTGCATATTGGTCACCTTGTCTCCCTGGGTTTATGTGGTTATGCTAGTTTTTAGACTTCATTCTTTGAGGTTTTTCTTGACAGCTTTTTAGGATAACCATCCAGCTAGAATAATTTCCACTTCAGGTCTGCATAACAATTTTCAGAGAAGTTTTTCAGGGGATAAACCGCAGCGATAAAAAAAAAAATAATAATTCTATCCTCATCATGTCAAATCAGGACTGTATTTCTCAATGTAGCTTAGGATGAACAGGGTTAAAGTTGGTCACCTACATGAGTTTGAGTTTGTCGTGTTCTCCACAGTAAAATACTTCCTAAAATAACCAGCTATTAGACATAAGTTGCTTAAATATATCTTACACTTAAGAGAGCATGATTTGTACTTTAGGTTTTTTTTGGTGTGGGATAAATTACTATGGATTTATTTCTTCTGAACAGGAGTAAATATACTGTCCCATTTATTTAATTTTAATTGTGTGTACTCATATATGTTTATTGTGGGTTTGTGCATGTATGTATGGTGTCCATGGAAGCCAGGGTGTCCTGGACACCCTGGTGCCAGGGTTGCATGCAGCTATGAGTCACCCACTCTGGGCTCTGGGAACTGATTTCAAATCCAAAAGTACAATGTGTTAGCTGCTCATCCATCTCTGTAGCCTCTATGTTGTACTATTTCATTGAATGTTAAGAGGCATGACATGAAGGCACAAGTCTGAACTTAGCCATCCAAAGAACAAGTTCAAAAGGTGGAAGGGTATAAGATAAGGAAGCCTCAAACAAAGCTGAGCTTTCAACTGGGACAAACGTGTAGGTCCTGATACTCAGTCCTGCACACAGTTCTGAATAGCCGCAATGGATCCAATCCCATCTTAACTTTCACAGCCCGATCCATCCGCGTCCTCCAACGGTCATCGACACCCTGTAGACAGACACTCCTAACCCTAACCCTAACCCTAACCCTAACCCTAACCCTAACCCTAACCCTAACCATAACCATAACCATAACCATAACCATAACCATAACCATAACCAGGATCAATACAATCTGTCATGCCAACAAATTCCCAGGGAAGGAAAATCCCTCACCATCAGGGGAGTCATGAGCAAGAAGCTACAGCTGAGTGGTCCAGCCTAGACAAGTCCCCCTTCATCCGTGGGAAGCTGGAACATTCCCACATCCATGGGACATTGACCACTGAAACATTCGCTAGAGAAAGCAATGCAGTGGAGGGGATGGAGAGACATGGAGAATCTAATACGCCAAAGCATATCTTTACTGTTAACTGTCTTTAATGGGAGAGAATGAGACTCCCCTCCCCCCCACACACACAATTTGTGCTCCCCTCATCTAGAGGAAGGATAGTCATATTGTCCACACAGGGCCAGAGCCACCACTACTTTCAACTGTTTCTTTAGCTTTGCAACCCACCAAGCTATCAGAGGACATTCTCATTCTGAGGCTGAGGCTGAGTCCCTTCACACATGTATGCTAATATTTTGTTTAGAATATTTCGCATTTATATTCATGAGCAAGAGTGGTTTTTAATTTCCCTTTCTTGTTTGTCCTTGACAGGGCTGGGTACCAAGGTTATGCTGGCCTCACAAAATGAGTTAGGAGGATTTTGACTTTTTTCCTCTCTCTCTGAGAGAGAATGTCAGATCTGTCTTAAATGTGTTTGGAAGAATTCCCATTTGAGCACTTGTTAGCTTGGAGTTCTCTTTGTTGGGACATTTTAATTACGCGCCGGTTCTCTTCATGAGACAGAGGATTTCTTTTTCTGTAATTTTTTTGAATGCAATTTCATAAGATTATGTCTTCTAAATTTCTCAATCTTAGTTTAGTTTTTGTTTGGGTGTGGAATGCATGAGGAAGCCAGAAGAGGGCCCTGGATTTCCTGGAGCTGGAGTCATGGTTGGTCATGAACTACCAACTGTGGGGTGCTGGGAACCAAACTCGGGTCTGTTAGAAGAAAAGCAAGTGTTCCTTGTCACTGAGCTGTCTCTCCAGCATACCTTCTTTTACTACTTTTGATCTGATCTGTTAGATGTTTTGGTCTTAATTTCTTCCCAAGGCTACTTGGATGACTTCTTCATATTTAGCCTTTCTTTCTTCTTAATTTGCAATTAAGGATGTCAGTTTTTGTCTAAGTGGCACCTCACACGTTTGACTTACAGTGTTTGTCATCCTTGAGCAAGAATGATTGCTGATCTCCATTGAGATTACTGTTTGAGGAGTGCAGTAATTAAATTCCACACCTTTCTGGATTTTAAGTATTTTTTAATTAATGATTTCCAGCTAATTCCACTGTAGCCAGGCACTTACTCTCCATGATTTCAACCCTGTGAGATTTATTAAAACACTATTCTCTATGACACCACATAAATTTAGGTAAATAGCCTAGGTATAGTTGACAAGAATGTGTGTCCTAGAGTTGTTAGTGACACTATATAAATATAAATCATATTTGCCTATTTTGCTAAATTTATTCATTTTTCTATGTCTATCCATTGTAATTTCAATAATATCCCCCTAGCTTGTTTATCAAACAACTAGACAGAGAGAGACCATAGCAATAAGCCCCCTACAATCTGCATTTCTACTTATAGATTTTTTTTTTACAACTCATTCATGTATGTAATACTTCATTATTTGGTATGAAAAGTGGCTGAGACTCTAAAAACCATTTCCTGTCTCTCCAGGAATGCTGCCCATAAAAGAGGACTCAGTGGGTTTTTCTCAGATACATCAAGCTGCTTGCAATTTCTGTTTGGTTCACTAGCATCTAGAAATACAACACAATCGATGTCGTGAGGCCCTAACCGTCAATGTGACAGCAGTTAGAGATGAAGTCTTTAGGAGCTGTAGATAGGAGTAGATGGTGGGGCATGCCTTATGTGGTTGGTACTCTCATAACTTGCAGAAGATGGAGAGATGGTGCTCTGCCCAGGTGCTTGCATCCAGGAAGCACCTTAAAAGGCAAGCAGAAGGTAGCCAATAGAAAATCTGAAGCAATGCCCTCAAGAGACAACAAATCTGCTCCCTCTTCAGTCCTGCACTTCCAAACCTTAGAAGTAGGGGTAATAGATGTCAATCGATCCACTTGATCTGTGCTATTTTAGTATAGCAGTCTTAAGAGAAATCTAACTTTTCTAAATTAATTATTTCCCCCCCCCAAGCCAGACACCTACTAGAGTGGGTACCTTTGATTTGGAAGTAAATCTTTCAAGAGAGCCTGGGCTGTGTGGGGATCTTCTCTTGACATCGATGGACTTCTAACACACCCTGCCCCTGCTTCGTCTTCAAGCTTACCATTTTCTCCTCACAGCTACATCCTGACACATACGTCCCTTGCACCTCAGTCATTGGCTACGGCTGTGTTTCTGTGAGGACCCAACCTGATATATCCATCCACACAAAATGCTGCTGCTCACTCCTGACAAAGGCAGATGGGCTGACGTGATTAAGAGCACCTGTTGCCTGAACGGAGGGCCAGAGTTCAGTTGCCAGCACCCACTTTAGGTAACCCACAGCTGGCGGTAATTCTAGGCCCAAGGAATCGGATGTCTTCTTCTGATCTCTGTGGGCACCCGTGTATGTGTACCAACCCATACACAGACACACAGAAACACACACAATTAAGGAAACAAAAATAAAGATTCAGACATGCACTAAAAGAATGAAAGTTATATACCGGTGATTATCATCAACGTCACGAATTTATCTTAATTGGACAAACTGGAGGCAACTTATCAGTTTGAGAGGGATCATATTTATATCCTGAATTTCTTCATCTTATGAAAGTTCAAGGTATCTTCTAAGTCAAGAACATCCTGCATCTCCTAGTTTGAATGGCAATCTGCCTTAAGACATTCCCCTTACCTTCTTTGAAACTGCGTTTCAAAGATTTTTATTTTTAAATGAATTATGACAAAAGCATGCATTGCCAAAAGGGGCTGGAGAAATGTCTCCGTTCCTAAAGTGCTTACATGCATGCAGACTTGAGTCAGGATCCTTAGCACTTAAGTAAGAAGCCAGGTGCAGTAGCACACATCTATAATCCCAAGGCTGGAAGACAGAGACTGGAGGATGTCTGGGTTTACTGAGCAGTCAGCATTGCCAAATCTGTCCGCTCCAGTGAAGACATTCTCTCAGAAAAATAAACTGGAGACTGACTGAGAAAGATATCCAGTATTTGCCTCCGACCTCCACACTAGGTGCATACATATACACATGCACTTGCACATGCACATACACACACATGTGTGTACATGCATGAACAAATGCATCCACAGACCCTAAACATACAACATGCACATTGTTTTAGAATATGGAGATCCTCAAATCCAATCTCACACATTTACAGGTGGAAAGAGAGAGCTGATGTCATTCCCCAAGGCCACGCAGGATTTACTACTATGGTGTAGTGCTCTGGATTCCCAAGCCAGAGCTTTGTATGACCATAAATTACTTACGATTGGCGACTTGACACATCTGCTCAGATGGAATTATGGGGTTGATTTAGAGCTAGAGAATGTGTGCCTCGAGGCAGACAAGGACATTGGAAGAAAAGAAAAAAAGGGGTACCAGGATGGGGAGAGGGGAAAATGTCCTTACAGAAGGAGACCCGGAAGAGACAGAAACACATGAAGTGTTCAGAAAACCAAATGGTCACAAGACAGTCATCTCTGGTGTGTCAAATGAACTGATACAAGAATAGAAGTGGTTTTATATATGTATAATATATATTATATATTATACATATATATAGCAATTTTTCCTTTGCTTTAATGAATAAAGGATATGGGCATATTGAGATATAAAAGATGTAAATCTTCACTCATTTCTATTTCACCTTCTCAAGGCCAGTGTATAAAATATAATCTATAAGCATAAGTGACACACCACAGACCATAAAATTGATCTTGAACTTTATTCCCCAAACCACTATCAAAGTGTGAATCTCTTAGTATGGATTTTGTTTTTAATTCATAAACCAATTTCCATTTCTTTTTTTTAAAAAAAAAATGCATATCTATTCTAAATTAAGCCATCACATCACCAAGCTGGCTGACTCTGACCAAAGATGCACGGGAAAGAATGTTCTATCTTTACTTCAATCTCATAAAAAAACATACAAAATATAACTATGATGCTCTGACACTACTTTACAATTAATCAGGAACAAGTTGGTCCCTCCTAGGAGACTTGTGTGGACTTCTGTATTCCCTGAAATTATTTTGTGTACATTTGTGCATATATTTGGTCTTGTTAAGTGTGTTTAATGTGGTTGACCGATGGACTCTGCTTAGAACCTGGTTAACATTGCTCTAGCCTGTGTTTCTGAAATCCATTTGGCCACATTTCTGCACTGCCATCATTTTCAACAAGGCCAAGGATGTCATCTCACCAATACTGTGACACTGTTAACCCTATTCCTCCTGTAGGAGATTAAAGGACAGAGGCTAAATATCTTTCCCGTCCTTAAATGAGTAAGAGGTGGCTGTGATTTAAGCCCAAGGATACTGAATCAATCTCAGAGTGTCTAATCATAGTTGCTCTTTGCCTAACATTCTATTATCCTCCAGAAAAAGCTAAAGAGACACAGGGTAGAGAGCTGAGGTTCCGATGTCTGGGAAACTTGTGTCCTGTGACTCCAAGATAACTTGTGACCCAACCATTCAGGGATTTCCTTGAGTTTAAGTTCTTGTGTTTCAGCATTTATGAGCTGTAAGTCTGGATTCCAAGGGAAGGGAATGGGAGGGAAGAGAGGGGAAGAGGAGGAGAGTGAAAGGAAGATGGACCTAGATGAGGGAAGGGGGAAAGAGAAAGGAAAGGAAAGAAAGGGAGAAGAAGAGAAGATAGGAGGAGGAGAGAGAAGGGGCCATACTAGGGATAATTAGAACACAGGGCAGAAAACTATCCATAGCCAATAATATAACATGTGGCAGAGCCTATGAGTCTGAAGGTGCAAAATTCTTACAGTTCCATATGTCAAAGCCTCTCTTGGCATGTTAGACTCTGGAGTGATGGGGAAGAAGTTGGTCCAGAAGAGACTACAATAGTTTTCACTCTACATTAATCTCTACATGCTTCCCCTAAGAGTGCAAACTCAGCCCCTGAAGTTCATGAGACTCATCTCTACCCACAGACCTCAGGTGCATTCCAGACTCCCGCCATCTGTGCTGAGGCTCGCCTTCCCTTAGGCTTCAAATTATTCAACTCTGCACATAATTCACTTCTAATTTATCAGCTGCCATCTGAGGCATTGGTTATTAAACATATTAATATTATTATTTTAGAATAAAATAAATATAAAGAATTCTGTGCAGCATCTTTAACAACAAGAAGCACTGGTTACGTGGATAACATCTCAGGGGACCCATCTTTTTAAGTAAGGAATGTATGTCCTGAATACCTGAAATATAGAACTTGGGGTCTTTACTTAAATACTGTAAGTTGTATGCAGATAGGTACAATGATTTAGGGCAGAAAGAATAGCCACACAATTCTGCAAGGGATGTTAGAATAATCCATCTCAGAGTAGACAGAGAATAGGAGTTACCTCTGTCAGTTCATCATGTAAATAATTTCTCTACATACAGATGTCTGATTTTAACAACAAATCTTACATTGGCAAGAAAATGTTGCTTATTTAGCATAGAAAGACTCTGTTGTGGTTAGAAAACTAACAATGAGCAGGCATAAACACATATTATTCTTTTAGCAACAGGAAATGTTCTAGTCTTACAGCCTCAATCATGAAGCAATCTGGTACATTTTAACACAGTGCATGTGTTTACATCCCTGTGTTGAAATACTTTATTTTTGCTGTATATAATCATTGGACTCGTGGCTTATTGATTTGGCTATATTCACAAGCCTACTGGTTTGCAAAGGATCCATCTCATGAAACCATATGACCAGATGAAGTAAATCACACCCACGGGTATCACTGAAAAGACTGCTATGTGTTCTTTTGGAGGAGACAATTCAGCTCAGACTCTCCAGTCTGGATCCTACTTATTTAGTCAGCAAAATCCATGGTATTTCTCACCCACAGCAGGGCACTACATGGGTCATTGCTTATTCCATGACTGACCAGTTCTTCTGATTTCTCAGAAAAGACTTATCTTTGTCTGTCAAAGACACTTTTGGCTTCATCCTAGCAGCTTGGCTGAACACCTCTTTCAACCTCAGCTACACACTAGAAGGAGCATTTGAGTAAAATAAGTAATATATAGACTTTAATAAATCACTCAAAATCTGACATTCCTTTATGAACACTTCATGTAATTAATAGAGAAAAAAAGGCAAATCTAAATAAAAAAAAAGAAAATGTAATCAAGTAGGTTGACAACCAGCAAGAGATAATTAAAATGATCCTGTTTTGTTTCTTGGTTTCATTAACATGCAAATGAGATTCATGAAGTTTGATATTGTGTTTCAGCAAGAGCCATAGAAACAAATTAAGAATGAAAATGAGTCCCACCGATGGAGACTCCTGTTGAGTATATAAATTAATGAAAACTATGATTGCATCCAATTAATAAAATATAATTCTGCGATTTATCAGACCTCAAAAATGAAATAAAGATTCATAGATAAATTAAATATTGTTTCTTTTTTTGGTGGACCCCATTCTGTGAATGCTTTGAAGATTTAAGGAAAGGGCAGTAAAGGTTAAACTCCACTTTACGTTTAAAAGCGCATGGTAGAGACCTTGCTTTCAAGTCAAAGTGTTGTAGCATGGTATCCCTGCTAAGAGGGACTTGGTACAGGATCTGGAATAGTAGTTCTCAGACTTCCTAATATTTCCACGTGTGGTGACCCCCAACCATGAAATTATTTTTGTTGCTACGTCATAAGTGTAATTTTGCTACTCCTATGAATAATAATGTAAATATGTGTTATGCAAGATATCTGATATGCAACCCCCAAAGACTCTCAAACCACAGATTTAGAACCACAGGTCTAGAATGTTTCCCAGAGGGCAGTAAAAAGCCAAGTGCTTCCTCAGTCAGAGATCCAGAATAGCAAATAGGAAAAGACAGTGGCTAAAATCTCAGACTACAATGTACTTATGAACAGAGAAGCATGGTTAGATCCAAGGGTCCCATGTCTCCCACTGAATACAAAGATCTTGCTGTTCTTCTCCATTGATACCTTCACTCTTACAAACACCAAAGTACATACCTCAAATAATATGAAACTTGAACCATGTAACAAAGCTCAAAACCATGCCAAAGGATCATGCAAATATCTCTATAGTCATTGGAACTGAGTAATATATAATGTATGCCAGTCTCTCTCTCTCTCTCTCTCTCTCTCTCTCTCTCTCTCTCTCTCTCTCTCTCTCTCACACACACACACACACACACACACACACATATACACATACACACAATCCACGCATGCACTCACATACACACTCACATTGTTATGTCCAAAGTTCCATATACTCGAACTCAAGTAACAACAATATCAACAACATCAAGAATACTAACAGCAAGGAGTAGATTTTTCAGTATGGTGGAAGAGGAGATAACACATGGCTTACAAAACTGGAGTTGTTGGGAGTCTGTATGTCTGTCTGTTAAAATGGCTTCCCATTTGTCAGTGTGTCCCTGCAATGTTTGTGCTGATGTCTTTTACCTCTATATATTAAAGAATGTAACCACAGTGACTCTGTCATTTAGCACACGGTTGTCTCTTATATCTCCTGCAAGTGAATTATCTCTAAATGTCTTCCCTTTCCTGGAATAATATGCCAGCCATCAAGCCCAACCAACATAAGAGACAATAAACAACTGAAACTGGCTATTCCTCAAGGGGCAGAAAGCTTCCTTAATCTTTTGATCCTCAGAGAAAGCCATGTCAACCACGGCAAGAATTACACAAACTGAGGGATTACTATTTTTAAGTATGTAGTGTGCTTTAAAATTACTTCTTGCAGACTTCTTTAACTTGAAATAGGAAGGCAATTAAGTTCCCATCATTTCGGTATTCGCAATGATTGCAAATCATTGCAAAAAAATATTTACTTTATAAGATACATAAAAATTTTACCAGACTGAAGAAAACTAAATTCTTTGGTTGTTAAAATAGTAATAGAGAGTTTTCAGATAGGGTGTGTTTCTTTGCCTTTCCTGATTGGAAACCAGATGTCATATCGATGTGTTATCACCATTGACCTGTTTCGACACTGACTTCTTTTCACAGCATATATCCCTTGCACTGATTTGATTAAGAAAATAGAAAATTCACAAGCGTCATCGCCAGTCAAAGGGCTAGGGGAAAGGAGACTTACCATCTCTTCGATTCAGCCTTGCGAATCCAGGACCGTGACTGCTGGAGAGCTCAGAAGAACTGCTGAAGGATGCCTGAGGCAAGGCAGACACCAGGGGCTCATCACAGTCATCTGCCAGGAGAGAAAATGCCGCATTCCAGTGAGCACAGAGCTGACAGTTCTCTTCAAATCAATAGACACAACAAATAAACACAACATCAAAAGGAGCCTCTAAGCCTCGCACAGTGCCATGTGCCTGTAGTCCTACTGCTCAGCAGGAAGGTGTAGGAAGATCAGGAGTCCAAGGTCATCCTCAGCTCGACAGTGAGTTCAAACCCAGCCTGAGCTGTGGGAAACTCTGTCTTAAAGTAAGCAAATAAACAGACCTAGATTCTCTAGAAATATGCTTATCATGTATGCAGCATGCCCATGAAAGTCTGGCAAGCTCAGTAAAAACTGGAAAACAGCAAAGAGATAGGAGATTATAAAAATAGAGATAGAAGACATTGTGAAATTATAAAATAAAACGTTAAGATCAAAAGGGTTGTCTTAAAAATTTTTTATCATGATCGGAAAGATGTATAAATTTAACTATGTTAAAATTAAGAAAGTTTGGGGGGTTAGGGGTACACCCCTGTCATCCTGGGAACTGGAGAAGATGCAGCATAAAGATCTCAAGGTCAAAGCCCAAGCTGGGTTAGGAAGGGAACTCATGGAATCCTAGTTAACTTAATACTTCCCTATCTCAAATAAAAGCAGAAAGAGGGCTGGGCATGTCGTTCAGTGGTAGAGTGCTTGCTTAGCGTGTGAAAGCCCTGAGTTCATTCTCAAGTACCACAAGACACAAAGAATCTACAGTTTCTATAGAGTTGAGGAAAAAGTGTAAAATGTATAAAGTGCATAGCCAAGAAAGAAATGAGCCATGGATGCCTCTATAACCACATAAAAGTTTGTTGGACTATTTAGAACCTCGTAGAACATATGAAAGAACATATTTAAAGATGAAAGAAATGTATGAAAATATCTATGAAGGAATGACCTAAAAGAGGTGTAAACCAAGATATCATCAGTATCCTGAATATTAAAAAAAATTTTTTTAAATGAAGAAAAATAAAACGCCTCCCATATTGCTAGAAAGCACACCAGAAAAGTCGTTTGAGGCTTGGGCAGAGACCATGCAGCACAGAAGCCATGCGAATTGATACTCAAACTTAAGAAACATCAGAACTACTACTTTCTAAGTAATTGAATGGATGAACTGGACAGGGCCCAAAAAGGCCAAAGGATCAGGAGCATGTGACTCTCAAGAAGGCCCACCATACTATTTAGGAGAAAACAACATGAACGACTATTTGGCAAAAAACAACCATCCATGAGCGTGTACATTTGAACTACAGCATATCCCACACTCTACTAGTTCTATTAGGAAGCAAGAGTTTCCCGGAATGGCTGACCCATGAGGATCAACAATCTCAAAAAAAAAAAACAAAAACAAAACAAAACAAAACAAAAACCTTGAGTATCACAAGAATGATATACAAATGCTAATAGCTTTCATTTCCCATCTAAAGGACAAATACTCCACTTGAGTCCAGACTCAGCATTCCTACATGGAGAGGCATACACAGCCCTCATGACAGCGAAGGGCCATCCACAATCCGAAGAACTGACAAGTGGAACTGTGGTTCACAGTAAAATAATACGCAGCAATGAAACTGCACTAGAGCGATACAAGAAGGCTAGTTCACAAGAATAGAACTTTTAGTGGAAAACTTGAGCTATAACAGCATAGCATATCAGTGAATTTGGGGAATTCTTGAAATGCAAAGCTTAATAATACGTTGTTTGAAAACATAGACGATATTTCATTCCATTAAGAAAACGAATGAGACTGTAAAACTTCAGGATTGTTTATACCTGTGGGGTAGACTCAAGATGAGGAAAAAAAACGCCTAGGGTGGAACTGCCTAAGGTTGAAGTCTAGGTGTTGATGACACCTTCAAAAGATTCCATTTTGTCATAAAACTTTATAAAGACACAAGCACAGGCATATATTCATATACCTGTGTGGATCTGAGGCTCTATTAAAGTAGGGCCTCCATTTATTTATTTTAAGTGTGTATTGTATAGTCTCTGTGTGTGCATAATAACGGGAGGGGGTTCTACATGTATGCATGCATATGCAGGCCAAAGCACAACCTCGGTGTCATTCTGTCTCTGGGCTCTCCTCGGCCTGGGAGTTACTGATGAGTTAGGCTAGATGGCTAACGAAGCCCCAGAGTTCAATCTGTCTCAATCTCCTCAATCTCCCGCTCCCTCCCCCACCCCATCCCCGTATTGGGGTTACAAGTGTTTACCATCTCACCCAGCTTTTGTATGTGGCTTCCGGGGAACCAAACTCAAATCCTCAAGCTTGCTTGGCAAGAATGTTACAGATTCATCTCTCTCTCCAGCCCCACATACATTGCTTTTAATATTAAAAAACAAAGTACAAAGAATAACATAAGAATAAAATAAGGTTTGCTTTGATGGCCACACATGCTTAATTTACTCTGCGGGTGCTTCCAAGGGCTTTACTCTTTTGAATTCTGAAGTTTATTCTCACCTTTGCTTTACTCAGAAAAAAAAATAAGTTCATATTTAGTAGTTTTTACACATCTTGGTCATTTAGAAGCACACAGTGTCATTGTCTCAAATGTTGCCAGTGGCAGTAATTTAATTTAAATTGATTTAAAAATTATCCAGAGTCACCTGAAATGTAACAAAGTTCTTCCTGCCAGAACATATCTTGCTCTTGGGTGAGTTTCACAAGAATTTGCTTCATGTGACCATGCGTTTCTTGTATTCTTTTAAGGTTTGTGTGTTTGTTCTTTGGGGTTTTACTTGGTGTTAACCATCAAAACCATGGCCTCACACATGCAAGGCGAGTGCTCTACTGACTGAACAACATTGCTAGCCCCCAGCCCTGCACTTGGTTTCTGAAGATTATTTTATTTTCATGGAAAGCTCCTTTTTTCTTCTTCTTCTTTTGTACCTTAAATTCTCTAGCTGACTCTTAAGGAAGACAGGTTTTCACATGTCTATTGAGTAGCTTAAGTGCTAACACCAGCCAATCTAGTTGTTAAGTCAAGTACTAAGGGGTGTAGACATTAAAAGACTTACAACCCTTAGAGTGTTGGGGCAGGGGGATGTACCCAATTAGACAAGCAACAAAAGAATGCTTTAATACACTGTGGGAGCTGAGGTGTGTGTGTGTGTGTGTGTGTGTGTGTACACGTAGGGGGGTGCATGTGTGAATGAGTGTATGAGTGTGTGTGTGTGTGTGTGTGTGTGTGTGTGTGTGTGTGTGTTCACTGATAGTGATGTGCTCTTAGGTCATTATTAGCATGCAGGTGTGTGATGCAAAAGACTGTTTAACTGCTTCTCAAATCAATTATGCAGATCAGAATCGATTCTGTGAATGTAAAATGGGCCACTGCTGCAGTCACTCTGGAAGGTATATATTTATTGCCCATTCGTTTTTGTCAACTGTAAATTGAGAATCCATATTGTTCCACTTTTAGTTTTAAAAGAACAGGGTTGAAGAAGGGGGAGGGGCATCTTTCCTGTTCACTGAGAGAGGGACAGGTAAACACAATGAGGTGGATCATGGAAGGTTTGGATGGGAATGTTTGGGTCAAATTCTAGTTGACCTTCGCATGACCTGACATTAGTCTTTACCACAAGCCTACACATCCTTCTCTTAAGCTGCTGTATGCTTTCCTAGAAATAGAGTTGTTTAGTTATTCTTTTCCAAGTTAAAAAAATGACTCTGCATGCTTCCCTGAGAACTTAGATCATTTCATACACATGGTAATTGGCCTTTATTCTTTGCTATTTAGATACCAATATTAATAACTTATCAATTAAGTTGATGAGTCACAAAAGCTTGCCTCGGGGTCTTAACTTCCTGTAATAGAATGCTGATATTTACAAATGAAGTTGGGGCAGGAAATCGAGTATATACGAACCATATCATATTAGTCTGATCGTAACGACCATTTCTTCAGGTTTCATTGTTTGAATGTTGTAGAGCATCGTGGCAGCAGGAATGAAACATGTCTGGAGAGTTGTTCTCGCAAGCTCAGGGTTTTCCGTTCTATCTACTTATTACCTATCTGATTGTCAATAGTTCGACAGAAAGAGACAAAGACCCTGGGCAGCAGTGATGAGTCAGAAGTGAATAAGCGGGACATTTCCCTGTGGGTATTAATGGAATGAAATTGTAGATTACAAATAAGGGCTTCCTGTGAGTTTAATTCCAGACAATGGGTTTTCTCAGATTGCACTAGCAAAATGAGTTCCGGACTACTGACATCAAGGGACAATGTTTCAGATCAAAGACTCTCTCAACGAGTGCTGGTGGACTGCAGCTCTAGGTGATTCTTGGCAAAAACCCGATGGCATGGTAATCCCTGGCTGTTTGAGGCAGGTTCCTCCTAGCAGCCAGGAGATCAGGAGCAGAGATGCTCCTCTGCACACTGCTGTACATAGGGCATCACTCTGCAGCATTTTCTCCAACATCCCAGTGGTACTGAGGATGGAAAACAATATTCCAAATTCATATCCTAGCCCTCTGCCTGAGCAGTCTCTCAGCTGGTACCCTCCAGCTTCCTCTCATATTCCAGCATGAATAGAACTCTAATTTGCAGCATTTCTGCATTTGAATAAAGAACATTCAGAATATATATGCATTGAGTATATATGCATTAAAGTCTATTAGGGGTTACATTAGCTTAACCCAAAACTATGGTTTGTGTTATTAAGTACCACATCAGATCATCAATAGCACCCTGGTCCCTTCACTGCCAATAATACAGTTGGCAAAAAAATGAAAGAATGAAAATGTCTCGGGGTAAGATGGTTGATGTGTTGACTATCGGAATATAGTAATATAGTTGCCAAACAATTTGGGGAAGCTTACAGAATTCAAAGTGGTAGTGGAGCATGTTGGGATAGTGTTGGATAGTTCTATTAGATAAGAAAAAACTCATTATTCTGCTTTTCCAAAATTATGACACATTACTGGGCATTTGAAAAAGTCGTAGGAGGATTTCTGCTTCTACCTTGGTATAAGTTGGAAGTAATAATAATGTGGGGTCTAGTCTTTTTGTTAAAAAAGATAAATTTACCCATTGATGACATTTAGACATATAATGAATTCTGTTGGAATATCAATAATGGGGAAGAACGTTTTCTAACTTAGCTTGAGACATGTTCACACATATACAGGGTGCTGCATGTACATGTGTACGTGGAGAGGGAAAGAGAAATACTAGAAGAGCCTTTAGACAAACAGCTCAGAAAAGCCGGCAGTTGTTCTTTCCATGGGAGAAAAACTTACCTTTGTCATTTAAAAGACAATGATAAATTAGCTCTCCTGCAAGCCGTGTGTGTGTGTGTGTGTGTGTGTGTGTGTGTGTGTGAACATTCAGTGGTCTCCAGCAAACGACAGTGTAAGCTGTATTGAAAGTATTTTAATACAGCTCGATAGAAAGTAATTTCCTTTTATTTTGCAAAAGGCTTTAATGCATAATTCTCATAAGTAAGTAAAAGCTGTTCGGGTTTTTAATAAAAGTAATTCAATTTTCTTAAGCTGTTTGCAATATTACCTGTACCATGATAATAAGTGTATATTATAGGTGCTTACGTTCTTCGTGTTTTTTACATCTTTTACCTCATTTGGTCCTGACGAATACCCTATGCTGTCCTATTAGATACTGGAGCAATTTTGTCCTGAAAAATACCCTACCTTAAACTGTTAACTACTGCGACAATTGAGGGAAAATAGGACACTGCCGTTAAATAAATCACCCAAAGACACATTCCGAGTGAGTGGATCCAGTCTTTACTGTGTCATATTTCCTGTTGTGGGCCAACATGTTGTTGAAAAGAGAATTGGTCATCTAAAACAGACATTACAGAAAGTCAGGGCTGATTTGCAAGAACATGCAGCTTATCGGCTGCCGAGAAACCACCTTCCCTGGCATTCTGAAAACCTGCCAAAAATCATTTGTATCCTTGCTAATGAATCATAGAGCCCATGAGGATACTTGTTGGAGACTGGCGTGG
The DNA here is from genome assembly GCA_964023405.1 of Apodemus agrarius. Classification (NCBI taxonomy): domain Eukaryota; kingdom Metazoa; phylum Chordata; class Mammalia; order Rodentia; family Muridae; genus Apodemus; species Apodemus agrarius. The sequence continues at coordinate 16,818,822 of OZ030024.1, forward strand.
GAGAGGGTGGGGGAGTGGGAAGCTGGCCATCTTAAAGGTTCTCTCATACTAGAGGTAGAGATGACTCATTTCAGAGCGAGCTTTGAAAACACTGAATCTTCATTCCTTTGAGGAAATGGATTTCACAGACCCGGACCAAACATTCGATTGACTGTTTTAGGATTAAGGAATGGCCTCTGCCTCAAGAAATCCATATCCTTGAAAAAATGTTTATTCCAATCTATATTATTGAAAGCTCATCTGCTTGAAATTGAAAACCATGAACTAATTTAAAAGACATAGCATATGGTTAGGTTGATGTGTGCTATCAAAAAGTACTCTGAGCGAAGCAAAGATTTCATCCACAACAACATTATCATTCTGTCACCATAAACCCTAGTTTTTAGCTTCATGAGTTAAGACAGAGTCCAGTTCCCTGACCTGGCCAGACGCATGGCCTCTATCTGTACCTAGTGTGTCTCTGATGTCTGCCCAGTGAGAGACTGGACAAGGGAGGTAGGGGGAGGATGGCCAGCCCACACGGGAAACAGAAGCTTCAAAAATCAGCTTCGGAAGCCAACATTAAGTCCTAGAAAGAGTGACAACAAATAACCAGGGCTTGGCAGATCCCAGGCGGGTTCCCTAGCCTTTGTCTCTGCTTCCATTGTTAGAGCCACTCAAGACCAAGTTAAATGTTCCTAACCAATTCTGTAGGATGCCCTGCCTCTACTTAGCCTAACTTCCCCCATGCCCACATCCACTTATCAGGATCCCCTAGAGTCTCACTGACTCCTAACACTGTATAGCTTCCCTCGCTTCTGCCTGCCTTTATGTCTCTCTCTGCCAAGTCCAGATGACAGTAGCTAACTCTTCTACTACAGCAAACTGCGTATTAACAGCCTCTACTCTGTTGAGGGATACCTCGGTTCTTTCCAGCTTCTAGCTATTATAAATAAGGCTGCTATGAATATAGTGGAGCATGTGTCCTTATTACATGCTGGAGAATCCTCTGGGTATATGCCCAGGAATGGTATAGCAGGGTCCTCTAGTAGTATTATGCCCAATTTTCTGAGGAACCGCCAAACTGATTTCCAGAGTGGTGATGTCCTTCAACAGAGGAATGGATACAGAAAATGTGGTACATTTACACACTGAAGTACTACTCAGTTATTAAAAACAATGAATTCATGAAATTCTTAAGCAAATGGATGGGACTAGAAGATATCATCCTGAGTGAGGTAACCCAATTGCAAAAGAACACACATGGTATGCACTCACTGACAAGTAGATATTAGCCCAGAAGTTTGGAATACCCAAGATACAATTCACAGACCAAATGAAGCTCAAGAAGAAGGAAGAACAAAGTATGGATAATGTGGTCCTTAAAATGAGGAACAAGGCTTGCAGCAAGGCCACCATCTTGCCTCAGTCACTGCGGATGGTTGGCAGCTGGGGTCAGGTGCATGGATAGAGACCTAGCCTAGCATTAGCTACTGCCTAGGCTCTTGCCTGCACCCAGAGCCAGAGCAGTTTGGCAGGAGGTCTGTGCACCAACAGCTTGGCGGTGCAACCAGCGCCAGATCAGGTAGGCGGGCGGTCTCTGCGCCCACCCGTGCAGGCACCAACCTGTTTATGGATCTGTGCCTTGAGTACAGCCAGAGGCCAACATTTTGCCTTAGGACACCACAGAGAGCTAACCAGACAGAGCCCTGTGGACTGAGAGCACCACCATCTAGGTCCAGCAGTCCAACCAGGGAACCTCCAGTCCTGCAGGGAATCCCGTAGTTAGACAGAGCCCTGAGACCCACCACCATCTTGGAGCTGGTGGCCTGAACAGGTAACCATAGAGAACCAACAGAGGAGCCCAGGTCACCATAAAGATCTAACAGACAAGCCCAGATCAGTGGGAAAAAAGATCTGATTCTTAAGAGCTGGCAACTAGACAGGACAGGAGGAGACCGTGGGAGGCCAATTGCAGGTCCAGCAGCAAATGGGGGAAGACTTGTGTCCAGCCCAGCAGAGCTGAGGAGGTAATTTGGAGGCCAGTAGCAGAAACCTTCTAGTCTCCACCTCGGGAGCACAGAGCAGCGCCAAACACCAGGCTCACAGGAGCTTCAAACACCAACCAGTAACAAGACCAACTAACTCCAGAGACAAACAGATGGCAAAAGGCAAACGTAGGAACATTACTAAGAGAAATCAAGGCAATATGGCAGCATCTGAACACAATTCTCCAACCACAGCAAGTCCTGGATACCCCAACACGCCAGAAAAACAAGAGTTGGATTTAAAATCACTGGTCATGATGCTGCTAGAGGAACACAAAAAAGATTTAAACAAATCTTTTAAAGAAATGCAAGGGAACATGAATAGGGTAGAAGCCCTTACAATGCAAACACAAAAATCACTTAAAGAATTCCAAGAGAATATGGATCAACAGACAGAAGCCAATAAAGAGGAAATGAGAAAATCACTTAAAGAAATGCAGGAGAAATTGAGTCAACAGGCAGAAGTCATGAAAGAGGAAACACAAAAATCTCTTAAAGAGTTGCAAGAAAACACAAACAAACAAGTGAAGGAACTGAGCAAAACCATCCAAGATCTGAACACAGAGGTAGAAACAACAAAGAAATCACAAAGGGAGACAACTTTGGAGATAGAAAACCTTGGGAAGAAATCGGGGATCATAGATGCAAATATCAACAACAGAATACAAGAGATAGAGGTAAGAATCTCAGATGCTTAAGTAACCATTGACTCCACAGTCAAAGAAAATGTAAAATGCAAAAGGCTTATAACCCCAAACATCCAGGAAATCCAGGACACAATGAGAAGATCAAACCTAAGGATTATAGGGATAGATGAGAGTGAAGATCTACAATTTAAAGGGCCAGCAAATATCTTCAACAAAATTATGGAAGAAAACTTCCCTAACCTAAAGAGAGAGATGCCCATGAATATACAAGAAGCCTACAGAACTCCAAACAGACTGGACCAGAACAAAAATGCCTCCTGTCACATAATAATCAAAATCCCAAACATACTAAACAAAGAAAGAATATTAAAGGCAGTAAGAGAAAAAGGCCAAATAACATATAAAGGAAGACCTATCAGAATCACACCAGACTTCTCTCCAGAGACCATGAAAGCTAGAAGATCCTAGGTGGATCTCATGCAGACTCTAAGAGAACACAAATGTCAGCCAAGACTACTATACCCAGCAAAACTCTCAATCAACATAGATGGAGAAATCAAAATATTCCATGACAAGACCAAATTTACACAATATCTTTCCACTAACCCAGCTCTACAAAGGATAATAGGAGGAAAACTCCAATACAAGGAAGGAAATGGCACTCTTTAAAAAAGCAAGATAGTAACCTTCTTCCACCAAACTCAAAAGAAGATAACCACTCAAAAACAAAAATAACATCAAAAATGACAGGAAGAAATAATCACTATTCCTTAATATCTCTTAACATCAATGGACTCAATTCCCCGATAAAAAGACAAAGACTAACAGACTGGATATGGAAACATTTTGCTGCATACAGGAAACACACCTCAGGGTCAAAGACAAAAACTACCTTAGAGTAAAAGGCTGGAAGACAATTTTGCAAGCAAATGGTTGCAGGAAGTGAGCTGGTATAGCCATTCTAATATCAGATAAAATTGACTTTCAAGCTAAAGTCATCAAAAGAGACACAGAAGGTCACTTCTTGATGGTCAAAGAAAAAATCCACCAAGAAGAACTCACAATTCTAAACATCTATGCTCCAAATGCAAGGACACACTCATTCGTAAAGGAAACTTTACTAAAGCTCAAAGCACACATTGCACCTAACAAAATAATTGTGGGGGACCTCAACACTCCACTATCCTCAATGGACTGATCAGGAAAACGGAAACTAAACAGGGACACAAGGAAACTCATTGAAACTTCGGACCAATTGGATTTAACAGCTATATATAGAACCTTTCATCCTAAAGCAAAAGACTATACCTTTTTCTCAGCACCTCATGGTACCTTCTCCAAAATCGACCATATAATTGGTCACAGGACAGAATTCAAAAAATATAAAAAGATCAAAATAATCCCATGTCTCCTATAGGATCACCATGGAGTAAGAGTATTCTTCAGTAGCAACAAAAACAACCAAAAATCCTCATATACATGAAGGCTGAACAATATTCTACTCAATGATACCTTAGTCAAGGAAGAAATAAAGAAAGAATCAAAGACATTTTAGAATTTAATGAAAATGAAGGCACAGTATACCCAACTCTATGGGACACAATGAATGAAAGCAGTGCTAAGAGAAAAACTCATAGCCCTGCGTGCCTCCAAAAAGAAACAGGAGAGAGCATATACTAGCAAATTAACGGCACACCTGAAAGCTCTGGAACAAAAAGAAGCTATTGCACACAGGAGGAGTAGAAGACAGGAAATCATCAAACTCAGGGCTGAAATCAATCAAGTTGAAACAAAGAGAACCATACAAAGAATCAACAAAACCAGGAGCTGGTTCTTTGAGAAAATCAACAAGATAGATAAACCCTTAGCCAGACTTACCAAAGGGCACAGAGACAGTATTCAAATTAACAAAATTAGAAACGAAAAGGGAGATATAATAACAGAAACTGAGGAAATTCAAAAATCATCAGATCCTAATTCAAAAGCCTATATTCAACACAACTGGAGAATCTGGAGGAAATGGACAATTTCCTAGACAGATACCAAATACCAAAATTAAATCAGGATCAAATGGATCATCTAAACAGTCCCATAACCCCCAAAGAAATAGAAGGGGTCATAGAAAGTCTTCCAACCAAAAAAAGAACAGGACCAGATGGTTTTAGTGCAGAATTCTATCAGACCTTCGAAGAAGACCTAATACCAATACTCTTCAAACTATTCCACAAAATAGAAATAGAAGGAACATGACCCAACTCATTCTACAAAGCCACAATTACCCTGATACCAAAACCACACAAAGATCCAACTAAGAAAGAGAACTTCAGTCCAATCTCCCTTATGAACATTGGTGCAAAAATACTCAATAAAAGTCTTGCCAAACGAATCCAAGAACATATCAAAATGATCATTCACCAAGTTGGCTTCATCCCAGGGATGCAGGGATGGTTCAATATATGGAAATCCATCAATGTAATCCACTACATAAACAAACTCAAAGAAAAAAAAAACCACATGGTCATCTCATTGGATGCTGAAAAAGCATTTGACAAAATTCAGCATCCTTTCATGCTAAAAGTCTCGGAAAGAACAGGAATTCAAGACCCATACCTAAAGATAGTAAAAGCAAGTTAAAGCAGACCAGTAGCCAACATCAAAGTAAACGGAGAGAAGCTTGAAGCAATCTCACTAAAATCATGGACTAGACAATGCTGCCCCCTCTCACCATATCTCTTCAATATAGTACTTGAGGTACTAGCTAGAGTAATTCAACAACATAGGGAAGTCAAACGGATACAAATTGGAAAGGAAGAAGTCAAACTATCACTATTCGCAGATGATATGATAGTATACTTAAGTGACCCAAAAAAATTCCACCAGAGAACTCCTACAACTGATAAACAACTTCAGCAAAGTGGCTGGTTATAAAATCAACTCAAGCAAATCAGTAGCCTTCGTATACTCAAAGGATGAGCAGGCTGAGAAAGAAATTAGGGAAATGACACCCTTCACAATAGCCACAAACAATATAAAGTATCTTGGTGTGACTCTAAACAAACAAGTGAAAGATTTATAAGACAAAAACTTGAGGTCTCTGAAGAAGGAAATGGAAGAAGACCTCAGAAAATGGAAAAATCTTTCATGCTCGTGGGTTGGCAGGATTAATATAGTTAAAATGGCAATCTTGCCAAAAGCAATATACAGATTCAACGCAATCCCCATCAAAATCCCAACTCAGTTCTTCATAGAGTTAGAAAGAGCAATTCTCAAATTCATCTGGAATAACAAAAAACCCAGGATAGCTAAAACTATCATCAACAGTAAAAGAACTTCTGGGGCAATCAGTATCCCGGACCTCAAGCAATACTACAGAGCAGTAGTGTTAAAAAACTGCATGGTATTGGTACAGTGACAGGGAGGTGGATCAGTGGAATAGGATTGAAGACGCAGAAGTGAACCCACACATCTATGGCCAATTGATCTTTGACAAGGGAGCTACAACCATCCAATGGAAAAAAGATAGTCTTTTCAACAAATGGTGCTGGCTCAACTGGAGGTCAACATGCAAAAGAATGAGAATTGATCCACTCTTATCTCCTTGTACTAAGCTCAACTCCAAGTGAATCAAGGACCTCCACATAAAACTAGACACACTAAAACTAATAGAAAAGAAACTGGGGAAAGCCCTTGAGGACATTGGCTCAGGGGGAAAATTCCTGAACAGAACACCAATAGCTTATGCTCTAAGATAAAGAATAGACAAATGGGATCTCATAAAATTACAAAGTTTCTGTAAGGCAAAAGACACTGTCAAAAGGACAAATCGGCAACCAACAAATTGGGAAAAGATCTTCACTAACCCCACATCCGACAGAGGGCTAATATCCAATGTATACAAAGAACTCAAGAAGTTAGACCCCAGAAAACCAAATAACCCTATCCAAAAATGGGGTACAGAGCTAAACAAAGACTTTTCACCTGAAGAAATTCGGATGGCTGAGAAACACCTTAAAAAATGTTCAACAGCATTAGTCATTAGAGAAATGCAAATCAAAACAATCCTGAGATTTCACCTCACACCAGTCAGAATGGCTAAGATTAAAAACTCAGGAGACATCAGGTGTTGGCGAGGATGTGGAGAAAGAGGAACACTCCTCCACTGCTGGTGGGACTGCAAGCTGGTACAACCACTCTGGAAATCAGTCTGGCGGTTCCTCAGAAAACTGGACATGATACTTCCGGAGGACCCAGCCATACCACTCCTGGGCATATACCCAGAAGATTCCCCAGCATGCAATAAGGATACATGCTCCACTATGTTCATAGCAGCCTTATTTATAATAGCAAGAAGCTGGAAAGAACCCAGATGTCCCTCAACAGAGGAATGGATACAAAAAATGTGGTATATATTACCACATTGTATATATATACAATGGAATACTATTCAGCCGTTAGAAACAATGAATCCATGAAATTCTTAGAGAAATGGATGGAGCTGGAGAACATCATACTAAGTGAGGTAACCCAGTCTCAAAAGAATACCTATGGTATGAACTCACTGATAAGTGGATATTAGCCTAAAATCTTGGGACACCAAAGACATAATTCATATACCAAATGATGTCCGACAAGAAGAAAGGAGTGGACACTGGTGCTGGAAAGGATCAAAGCATCAGTGTAGGCAAATACCAAAACAGGGAAGTGGGAAGGAGTGGATGAGGGAGCAGGGGGAGGGAAAAGGGCATGTAGGACCTTTGGGGGGCAGGGAACCAGAAAAAGGGAAATGAAATGTAAATATAGAATATATCCAATTAAAAAATAAGTGTATTATACCAATTCTGTATAAAAAATAATATGGTTCTTTTTCTATGGAGTTTCTGGTACAATAAAAGTGACTAGTTAATAAGAAAATATAAAAAAAAAGAAGTTAGACCCCAGAAAACCAAATAACCCTATCCAAAAATGGGGTACAGAGCTAAACAAAGACTTTCACCTGAAGAAATTCAGATGGCTGAGAAACACCTTAAAAAATGTTCAACATCATTAGTCATTAGAGAAATGCAAATCAAAACAACCCTGAGATTTCACCTCACACCAGTCAGAATGGCTAGGATTAAAAACTCATCAGGTGTTGGAGAGGATGTGGAGAAAGAGGAACAATCCTCCACTGCTGGTGGAACTGCAAACATCATACTAAGTGAGGTAACCCAGTCTCAAAAGAATACCCATGGTATGCACTCACTGATAAGTGGATATTAGCCTTAAATCTTGGGACACCAAAGACACAATCCACATATCAAATGATGTCCGACAAGAAGGAAGGAGTGGACCTTGGTGCTGGAAAGGATCAAAGCATCAGTGTAGGCAATTACCAGAACAGGGAAGTGGGAAGGGGTGGATGGGAGAATAGGGGGAGGGAAAAGGGCATGTGGGACCAGAAAAGGGAAATGAAATGTAAATATAGAATATATCCAATAAAAAAATTTTTTAAAAAGAATGGGGAACAAAATAACCACAGGAGATATAGAGACAAAGTGTAGAGCAGAGACTAAGGGAAAGACCATCCAGAGACTGCCCCTCCTAGAGATCCATCCCATATAGAGTTACAAAACCCAGACACTATTGTGGATGCCCACAAGTACTTGCTGACTGGAGCCGGATATAGCTGTCACCTGGGAGGCTCTGCTAGTGCATGACAAATACAGAGGGGGACACTCTCAGCCAACCATTAAAGTGAGCACAGGGCCCCCAATGGAGGAGCTAGAGAAAGGATCCAAGGAGCTGAAGAGGTTTGCAGCACCATAGAAGGGACAAAAATATGAACCACCCAGTACTCCCAGAGCTCGCAGGGACTAAACCACCAACCAAAGAGTACACATGGAGGGACCCATGGCTCCAGATGCATGTGTAGCAGAGGATGACCTTGCTGGACATCAAAGGGAGGAGAGGCCCTTGGTCCTGAGTAGGCTAGATGCCCTAGTATAGGGGAATGCCAGGACAGGGAAGTGGGAGTGGGTGGATTGGTGAACAGGGAGAGAGGGGTTGGGTTAGGGGACTTTCGGGGGAAACCAGGAAAGGGGACAATATTTGAAATGTAAATAAGGAATATATCTAATTTAAAAAAAAAACAGCCTCTGCTCATTCTCATGTGGGCTTTCTGCTTATTTCCACTCCAATGAGCTGTTCTATACCTTCTCCTCTCACCTTACCAGCTATAGTCACCTGTGCGTTCATGAGACATACTAAGGAAAAGCTATCCAAAGTCTGCCTTAAGGATGCATGCAAGCCTGGGTGTGTTTAGCATGCTTGAAAAATGATCGATTTCTGATTTTATTGTATGTGTTTATACATACACATATGTATCTATACATGTATATCTGTATAGATACATATGTGTACAGGTATTATATATGAATATATACTATGGGTATGTGCATATAGACATATCTGTTATGAATTGGTTCCAGGTAGTCTTATCTGGAATAAGGCACCTTCAGGGGTTCATCGGAGCCTCAGGGTAGAACCACATGGGAGAGATTTTAAACCTCTACTGCCTCTGCCCCACAGCCAGGACCATGCTAGCTTAACAGCTACTAAAATAGACGTGCAAATTAATTCCTATCTGTTGGAGTATTCTGCTTCTTTCACGATGTCTTTCTTTATGTTTTATGCTGGTGTTTCATGAGTCTGTTTTAGGCCTGAAGAACCAGCTGTGATATCACACACCACCCTTCACCCTACGAAGCCATGTGAGCTGAGTATACAGATCCAGCTAATTTGCAGTAACATCATGATCGTGGCAGTGGGGGATGTGAAAGTTTGAAAGAAAAGTGAAACTGCTATTGGACTGGAGGAAAAGCAAAATGGATGAAAGGAGAGATGATATCGTGGTTAAGAGCAGATACTGCTCTTGCAGATAAGAACCTGGTTCAGTTCCTAACACCTCTGTTGGGCGGCTCACAACCACCTGTAATTCCAGCCCCAGGGAATCCAATGCCTCTCTCCTTGGAGGGTACCTGTGCTCATTTGCACGTGTGTGTGTGTGTGTGTGTGTGTGTGTGTGTGTGTAGACAGACAGACAGACTGATGGACAGACAGAGGGGGGAGTGCACACAATTAAAAATTAAAATAAATCTTTAAATATAAATAAATAAAAGATACCATGTTTAGAAAAGAAAAAAAAGTTGGGAGAAAATGAAGATGCAAATGGAACTAAATAAGATGTAACCTTTTCTTCTGCAGGTAGTAGAACCGGCAATACCCTGTCTGATCTCATCCTTGAACTATTACCCTAAAATATCATCTCAGCAAACCTAAACGCTAGCGAGGGTAGTCAACTACAAATTCCCGAGCTTCTCTGAGTATTAATTTGACTTTGACGAGAAAATTAACATTCGCTTGAGGATGGTGGTGTTAGATATATTAAATGGGATAAACATGAGCTTCTAAATGTCAGTCAGTGGCTTAAATCAAAATAAATAAAAAACCTATATTGCTGCAATTTAAAACAAGTAAATATTTATCAGTATGTTTGTACAAGCCAAGCTTAAGAGAGACATGCTTCCCAAGCAATTCGTGCAGGCAGCGATCTATAAGTCCCAATGCATTCTCTCCCGCAGAAGGAGGGGCAAGCAGAATCCATGGCTGCTAATGCTTGTGGTGCTGACGGGGTAAGCTTTCATGTGGGGGCAAACACTGGCTTGTGCGCTCCAAGTTACAGCCATACTTTAAAGAGCTTTCCCAATTAATCTTCACAAATTAATGGATTAATGGGAAGGCAGTTAACTTTTAATGACAGCACAGCCAGAGGCTGATTGATTTTGGGGTTTTAATAGCAACTATTTAAACTCTAGATATTAGGACAAAGAGACCCACAAATCCACACACCCCCAAGACAAGCAACCAAAGGTAAAAGAGTCAAATAAGTAATTGTTTTAAAGTCAAGTGAACATCAGCCTTCCAGGAGTCTATGGACTTCACAGAATTTCACCAACTGAGAAGTTGACCACATTCAACACTGCCTCCTATAGAGTAACAGGGATAAACGGGGAGCAAGCTTTTCTGCAGTTTATTGTGAATGGATTTAAGGTAGATATTCACTCTGGGGCTTCGGGATGATGTGAGAGTAGGCAAGATTCTGGAGGATGTAGACAGAGGAAAGTCCACGAGAGCCCACCCCTGCCATGAAGAGCTGCAAGTGGGCAAAGGCTCCTGACAGGAGGAGGAGCATCTTCCTCCAGGGATGAGAGCCCTTCCTTCCCCCGTGGTTGCACAATCCCAAGCCATCAGCACCTGTGCACACAACTAAACAGGCTTGGTTGTATGTATGTGTGTCTGTAACAGTAAGACTAAATTGGATGGAGAGGGGGAGAGGCAAGAATGAAACCAATGAAGCTCTCAAAAATAAATTTAGAAATTTAAGATGATAGAGGGAGGGAAAAAAGATACCGGGCAGAATGAGTAAATCAAAGTTCAGTACATTTAAAAAAATACATTTAGATATATTTTAAATATAAAACATAGCTAATTGTATTTCATACTTAGAGATATTTTCTATGTATAATATAGTTAATTAAATTTATTTTATATTCAGATATAGTTAATGTACGCTTGAGATGCTGAAATGCATCACAATTTCCCTCAGAAAGGTTTCAGCGATTCGTTCTTTTATTTATTCACTCCTTGTTCTCCCTATCACATGCACCTTCCTTTGCTTGGTGGGTAGATAAGAAAAACTGGAACTCTACACATTGTTGGCCGAAGGAGTGAATGACTGCTGATGCGGGAGACATTTCTGTGTGTTGTCACTCCTCATGATGTCTGAGAATCGTCACTCTTCTTCTCCACAGGTTTTAGAAACATAAGTTAATTATCCTGTTGTACTTATTTGTGGTCGGTTTTATTTGTTTCCAATGCTGTTCTCTCCTGAGCATCCTTAGGTTTGTGTATGCTTATTATTGTTATTGTTGTTGCTATTGTTGTTGTTATTAAATGTATTAAATGAAGTGTGCTTGCTTTTGCCGTTAGGGTATTGAGTGCATACACCTTTCATAATCAAATATTCGCTGCTCAATGTTTTTTTTTTTTTCTGTGTCGGTGAGTTTGTGCCTGTGTGTGTGCTCCTAGACATGCACGAGTGTGCATGGATGACCAGAAAAAAACAGAGAGATCGGTCAACACTGGAATTAAAAGTGTAGATCACTGCATCTTGCTTTTTTTTTTTTCCTAATGGACTCTGTGTATGACTTGGGTCCTTATGCTAGCATAGTAAGTACTTTACTTATTCATCCACTTCCTGACCCCCTTGTTGATCTCTTGGTTAAGTGATATATTTAACAGAAATGACAGAAGAGACACTGGGAATTGAGAAATGTGGGCTTTGGGTCTAGAGAAGCTTTAAATGCTTGTTCAGGCACGTCCCAGGGTCTGATCTATACCCCTCTCGCTTGGCATACTTCCCTCTATAATGCACATTAAAACATACTTCACAGAAGAGCTTGATGGCCTCACGTGATTAAATGCCTGCGACACAGAAAGTACAGAGCAGGGTTCTTGAAATAATGTATCTCTTTTCTTCTACTACCGGTTCTAGTGAGTGAAGAAAAATGTGTCTCTTTTTTTTTTTTTTTTGAGGAGTTATTAATATGCTTGTCTTGAATGCACCACCTTGGAAATTAGTGTGATAAATGGATTTAGCACATTTGTTGAAACAAAATATTCATAGCAGGCAGCACAAGAGTCACTGGAGGTAGAAGGAGAATATTGACTTCTTCCTTCTGACGTCTCTCATCCAAATCCTTTGACTACACTCACTCGGACCCCTTACTTTCTCCTGTGGCGTCTTCCTTCTTGCAGCCATCCCAAATAGATAATCTTGAGCTTCAGACTGAGGACCTGTTTGCCTGAGAAGTCATAGGGTCTTGGGTTTTGCTTTTGTTTTTGTTTTTTCTTCTTCACTTAGAGATCAGGAGGTTGGGGGAAAAAAAGAAGTAGGTGAAACTTCAAGGCCCACTATCCTTCTGTGCTAGGGAAATGTCATTGAGAAAAGATGGATCCTTAGAAAGAAAGGGATGGATTGCTTTGTATAGCACCCTCCTCCATGCAGAACAATGGCCATCTTCATAAGACCCAAGAATGTCACAGGTGGGCCTCCTGACTGTTGACCTCATAGAAGGAGGGAGCTGGGAAGGTCATTGCCCCCCTCCCTCTCAGGTGAGTATCTAGCCTCTCCTCCCATCCAACTGGAACAATTCTACCTTCATTGTATGAGGTCTTTGGGGGTCTCAACTCTCAAAAGGGGACTAGACTATGTACTATGACATTGGAGGAGAAGGCTCCATTTACATGACTATAGAGAAGGCACCATACATGCAGGTTGAGGATTTCCCTTTTCGGTTGCTTTGGGATCAACCCAACAGGATGTTACCTATGCTCTGAAAGTGAGCCCAGGAAACACATTGATTCTCAAGGGGAACTTTGATGTAACTGAGCTTTATTATTATTACCATTATTATCATGGTCATCATCATCATCATCATCAGGACCTTAGGAAAGGAGGATGGACAAATGCTGTCTAGTACCTTTCAGGGAGAAATTCTCAAAGCATGTGCTTCAAAATTAAGTCTATAAGCCATGAGAAAAATCGCCTTTGGCCTTGACTAACATACACCATTCTTTCCCTACTGCTAAGTCTTATTAAAAAGCATTCTATAGCCAGGTCTACCCTACTTTATAGACTTAATTAAATGTTCAACTAAGCCTTAGATACAAAAGCCTTAAATGCCTTATTTAAAAATGAATGATGGAGGGCAGGGGTGGGGGTAGGAGGAGACTAACCACTCAGCTTGGGAGAACACAATGTAAGAAACACAAAGAAAGTTCAAGGTGGAAATTCATAAAAACAAATGAAAGCTAGCCAATTCGAAGATATAGAAATTACAAAATAATTAAATTCAGTTCATTTGAGGGAACATAATCATTTTAAAAGGAAAAAAAACTTAGTTCAAGTTGGAAAACAGAAGCATATAAGGAACAAACTAACTAGGGATTCATTGGCCTTCTTCCTTTCCTTCTTTTCTACTAAGTTTGTGTAAATTCTCTTGAGTAGATCTCTACAGACTATAGCCTATTTCCCAGAGTGTAGTGGGTAATAATTAAGAAGAGTACCGCCGACAGAAAGCTCAGCTGCGGGTGCAGACTACCGGCCGGGACCAGCTCTCTGAGCGGACTAGCAGCGAGGGGCCACCGGGCCACCTCGGGGCACAGCTCGGCACTCTAGCAGCTGGAGTCAGGGGCCTGGACTCAGAGCGAGCATAGTCCAGCACAGACAACGCAGCCAGAAGGGAGCAGCAGAGCCGGGTACGAGCAGCTCAGCCAAGGCCACGCTGTGCTTTCAGCAGGGGCAGCCATCTTGCCCCAGACCCCCCGCGCGCAAACAGCGGGCACACTGGACGCAGTGAGCGGCTGGAATCAGGTGCGTGGCCAGAGTTATAGCTTAGCTTAGCTCTGCAGGAGATCCGGGCACAGAAAGCTCAGCTGCCGGTGCAGACTACCGGCCGGGACCAGCTCTCTGAGCGGACTAGCAGCGAGGGGCCACCGGGCCGCCTCGGGGCACAGCTCAGAACTCTAGCAGCTGGAGTCAGGGACCTGGACTCAGAGCGAGCATAGTCCAGGACAGACAAGCTGCCAGAAGGGATCTGTCTCCTGGGGACAGGCGTGCTGTGCTTTCAGCAGGGCGCCATCTACAATAAGACCAACTAACGCCAGAGATAAAGAGATGGCAAAAGGCAAACGTAGGAACGTTATTAACAGAAATCAAGGCAATATGGCCCCATCTGAACCCAATTCGCCAACCACAGCAAGTCCAGGATACCCCAGCACACCAGAAAAACAAGAGTTAGATATAAAAGCACAGGTCATGATGCTCCTAGAGGAACACAAAAAAGACATAAACAAATCTCTTAAAGAAATGCAGGGGAACATCAATAGAGTAGAAGCTCTTACAATCCAAACACAAAAAACACTTAAAGAACTCCAGGAGAATATGGGCCATCAGACAGAAACCAATAAAGAGGAAGTGAGAAAATCAGTTAAAGAAATGCAGGAGAACTTGAAACAACAGGCAGAAGTCATGAAAGAGGGAGCACAAAAATATATTAAAGAATTACATGAAAACACAAACAAACAAATGATGGAACTGAGCAAAACCATCCAAGATCTGAACACAGAGGTAGAAACAACTAAGAAATCACAAAAAGAGGCAACCTTGGAGATAGAAAACCTTGGGAAGAAAACAGGGGTTGTAGATGCAAACATAAACAACAGAATACAAGAGATAGAAATAAGAATCTCCGATGCTGAAGATAACATAGTAACCATTGACTCCACAGTCAAAGAAAACGCAAAATCCAAAAGGCTTGTAACCCAAAACATCCAGGAAATCCAGGACACAATGAGAAGACCAAACCTAAGGATTATAGGGATAGATGAGAGTGAAGATCTACAACTTAAAGGGCCAGCAAATATCTTTAACAAAATTATGGAAGAAAACTTTCCTAACTTAAAGAGAGAGATGCCCATGAATGTACAAGAAGCCTACAGAACTCCAAACAGACTGGACCAGAACAGAAACACCTCCCGTCACATAATAATCAAAACCCCAAATGTACTAAACAAAGAAAGAATATTAAAGGCAGTAAGAGAAAAGGGCCAAGTAACATATAAAGGAAGACCTATCAGAATCACACCAGACTTCTCTCCAGAAACCATGAAAGCTAGAAGATCCTGGGCAGACCTCATGCAGACCCTAAGAGAAAACAAATGTCAGCCAAGACTACTATACCCAGCAAAACTCTCAATCAACATAGATGGAGAAATCAAAATATTCCATGACAGGACCAAATTTACACAATATCTTTCCACTAACCCAGCTCTACAAAGGATAATAGGAGGAAAACTCCAACACAAGGAAGGAAATGGCACCCAAGAAAAAGCAAGACAGTAAACTTCTTCCATCAAACTCAAAGGAAGATAACTACTCAAAAACAAAAATAACATCAAAAATGTCAGGAAGTAATAATCTCTATTCCTTAATATCTCTTAACATCAATGGACTCAACTCCCCAATAAAAAGACATAGACTAACAGACTGGATACGGAAACAGGACCCTACATTTTGCTGCTTACAGGAAACACACCTCAGAGTCAAAGACAAACACTACCTTAGAGTAAAAGGATGGAAGACAATTTTGCAAGCAAATGGTCACAGGAAGAAAGCTGGAATAGCCATTTTAATATCAGATAAAATTGACTTTCAACCCAAAGTCATCAAAAGAGACACAGAAGGTCACTTCCTGCTAGTCAAAGGAAGAATCCACCAAGAGGAACTCACAATTCTAAACATCTACGCTCCAAATGTAAGGGCACCCTCATTTGTAAAAGAAACCTTACTAAAGCTCAAAGCACACATTGCACCTAACACAATGATTGTGGGGGACCTCAATACTCCACTATCTACAGTGGACCGACCAGGAAAACAGAAACTAAACAGAGACACGAAGAAACTCATCGAAACTTTGGAGCAATTGGATTTAACAGATATATATAGAACATTTCACCCTAAAGCAAAAGACTATACCTTTTTCTCAGCCCCTCATGGTACCTTCTCCAAAATCGACCATATAATTGGACACAAGACAGATCTCAACAAATATAAAAAGATCGAACTAATCCCATGCCTCTTATCAGATCACCATGGAGTAAGAGTGTTCTTCAATAGCAACAAAAACAACAGAAAATCCCCATACGCTTGGAGGCTGAACAATATTCTACTCAATGATACCTTAGTCCAGGAAGAAATAAAGAAAGAAATCAAAGAATTCTTAGAACTTAATGAAAATGAAGGCACAACATACCCAAATCTATGAGACACAATGAAAGCAGTGCTTAGAGGAAAACTCATAGCCCTGAGTGTCTCCAAAAAGAAACAGGAGAGAGCATATACTAGCAACTTAATGGCACACTTGAAAGCTCTGGAACAAAAAGAAGCAATTTCACCCAGGAGGAGTAGAAGACAGGAAATCATCAAACTCAGGGCTGAAATCAATCAAGTTGAAACAAAGAGAACCATACAAAGAATCAACAAAACCAGGAGCTGGTTCTTTGAGAAGATCAACAAGATAGATAAACCCCTAGCCAGACTTACTAAAGGGCACAGAGACAGTATTCAAATTAACAAAATTAGAAATGAAAAGGGAGATATAACAACAGAAACTGAGGAAATTCAAAAAATCATCAGATCCTACTACAAAAACCTATACTCAACACAACTGGAGAATCTGGAGGAAATGGACAATTTCCTCGACAGTTACCAAATACCAAAATTAAACCAGGATCAAATAGATCGTCTAAACAGACCCATAACCCCCAAAGAAATAAAAGGGGTCATAGACAGTCTTCCAACCAAAAAGAGCACAGGACCAGACGGTTTTAGTGCAGAATTCTATCAGACCTTCAAAGAAGTCCTGATACCGATACTCTTCAAATTATTCCACAAAATAGGAACAGAAGGAACACTACCCAACTCATTCTATGAAGCCACAATTACCCTGATACCAAAACCACACAAAGATCCAACTAAGAAAGAGAACTACAGGCCAATTTCTCTTATGAATATCGATGCAAAAATACTAAACAAAATACTTGCCAACCGAATCCAAGAACACATCAAAACGATCATTCACCATGATCAAGTTGGCTTCATCCCAGGGATGCAGGGATGGTTCAATATACGGAAATCCATCAACGTAATCCACTACATAAACAAACTCAAAGAAAAAAACCACATGGTCATCTCATTGGATGCTGAAAAAGCATTTGACAAAATTCAGCATCCTTTCATGCTAAAGGTCCTAGAAAGAACAGGAATTCAAGGCCCATATCTAAACATAGTAAAAGCAATATACAGCAGACCAGTAGCCAACATCAAGGTAAACGGAGAAAAACTCGAAGCAATCCCTCTAAAATCAGGGACTAGACAAGGCTGTCCCCTCTCGCCATATCTCTTCAATATGGTACTTGAGGTACTAGCTAGAGCAATTCGACAACAGAGGGAAGTCAAAGGGATACAAATCGGAAAGGAAGAAGTCAAACTATCACTATTTGCAGATGATATGATAGTTTACTTAAGTGACCCAAAAACCTCCACCAGAGAACTCCTGCAACTGATAAACAACTTCAGCAAAGTGGCTGGCTATAAAATCAACTCAAGTAAATCAGTAGCCTTCCTATACGCGAAGGATAAGCAGGCCGAGAAAGAAATTAGGGAAATGACACCCTTCACAATAGCCACAAATGATATAAAGTATCTTGGAGTGATGCTAACCAAACATGTGAAAGATTTATACGACAAAAACTTCAGGTCTCTGAAGAGGGAAATTGAAGAAGACATCAGAAAATGGGAAAATCTTCCATGCTCGTGGGTTGGCAGGACTAATATAGTCAAAATGGCAATCTTGCCCAAAGCAATATACAGATTCAATGCAATTCCCATCAAAATCCCAACTCAGTTCTTCATAGAGCTAGAAAGAGCAATTCTCAAATTCATCTGGAATAACAAAAAAACCCAGGATAGCTAAAACTATCATCAACAGCAAAAGAACTTCTGGGGGAATCAATATCCCGGACCTCAAGCAATATTACAGAGCAGTGGTATTAAAAACTGCATGGTATTGGTTCAGTGACAGGGAAGCGGATCAATGGAATAGGATTGAAGACCCAGAATTGAACCCACACATCTATGGCCAATTGATCTTCGACAAAGGAGCTGAAAACATCCAGTGGAAAAAAGATAGCCTTTTCAACAGATGGTGCTGGCTCAACTGGAGGTCAACATGCAGAAGAATGAGAATTGATCCACGCTTATCTCCTTGCACTAAGCTCAACTCCAAGTGGATCAAAGATCTCCACATAAAACCAGACACACTAAAACTAATAGAAAAGAAACTGGGGAAGACCCTTGAGGACATTGGCTCAGGGGAAAAATTCCTGAACAGAACACCAATTGCTTATGCTCTAAGAGCAAGAATAGACAAATGGGACCTCATAAAACTACAAAGTTTCTGTAAGGCAAAAGACACTGTCAAAAGGATAAATCGGCAACCAACAAATTGGGAAAAAATCTTCACCAACCCCACATCCGACAGAGGGCTAATCTCCAATGTATACAAAGAACTCAAGAGGTTAGACCCCAGAAAACCAAATAACCCTATCCAAAAATGGGGTACAGAGCTAAACAGAGACTTTTCACCTGAAGAAATTCGGATGGCTGAGAAACACCTTAAAAAATGTTCAACATCACTAGTCATTAGGGAAATGCAAATTAAAACAACCCTGAGATTTCACCTCACACCAGTCAGAATGGCTAAGATTAAAAACTCAGGAGACATCAGGTGTTGGCGAGGATGTGGAGAAAGAGGAACACTCCTCCACTGCTGGTGGGAATGCAAGCTGGTACAACCACTCTGGAAATCAGTATGGCGGTTCCTCAGAAAACTGGGCGTGATACTTCCGGAGGACCCAGCCATACCACTCCTGGGAATATACCCAGAAGATTCACCAGCATGCAATAAGGATACATGCTCCACTATGTTCATAGCAGCTTTATATATAATAGCCAGAAGCTGGAAAGAACCCAGATGTCCCTCAACAGAGGAATGGATACAAAAAATGTGGTATATATACACAATGGAGTACTATACAGCCATTAGAAACAATGAATTCATGAAATTCTTAGAGAAATGGATGGAGCTGGAGAATGTCATACTAAGTGAGGTGACCCAGTCTCAAAAGAATACCCATGGTATACAGTCACTGATAAGTGGATATTAGCCTAGAAGCTTGGAACACCAAAGACACAAATCACATATCAAGTGATGTCTCACAAGAAGAAAGGAGTGGACATTGGTGCTAGAATGGACCAAAACATCATTTTGGGAGAGTACAAGAACAGTAAAGTGGGAGTGGGTGGATGCGGGAGCAGGGGGAGGGAAAAGGACATGTGGGACCTTTGGGGGTGGGGAACCAGAAAAAGGGAAATGAATTGTAAATATAGAATATATACAATAAAAAAATCAAAAAAAAAGAAAACAATAACAACAAAAATAAAAAAACAAAAATAAAAAAAAATAAAAAATAAAAAAAAAAAAAGAAGAGTACCGCCCCGCTAAGCCTCTGTACCACTTCTTCCAAGTATCCGGTAAAGCATGACTCTTAAACTTGAATAGTTAACCAAATATATTTATGTATATCAAATTCCCAATTACACAATGCCAATTTACAATGATAAAGTCTATCCCAATATTTCTAACCTCTCCAAAACACCGGAAAAACGTCTGAGGCCATCTGTATATCCAAGTCTTCTGCCCTGATCGTCCACCGACCTCTCTCCCTCCCTCTCCGCCCCTCACTCTCTTAGCTCCTCCTCCTCTCTCCCCTCCAATCACTGGCCTCTCGCTGCCTCAAAGCGAATGAATAGGAAATATCTTGCAACACAGAGCCGGGAGACAGAAGCAGAGCAAGGGAAAAGCAAGTGACTATAATACTCTCAAAATGATACCTATTATCCTGCAGCCCTGCATTCACAAATCCACAATCAGTTCAAGTGTGCAAAAATCAGTATGTACGGAGGGTAATGTTGCTCTTTGGAATGGGAACAACGCAGCAGCCATATGAGGTCTGGGGAGGAGCCGGGACCACGACCACAGGTGAGTACTCATGGATGGCAAGGGGCCAGATAGGATTAGCCTCTATGTTTAGGGCAGGTGGAAAAGACTGAGTTAAAAATTGATACAGGCATGCTTGTCTAGGTGGAAGATAGCAGTGCCCAGAAATTGTGCCAAGAAGGCAAACTATAGAAGAACAAACTGTGTGTGTCTTTTATCCGAGGATTCAAGGGTCTCGAGTGGGAGCTGGTAGTGCAGTCACTTCCTGGAGCAAAGGCAGGTAGAACCAAAGAGGAGTTGGGAGGGCTGGTCGCGCGGCCAGTCCCAGAGCAAAGGTGGTAGCAATTAATCCTACTTGCTACAGGTGGGAGCTCTAGAGGAACATAGTATCCCTTCTTTTCCAGCAACTAAAGGCCACCTGCAATGCTGGGCTTGGGCTCTGCGCTTGACCTGGCCACCAAGCCTTCTCTAATTCTTCCATGTTCTTTCATTGCCAAGGATCCTTATGCTGACAGGAGGCTAACACAGACAACCCAGGAAAGCCTCCCCATTCCAAGCCCTTCGTCCACTCACACATCTGCAAAGCCCCTTCAACCATATGTAGATGCACGTTGTTTTACTTAGGATTTTATTGCTGTGAAGAGACACCATGACCGAGGCAACTCTCCTGAAAGAAAACATTTAATGGGGGCTGGCTTACAGTTCCAGAGGTTTAGGCCATTATCATCAAGGCAGGAAGCATGGCAGCCTGTAGGCAGACATGGTGCTGGAGGAACTGACAGTTCTGCATCTTGGTCCAAAGGCAGCCAGTAGGAGACTGTTCTATCCTGGGCAGAGCTTGAGCACTAGCCGACCTCAAAGCCCACCTCCAACAAGGCCACACCCACTCCAATAAGGCCACGCCTCCTGTAGAGCCACTCCTGATGGCCAAGCATCAAAACACATGAATCTATGGGCGTGCCAAACCTATTCAAACACCACAGGTACATTCTTTCAATTTCTTTCCTCTTTCCTATGAATCAGCTGTGCTGACTACGTTGTATGTAAAGTAACAGTGCCCCACTATGTATGTGCTGTTCGCATTAACTGATCATTTTCTACCTAAAATTGTCGTGGTTCAAACTTCGATTCCTGGAGAGAAAATTGGGGAAGCCTCAATTCACTTTCCTTTTTTATTCTAGTCATATGAGATGGTGTTTTGACATCAACAAAGAAGAACCCCCATTTCATTACCAAGTCACTTTGGGGGTTGTTACTCCGGCCACCAGCAACTGCACGCTTAAAAATGGAGACTGAAATGGTTCAAAGCGATGAGGCATTTGGCTGAAGACCAAATGGATTAGAGTAGGGGAGTCCACAAAGCTATTTTAATAACCAACTATTTCTCACTGAGGGAAGGGGGAAAAAAAAAAACAAAACACCAAGCCATCTAGAAACAATACGCTTCCCTGAACAATCACATATGAGATTAGGCAGAAGCTGTTTCCATTTCATTGGTTAAGATTATTGTGTTTGATTTCATAATCAAGCAAGGGACAGGCTTGGCTGGCCTCAGAGGTTCCTTGCCACTGTGTTGGCAGCTTAACTAAAAGCTGGCTGAGCAGGTGTGAATTAGCTCTGCGACAGACCCGACTGGGCGTCATAAACACCACCTTTCCAATAAAGCCCAGCCCGTGACCAGGGAACCGCTAGTCTCAGTTCTAAACACCTGATCCACAGAAAGTGGTTCTGTGGCCTGGGGTCTTTTCTTTTAGGAGAACAGCCAGTTCTGTAAACCTGTCTGCAGGCGAAAACTTCTAAGATGATATCCAAGGCTCTAACCTCACATGGTAAATACCTTATATGTTCTGCTCCACTTGAATGAAGGCAGAAACTTGTAAATGTTATCTGACGACACTGGTGTGATTACATTATATTACTCGACAAGAGGGATTTCGGAGATAGAATTAATTGATAAAATCCTTAGCTGAGGGTGTCGCCCAGCCAGTGGGGTGCTTGCCTCGCCTGCATGGAGCCCTGAGTTCCACCCCCACCCAGTATCTCATAACGTGGGTGCATGCTTGTATCTTCAACACATAAAAAGCAGAGGCAAGAGGATCAGGAGTTCAAGGTCATTCTTGACTACATAGCAAGTACATGTGGACCCGCCTGGACCACAAGAGACTCTTCCCACCCCACCCCACCCCCAAAACAATCCTAATTTTATTTGGCTTTCAAGTACTGAAAGGTGAGAGCATCCTGTCCTTTAAAAAGCCCAAAGGACAGAGACACCAAGAAAACAGAGATGAGGTGCAAAAGGGAAATTTCTCCGACTGGGTTCAGGATGCAAACTGTCATGTCATTGGCTAGTCCCATCGGGTTCAAGATGCAAACTGTCATGTCATTGGCTAGTCCCACTGGGTTCAAGATGCAAACTGTCATGTCATTGGCTAGTCCCACTGGGTCCAAGATGCAAACTGTCATGTCATTGGGCCAGTCCCGCTTGGTAAATTGCAGTAATTATGCAGTAATTGCTCTCGTTAGGACCTGAGGTTCCAGTTGGCAGCAGACAAGAAAACATGACCACGTTTATCAGGAATTGAATTCTGCTAAAACTCGTTCTGGGGAATATCCGTGATGATGGTAGGTCCTTTGGTTTCTTTTTCAACTGTTGTGAGCTTCCCAACATTCTGAGGCCATCCCTTCACAATTAAACAAATTCTAGCAACTCTTGTTCCCAAATCTCCAGTAAATGAGTTCAGATACACTTTGCAAACACTATGTTAATTGTTAATGCCCTCTTAGATATATGTTCTAAGTCATGAATTTTAAGATCATGAATTACTTAAAACTAGGAAATGCGTTTCAACATGCTTTTTAGAAAATATTCTAACATGATCTGCTTTTGGCCTCGAACACACCTACAAAAAAATTCCTTTTATATTTGTCATTTAAAAATTAAAGCACTAAGTTTAAAATTGTTGGGTAGAGGTCATTCTTGAAGTTCTCAATAGGATAGTAGTATAAGTGATCTTCAGGCATCTGCCATCTGTATCTTCAAGACACCTTATTTAAAAACAGATAACTGTCTTAGCGAGGCATGGTGGTACATGGTTGTCATCCAAGCACTCGGGAGGTCGAAGAAAGAAAATATTAACTGAACAGTGGTGCGCATGCCTTTAATCCCAGCACGTGGGAGGCAGAGGCAGGCAGATTTCTGAGTTCAAGGCTAGCCTGGTCTACTGAGTGAGTTCCAGGACAGCTAGGGCTACACAGAGAAACCTTGTCAAGAAAGAAAGAAAGAGA